>CM062291.1:416476126-417058981 GCA_031216915.1 Pictodentalium vernedei | reverse complement strand
GAAACTTCCGGAGAGCCTCCAGAAATCCAAATTTACCTGGAGAAACACACCCCCACAAGACCCCAATTAAGCCGCTCGCCGCCCAGACCACTTCGGGATCTGGATGTTATGAGCGTAAGAAAAAATTGAACTTCTACTCGAGGCTTCCCAGGCTCCCCATATTTCTGTATCCGGCCCTTGGTAACCTGACGTCTCTGGACATTTTATTTTTTTGGGGGGGGGGGGGGGGGGAGGGGGGGGGGGGGGTCACTGACACTGACTCTAAAGTTAGAAACAATGTGTGAGAGTGAGCAATCGTGTATCTCATCTTGGGGACAACATTTCTGAACTATTAATTTCCCAGTATCAACCAATGAATTACATGTAGTAGGAAAAAATTGGAGCCGTTATGATTTTTCAGTAAGCGTATTTGTCGGAGGCTCTAAACACGAATCTGGAAGTGGATCGAGGGGTCAGGATCAACCACTACATGCATACATGCACAGAGAGGCATCTGTAATATTTTGTTGCCTAGGTAAAACGTTGGCTGACAAACGCCATCATTTTCTTTGAAATGAAATGGCGTGAAAAGAAATCTTGAAGACAACATAATTGTAGGCACATCACAAAAACTGATTTATTTATTTATTTGAGCTTCCATTAACAAGTTATCTTGAAGTACAATGTACTGCAAGATTGTCTTCCCATGCAATTCTAAATTTTGTTGCCATTCAGTACTTTTCGACACACCACCATTAACATGTTTTGCAGAATCACAATTCACATGTACAGACAAACTCGAAGTTTACGGGACCGACCGATAACTTCGACTTATCCTGTTCTTCGAGTTATGCACTTCAGATGTATTTGAGGAATTGGAAGCCTTGAACACAAGAACACAGAAACTTGTAATCTGGACAAAGGAACCACTTCCACACCTCCCAGAAAATACAGAACAGCGACGGTCTATATATCCTGGGAGGGGTGGAGAGGGATTGCTAGTCCCTGATTGCTAGGACCGATAGCCAACTTTGAGTTATCCCATGTATTCGAATTATCCGATTTTGAGTTATCGATTGCCGACTGTAGATAAGAACATGCCGGTTTCATTTGCCTTGAAACTTATTTTTTAAAGGTTGTCGTACATCAAAATTGAAAAAAAATGCCCCACCCCCCCCCCCCCCCCCCAAAAAAAAAACAATTTTTTTTTATGCTCAAATTGTTTTTCTGGATAGTCCAAGGCAGAACATTGCTTTTCGGACCTAGTGTATTATTGTGTATTATTTTTACAGTTGCATCACGATCACAAAATTAATAAGGCTCCAATTGAAAGAAAAACTGACACAATTGTGAGCTATCTAAGTTGACTAGTAGCAGGGGCGGCGCTAGAAAATCTTGCATGGAGGGGGTGGGGGCAAGTAGGGGACATGATATGCTCCCCATGGGGGGTGTTGGGGAGGGTAGAGGTGCATATCAATAATTTTGAAGGCAGGAGGAATCCTTGAAGATTTATTGGACGGTTTTATTTTTATTTATTTGTTTATTATAATTTTTTTGAGGGGGAAGGGGTGGGGTGATTCAATTTTTCTCAAGCTCCCAGACCTCTCCTTCCAGATAAAAAAAACATACAAAAAATTGTGCTTTCGGACTATTCTGGTGGCTTTTAAAGGTTTCCACAGTTTTTGACCGTTGAAAATAATGAGGTAGGTCCTACGACCCATATTTTGAGGGCAAGATTCACAGTGTGTAGGCTAACCTGCATTCGAGCTTGTAATTCTTTACTGGATAAGTGCATCGGCTGGTGTGTATGGGAATAACAAAAAAAGCAGAGACTCAATGTTTGTGTTAGAGAGGGTGTGAATGTGTTTGTGATGAATGGGAGAAAGGGGATGGCTGGCAAAATCTATGTTTGGGGACAGGGTAAATGCCCTCCACCTCACCCCCACCCGTAGCATCGACACTGGTCACAAGTTACTGCGTTCAACATGAGGTGTTGCGGCTTTTGAGGTTGTGAAGAATGTAGGCTGTGAACATGCTGTATCCAGGGCTGTAGAAAACAAATCACATTCAATTTCACAGTCCAACTATGCTGTTAGAAAATAGAACACTGCAACTTGCAAGGCTTTGTCAGTATGATCTATGTGTACTGTAATGACTAGTAGTGACCTAGAGACTAGAGTAGAGCTTGAATACAGAACGGACAACTTTAGTCATTTTTACGCCACAGCGGAACTTCAAATAAAAACAGAAACAACAACAACAACAACAACAAAAAAAAACCCTTCCAACGTTAAAAATCATTTTATTCCAGGCACATAAAATTTGTAACTTGTAACTGGTTTTCAGAAGGTATTACTGCATGAACATGATGAATTCATGTTACAACAAGTGACGGAAACAAAGATGATTTTGAAACATGAGTTCTCGGTAACTTTCTTTTTGATGTCACACAGTGATTTAAAAATAGAAACACTCGTTGATGCAAACAATTCAGCGAGTGAGAAACGTCATTTAAACAGGTGAAACCAAACAGAGTGAAGCGAAAAATCAGTCGTTTCACATCTGCTGATAGCACATCGAACTCTCTTGGAAAACAATGAAATTGGCGTGTTTCTGTCAATATATCCTTTGTGTGTGTTAATTTTCATCAGAAAATGATGTGTACCTCGAAGTTTTATGACATTAATGTCATCGATTAATAGGAAACATGTAAAGCCATATCAACCAAACAATTGGATATGCCTGAAACTGGTTTGCTACACAGTAGACAACACGTCTTCTTGAAAGTCAAGAACGCGTGTTGTACTGTCGCCTCAGCTATTTCGTTGGCGAAGAACTGTTCAATTCATGAGAATTCAAGAGAATGTTTTGAGAGTCTGATTCTATCTCTGACATAAAACATTTATTTAGTTATGGTAACCAGTTTTAATTTATTAAATACATTAAATCAGTGCGTTCCTCTTATGGAAAGAAAAAATAAAAAGCCGTGTGTGTTTATAAAACTTATTTGATCACGCCCACAATTTTTACGTTGTTCGTTTTTGACGTCTTTCTCTGTTTTCATTGGATGTCCTGTAAGGTCCCTTTTCGCAGCTCACGGCCCATATAATGTCTAGATGAGAACGTCCCCTTTGGATGCAATTGGGAAACTGACGGCTACAGGGGCCCGAAGCCCGAAAACCTTTAGCACAGTCTAAAGGTCATATTTCTGAAGGGATTTCAATTTAACTTGATAGGATGACTCGTTTTGGAATAATTTCACTGTAACTTGGTACTTTCGTTGATATGCATGTACGTTAGCTGTGAGGGCCACATACATTAACTGTGAGGTCATATTAACCCACCCCTCAGCTCTTTAGTACAGTGTACACCTCGTATTATTTTTATCAAAAACATAGCATACTTGGAACAGGAAAAAGAACGTACAGTAAAACCTGTCTTGAGAGACCACTGTCTTGAGAGACCACCTGTCTTGAGTTGAGAGACCACATCTGCCAGGCTGCGGCATCGATTGGTTTTACTCTATAATGTACCTGCTATGGGAGACCACTTGTCTTGAGAGACCACTGTGACGTAAAGAATAGTTTCGTGCGCCGAAGGCGCGCTGGGACGATATGGGGCATGCCCTTTCGACCCTCAATTACTGTATATTAAAGTTTCGATAATTTTTGAGTCATCATCACCCGCATCATGTCTGGTCGGAGTAAAGGAGGAAGAGGATTGGAGTTGATGTTTCTGGTTGTTGTTCTTCAGGCAAGTATAGTCTGCCGCTTGTGATTTGGAGTTTAATATGTTGAAGATGGGCCTTCATCGGCAAGTATAGTCTGCCTTGGGCTCTTTCGCTGGCGTGTATGGTTTTGGCAATAGACAATTTGAAAGAAACAAAACAGACCTTAACAAGGTGCCACCCAACCTGAACATTCCTGGTTCAGGTAACAGGCCTGCCATTGTCATGGGGTCGGGACAGATTGTGCGCTAGAGGAGCGCTTTACAAAAAGGGGCTAGGAGATTGGGGCGCAGGACCAACGCTCGCCTCCCTGGGGGTGGATGCCCACCTCCAAGGATGGAGTGAAGGATGTGCTGAAGCCATAACGGTTATTGTGCATTCCATAGCGGTTATTGATATCCGTAGCGGTTATTGATATCCATAGCGGTTATTGGGGAAAAGATAGAATATGAAAGATAGTAAAAAAAACTTAGACTAAAAGCGGCAAAAGGTAGAATACAGTGAAGAAGTGTGGCAAGGTCTATTTCTGGATGTATTTCTGTTGAGTGTGATTTTTTTCAGGCAAGTATAGTCTGCCGCTTAAATGAGTGTTGGAGCTATCACTGGCAAGTATAATCTGCCTCAAGCTCTTCTGTTGTTGTTGTTGGTGTTCGGGCTGTTGTTTCGTTGTTGATTTTGCTGGCGGGGAGTCTTTCTTACGGCGGTGTATTGGTCTTGTGCGTGCAATTGCAAGGTCTTTTTCTGGTTGTTGTTGTTGTTCGGGCTGTTGTTTCGTTGTTCATTTTGCTGGCGGGGAGACTTTCTTACGGCGTTGTATTTGTCTTGTGCGTGCATTTGCAAGGTCTTTTTCTGGATGTGTTTCTGTTGAGTGCGATTTTCAGGCAAGTATAGTCTGCCGCTTAAGTGAGTGTTGGAGCTATCCCTGGCAAGTATAGTCTGCCTCAAGCTCTTCTGTTGTTGTTGTTCGGGCAGTTGTGTCGTAGTTGATTGTGCTGGCGGGGAGTCTTTCTTACGATGGTGTATTGGTCTTGTGCGTTAATGATGCTAGATTCCATGTCTCTGCCGTGTTGTTGTTGTAGTTGTTATTCTAGCTGTTGTGACTTTGCTGTGTGGTCTGTGGGGGGGTCTTTCTTGCAGTGGTGTCTGGTCTGGTCTGGTGTGTTTTGGGTGTTTGCTTTTCGGTCTCTGCCGTGGCTGAAATTAAAAAATATAAGATGATTAAAGTCGCCCCCCCCCCCCCCCCCCCCCACTGTCTTCTGTTCCCGTGTTGTAGTGGTTTGGCTGTGTGGCTGTTCTGTCGGATGTTGTCCGTGGTTGATTGTCTCTCATGTCTTGTGTTATTCTTCGGGCAAGTATAGTCTGCCACTTGGGTGAGTGTTGGAGCTATCACTGGCAAGTATAGTCTGCCTCAAGCTCTTCTGTTGGTGGTTGATGGCTGGGTCTGAGTGCTTTTGGTTGAACGAGTGTCTGCTTCTTTTGTCGGGGTGTCTATGCTGTGGCTCTTGGTGCTGCTGAAATAGAAATGATGAGAGATTAGTAAACCCCCCCCCCTGCCTGGTTGGGTCCTCTCGTGGTCGTACTGCGATTCTTACCCGAGTGACAGAGCTTCCGGGGCTGAGCGAGGCTGCCATTGGTTTGTTGTAGCGGGAGGGTTAACTAGTCTAGCTCACAAGACTGTCTCTGGTTGGTTGAACTCTTTGGACGAAAACAACGACGAGTATGACATGCACGAATTTTTACATTCGTAAGGGCAGTAACATACTCTCGTGTTGTATTGTGCTGTGTATTTGCTTGTCACTATGGGGGAGAGTATGAGATGCACGAATTTTTACATTCGTAAGGATAGTAACATTCTCTCGCGCATGGGACCCCAATCATTCCCTATTTAATATTTAGTTTTAAGGTGCCAGGGATCGCGAACGTTATGGGTGGGCAGAGCTTCCTAGTCTGCGAGTGAATTTGCCTGTCACTATGGGGGAGAGTATGAGATGCACGAATCTTTACATTCGTAAGGGCAGTAACATACTCTCGCGTTTGGGACCCCAATCATTCCCTATTTATTATTTAGTTTTGAGGTGCCGGGGCTGGTTTAGTCGCTTTTTGGCATGTTTTTGGGTTTTTGTCTACTATCGCATATTGCCTTGAGTTGAGGTATCAGCGTGCTGCCTTCGAACCGTTCTAGGTTTTTGGCAGCTAGTGTGGCGAGGCGTTCTTTAACGGTTGGGATTTTGGCCCTTTGGTGGAGGATCTTAATTGGGGTGTCGAATGGGACTCGGAGGGCTATTCTTAGTGCGTGGTTCTGGACTCTCTGGAGTTTGGCAATATTGCTTTTGTACGTATTGGTTAGGACCAGGGCCCCGTATTCGATTATTGGCCTTACAAAGGCCTTGTATAGTTTGAGTAGTACCGTTTCGTTGGCCCCCCAGGTGGTGCCCCTGAGCATTTTCAGTAGGTTAATTCGTTTGGTAGCTCTCGCGGCTACGTTATTAGTATGTTTGGTGAGGCTTAGTTTCGAGTCTAGGGTGATTCCCAGGAATTTTGCTTCAGTGCACTTTGGGAGGGTTTTGCCTTTTAGTTGCAGGTCAAAGTCGCGGTTTTTCCTTCTGGCGGAGAAGGTTATCCTCTGGGTCTTGTTTACATTTAGTTTAATTCTCCATTTATCGCACCAGAGTTCGAGGTCGTCTAGCGCGCTTTGAAGGGATTTTTGGAGGGGGAGGGGTTGGCTGTTGGAGTCCCAAAGGCCCTTGTCGTCTGCAAATTGTGAGATTTGGACCCGGTCCGAAGAGATGTTGAGGTCGTTCACGTAAATTATGTACAGGAGTGGGCTGAGAACTGACCCTTGGGGCGTTCCGGCCACAAGTGGGATGCTTTTTGATATTTCTCGGTTGACTCTGACTTTGATTTCGCGATCGTTAAGGAAGGAGGAGATTAGTCTATGTAACTTTTTGGGGATGTTGAGTTTAATGAGTTTGTATCTGATGCCGTTGTGCCAGACTGAGTCAAAAGCTTTTTCCACGTCAAGCAGAACGGTGGTACCTAGATTGTTGTTATCGATCGCGTTTTTCATGAGTTCTACTAGGCGATAGATATGCTCCATGCCTTCTTTGCGGTGCCTATAGGCTCTTTGCCAGTCATTAAAGAAGTTAGTTTCTTCGAGGTGGTCCCTTAGCCGATCGGCAAGGATTTTCTCAAAAACCTTGCCGATGCAGCTAAGGAGACTGATAGGGCGGTAGTTGGCTGGTTTGGAGTGGTCTTTGTCGGGTTTCGGAATCATGACCCCTATGGCTGATTTCCAGCATTTGGGGAAGCAGCCATGGGTGAGGCACACGTTGTATATGGCCTCTAGTCTGGTTATATAGGAGTTGGGGCTCTGTTTGAGGATTTTGTAGCTTACTTCGTCTTCTCCCGGGGAGGAGGAGTTTTTACCACGCTGATTATTTCGTCGGCCGTGATGGGGGTGAGCAGGTCATGTTCGTCCCCTTTCTCATAATCGTTGCCGAAGTAGGGGTCGCGGTAAACCTCTGGGTGGGAATCAATGAAATTGTTGATGGTGTTCATGACTGAGTCGTCGTATTCCGGCCCTAAATGGGGTTGGTGAGTTCGGCTCAATAATTCCGCGAAGGTGTCGGCTTTTTCCTTGTCGCTGGCGGCGAGAGTGCCGTCAGTTTTTTCGAGCGGTTTGGGCTGTCTTGGGTTGCTTTTTTGACCTGTGAGCACCTTGAAGGTGTTCCAGAATTTTCTCGCATCTTTTGTCGCGTTCAGGTTGGATGTGGCCCTTTCCCAATTTTTTTGTTGTTTGGCCTTGAGTGCTTCTTTAACCTTGCCATGAAGACGGTTGTAAATTTTTTTGAGTTCCACTCGCTTGGTGGGGTCTTTTTCGGCTTTGAACTTGCGCAGGGCTTTTCGCTTTGTTTTTATAAGGGTGAGTGTGCTCTCGGAGATTGTTCGTCTCCAGGGGCGCACTTCCTCCTTGGGACAGATTTCGTCTAGGGTGGACGTGATGATTTTGCTGAGGTCGGCGCATTGGTCTTCAATATCGCTTGCGTTAGGGCTTAGGGGGTTTGCTTGCTTCGAGTTTGGCGTCTACAATTTCTCTGTATAGGTCCCAGTTCATTTTGCTCAGGTTCCGTGAGATTTTGGGAGGGTAGCGTAATGGACCGGACTCAAAGCTGATTGTGGCGTGTACTGGTAGGTGATCGCTACCTAGGTCGTCATCGCTCACTTTATGATTGATAACGTTTTTGCTTAGGGATTAGCTCATAATTATGAGGTCGAGGATGTCAGAGCGTTGGAGGGGGTGAGAGCTGATAAAGGTATTGGATGGGTCTTTGCTAATGATTTGTAGGTCGAGCTTTTTGGTTATGTCGAATAGGACATTGCCATTTTGGTTAGTGTAATTACACCCAAAGTATATATGCTTGGAGTTGAAGTCTCCCATGTAGATACAGTTTTTGTATTTACGTGAGAAGAATTCAAACACTTCGTGACTGACTGTTTTGTCCGGGGGGTTATAGTAACAAATGATTGCTATTTTTTTATTATTGGCTGTTAATTCCACGGCTACCACCTCCGCATCGAGGTGGTCAGTTTTTATCGGTTTATATTTCAGATTACTTTTAATTAAAAGGGCTACTCCGCCGTGAACGGTCCCTTCTGATTACATTGAAGCCGCTAAATGAAAAGCTTCTTTGTTTGCATAACCAGGTTTCACAAATTCCCAAAATGTCAGTGTTTTTATAGTAATTACTAATTTGGAGTTTTTTGTTATACGCGCCGCGGGCGTTCCATAGAGCTAATTGGAGCTTATCCATGATCGGGTTTTGATTATTTGGGGTGTTTGTTTAGTGATAGACTGGTTTGATTAGTAATTTTTGTTGATGGCGGCTTTAATTAAAGTGTGGGAGATTTGAGTTTTGAACAGCCTAGATGCCGATCTGCTGACATCTTGACAGATGTCAGCAAGATCAGCATTTAGGTGATTTTTTAGAACTTCGTGCAGACTTCCGGCTATGAGGGAGCAGAGAGGGTAAAGGGAGGAGGCATTAGCTGGTTTGATTAGATCTGCCCTCTTGAGTTCTGCGCTTGTTTTAACCTTCTTATAGTGGGGGCACCCTCTGTAATTAGCCGTGTGCTCACCTTGACAATTGGGACATTTTAGGGTTTTTGGCTTGCATGTGCTGGAGATGTGGTTTTCGCCACACTTCATGCATTTGAGGTGGCCCCTGCAATTGTTGGCAATGTGCCCGAATTTTTGACGTTTATGGCACTGGACGGGTGGTGGGCTGGAGCGGTATTCCTCCGCGTGGTGGCGTCTACCGTTAATAACCACCCCCTGTGATATTATTTTAAGTTTTATTTCCCTGGTTGGGCATTTAACTTTTAACTTCCAGGTGCTTTTGCCTGTGGCCTTGGAGGTGAAACGTTCCCATTCGCACCCCGCGAGACCTGAGTTGATGGTGCCCTTGGGTGTATCCGGATGCACCCTGGTAACGACTACAAAACATTCTTTCTACTGTGCCCTTGAAGGACCTGGCAGTTGTTTTTTACTATTATGAAGGCGACCTCTGTGCTCACCATTTGAGCCAGCAGCCGGCTTGTTGACCGCTGCTGCATAGCTCATGGGTGGCTTGGGGGTTGCCTTCTCTTGAGTGGTAGCTTGGTCCGTGGTTAAGGATGGCCCAGTGTCATTCTTATTAGTATTGGGGTTAGATGGTCCAGGGAGGGACCCCTTGGCTCCGGTTGAGATGGAAGAGTATGGGGTTCTTATTTTTTTAAACCTCCTATCAATTGTCTGAACGAACCCTTCATCGTTTAATACTTCCTCTAGTTCTGGATCTGTATCCTGAGTATTGAATTTCCTTTTAACAGGTGTTTTTAACATTTGGCTAAGTGTGGGGCCCCTGTTTGTCGTATCCAGTGGGTCCAAGGTTGTCTTATCATTAGCAGCGTCGTTGTTTAAAGAGTGGCTGATTGGAGCAGGATCAACAAGTACCCCTGCCTCCACCGTGATCTCCGTGGGGGGAGAGCCTGGTGTAGGAAGAGATGCCTCTGTCGATCCTGTTGAGAATGGCTCAACTTGGGCCTTGGCCATTGCCAGTGTCCCAACTGATGCCTCTGTCCTGGTTGTTTCTAGGGGGATGTCTACTGTTTCCCCCACTGGTCCCTCAGTGGTAATTGCTTGGGTGTTGGTCTGGGTGTTGGCAGGGGAATTGTTACCTCTTTCTATGAGTGTATCCATCCCCTCGCATAGCCTAGTGGATATTTTTGCTACCTGCTCCGTCAGGTGCATAATCTTATCTTGGAGGCCTCTGATAATTTCATCTTGTTTTTCCGCCCGTCTGTCTGCTTCTGCAAGCCTTCTTTTAAGCTCGCATTTCTCCTTGTCCCCCTCCTCGTTACTCCTCTTTGGGTACTTTGGTTGGGCACCAAACCCCTGGGGCCTGTTAAGTGCTGTAGCCCCACCCCCCTTACAGTGGAACGAAACCTGACTAACCTTGCTGTTGTTGCTGCTGCCGGGGAGAGACTCCCTTCTGCTGTCTTTCCCTGTTTTTTCCTTCTCAACTCTACTTTTTTTGTTGGTTGAATTGTTGGTTGAGTCCATGTTGTATGATGTATGAAGTGATGATAGTTCGTTAGTTGGTTGTTGATAAGCAGTTGATTCTCTCAGAGATGTTCTCTCGATGAAATCAAGTCAATCACTGTGACCTGGTACCAACTTGTATTTTTATGCCATAATGGACCTGTCTTGAGAGACCGCCCCTTTGAAGACTGAAACCATGACAAAAACTTTTTACCTGTTCTGGAATTGGAAAATCCATTGTGGTTATACTAACATAATTAAAAGTATTAAAAGCTCTTAATTGGGTTTCAATTGCTAACTTATTAAAGATTGACATGTTTTTATAAGACCCCTGTGAAAAGATTAGGATTATTGCTGAACAAACAATATCATACTTACCTGAAATGTGACAGATAGGATCATAAAAATAAATTTTTTCAACACTAATTTATTTTTATAATTTTTATAACAGTCCATTTCAATTTGTTACAAAAACTTCATAAAAAAGAACAACTACAAAGTAATTACAAAAATCCATTCTTCTCCTTTTCTGAATTTTGTGGTTGGTTATTCACTGACTTGAGAAAACCTGAAACCTGTTATGAGAGACCACCTGTCTTGAGAGACCACTTTTGTGTGGCCCAAAGGGCGGTCTCTCAAGGCAGGTTCTACTGTATTCCCAATTATCACAATTCTTGTCTTATTTCATAATCCTTTCATAAACATTGAACATTATCCTTTTTATCAAACCCAACACACAAATTAAGCTACAGTGTCATTGACACTTTCATTTAAGAAACGGGTAAAAAAAGTATTCTCAAGTTGTGTGGGTGGCCAATGTCATCTTCATCCAACGTGTGTTAAACAGGGTTAACATTATTAGACAAGGAATGTTGTGTTAAATAGGTTGATGCGTAATTATTTTTTATCCATCAAGGCTGTCTCTGTGTGTGTGTGGGGAGGGGTAAAAGTTGTTGGGAAAAATAAAAGATCATGCAACCTGTTGGCACCCCAGGAAGTGAAGCACTCGAGCCTGGTTAGTCCTCGGATGGGTGACTGACTGAGCGATCGATTCGGACTCCCGCGTTGTATCCTTGGGCAAGACATTTAACCCCGATTGTCCACATGGGGACATGATGATGCCGTCCACATGGGGGCATGATGACGCTGTGTACTAAGGCGTACTGCATGTCGATGGTGCACATGTCTTCAACCAATCTAACCCTGCCTGTGCTGCAGTGCGGAGTTACAGTGTTTGGGAGCTGGCAGCTTCTTGTCGTTGCTCGGTGGTTCTCTCCGGGTACTCCCGCTTCCTCCACCCGTAAAACTGTCATGGTCATGATTAGCCATTGTACATAAATATGTGACCTTAAACACCAATAAATAAGTGAAGCACTGTTTGTTTATTGGGGTACACAAGCTCTGTTTTACTGGTAAAATAGGGTGCAGTCACCAATGCTTGGGGAGGAAGTCCTCTAATATAGGCATCATGGATGTAAATGATGGTCTGATGTTGACTTTATTTCCATGTTGAGGTCCTGGTAAGCCATTGTGCAAAAATATGTGACCTTAAACACCAATAAATAAATAGCCTTCCAGGCATATTATAGGAAAGAATGTCAAGAAACAACTAAACAACATTTTTAGCTCATGTTGACAACGTCAAGTATGAGCTATTGGCAATTGGTTGCGATCTGTCGTCCATCCGTCTGTTCAATGTATATGTATGTCTGCCCATCCACTATATTCCTTTAGTACACCCTGCAGGCCGCAGCTCTCATCCGATCAGTTCCACATTTCGTATGAGGCTTTGAAGCAATGTCTAGATGGGAACTTTTGATTTTTAGCTCACCTGACTGAAAGTCAGGGTGAGCTTTTCTGATCACTTTTCGTCCGTCGTCCGGCATCCGTTGTCTGTCGTGAAGGTGGTGTTTGGGCCTTTTTCTCCCAAACCACTGGCCGCATATTAATGAAATTTCATGTGAGTAGGGGTTATATAAGGGCATTTTGATTTTTTGTCAAATTAGGTTTCGGCTCATATTGAGCAGAGGGATGGGGCAAAAATGCTCCAATTCTTAAAAAATCTTCTTCTCAAGAACCAGCAATAGCAGAGACTTGATATTTAGTATGCAGCTTCCTTTAGAGGTGTAGACTCAAGTTTGTTCAAGAGAAGTTTTGCGGGCATTATTTGCCTTCGTTATGGGAGGGGCAAAAATTTTGGCCACGCCTAAAATTTCTATTTTCAGAACCGTCAGGTTGATTTGAACCAAATTTAATATGAGATGATAATGGGTCATAAGTAGTTGATTGATACAAAAAAAAAATTTCTCATTGCCCTGTGGGAACCTCGGGAGCTAAAAATAGGAAAAATCGTAAAACTCCCATATCTCCAAAACTACACGGCACAGAGAATTCTTATTAGCTCACCTAACTTTCAGTCAGGAGAGCTATAGTGATCACTCACCGTCCGTCGTCCGTCGCCCGTCATCCGTCGTCCGTGAACATGGTGTTTGCGTCTTCTCCTCCCAAACCGCTGAACCAATTTAATTGATATTTGAGATAATAGTTTGTTATGACATTGCAATTTGATTTTGTTCAAATGAAGTTGCCCCACCCGTTGGTAGGGCCACACCCAAAAAGTGTGCTGAAATCTTAAAAAATCTTCTTCTCATGAACCAGCAGTAGCAGAGACTTGATATTTGGTGTGCAGCTTCCTTTTGAGGTGTAGACTCAGATTTGTTCAAGAGAAGTTTGTGGGGCTATACTTGGCGTCGTAATGGGAGGGGAAAGAATATTTGCCCCGCCCAAAATTTCTATTTTCCAAACCGAGAGGCAAATTTTGACCAAATTTGATATGAGGGCTTATTGGGTCATAAGTACTTAATTTATGCCAAAAAATTTTTTCCCGTCACCCCATGGGGACCGCAGGAGCTAAAAATAGAAAAAAATTAAAACGCCCATATCTCCAAAACTACACGGCACTGAGAATTCTTCTTTGTTGTGAAGCTTCCTTAGGACCAACAGAATGGAATGGTAAAAAAAAATTGCCATCGGTTTTATCATGGGGTACTTGTTGGGGACTTTGAAAAATTGCTGAGTCATCATTTTTTAACACTGTGGGTAATGGGAAAAACATACAAGACTACTTTTCTCCCAAAGCACTGCTCCAAAAGCTTTAAAATTTCACATATAACATCTTTGGAAGATTGTTTCACATGTTTATTGAAATCAATTGCCTGGGTGGATATTTGGGCTCTCTATGGGAGCCCAAATGTGAGGAGTATTTTTTAAAAATCTTCTTCAGATCTAGCAATAAGAATGTTTTGATATTTGGTATGCAGCATCCTTAGGGGGGTGAGATTCAAGTTTGTTGAAGCCAAGTCCCTAGGTTCATATTTAGGCTGAAAATTTGGGGTCCCGTTGCGGACTTCAAAATTATGGACCAAAATCCAAAAAAAAAATTTTTCCGTTTTTTCGGCGTTTTGGTAAATTTTAAGACAAAAAAAAATTTTTTTTTTTTTCCCCTGAAAATTTGGGGTCTGGGTGGGACTTAGAAAATTTTGGACCAAAATCCCAAAAAATTTTTTTTGTTTTTTTTGCATTTTGGTAAATTTTAAGACAAAAAATTTTTATTTTTTTTTTTCCTCAGAAAATTTGGGGTCCGGGTGGGACTTAGAAAATTTTGGACCAAAATCCGGAAATTTTTTTTTGTTGTTTTTTATGCATTTCAGTCAATTTTAAGACAAAATTTTTTTTTTTTTTTCCCCTGAAAATTTGGGGTCCGGGTGGGACTTGGAAAATTTGGGACCAAAATCCGGAAATTTTGTTTTTTTGTTTTTTATGCATTTCTGTCAATTTTAAAACAAAAAAAAAAAAAAAAAAATTTTTCCCCAGAAAATTTGGGGTCCGGGTGGGACTTTTTGTTTTTTTGTTTTTTATGCGTTTTAAGAAGAAGAAAAAAATTTAGGCTGAAAGTATTTTGTTTGAGAAAAAAAAAATCTGTTTTTTATGTGTTTATCTCAATTTTGGGACGTTAGAAGTGCAGGAACTGAAAATAGAAGAAAAAATCCTTTGTATTGTGTGGGCACAATCGCTTCATCTAGTTGGTATATGCTTTTCTTACAGTTAAAACTTGAAGTCCTGTCACGAACTGTGCGCTTATCTAGGCTTAATTGCGCGTATGAATTGCGTGCAGTTGCCATATCGAATGTCATCCAAAGCACGGCAGGTTCTCCTGGTTACTCATAGCAAGCACGGGCAATGTTTCTGCCAATGTGGGGTGGATCTGATTCAAGTTTGTCCAATTCGGCCCCCTGGATTCATATTTGGGCTCACTATAGAACCCCGAATTCGAACTTAGTGCATTTCAGGCAAATTTCTTGAAAAATCTTCTTCTCCAGATCCAGCAGGCAGAATCTTTTGATATTTGGTATGCAACATTGTGGGGTGGATCTGATTCAAGTTTGTTCAAATCGGCTCCCTGGGTTTATATTTGGGCTCAGTATAGAAGCTCGAATTCGAACTCAGTGCATTTCAGGCAAATTTCTTAAAAAATCTTCTTCTCCAGATCCAGCAGGCAGAATCTTTTGATATTTGGTATGCAGCATTGTGGGATGGATCTGATTCAAGTTTGTTCAAATCGGCCCCCCTGGATTCATATTTGGGCTCACTATAGAAGCCTGAATTCGAACTTGGTGCATTTCAGGCAAATTTCTTAAAAAATCTTCTCCAGATCCAGCAGGCAGAATCTTTTGATATTTGGTATGCAACATTGTGGGGTGAATCTGTTTGTTCAAATCAGCCCCCTGGATTTATATTTGGGCTCAGCATAGAAGCATATTCACGGACGAGGTCACCTGAACCACTTGCTTCGTTCATTGATTGGAATTGAACAATAACACGTTCAAGTGACAGAAAACAGGAGAATTTGTTTCATTTCAATCATTTATTCGCAATGATATTGGGGAATGTGACCCAGAGTTTTGATTTTCAAGTGAAATGACAGCGCACAATGAGCAACAGCAACGTAGACCGTACGAAACAATGCCATTGCTCACCACGTGCTTTGGGAATTGAGGACGATTCATTCCTACTCAATTTCACCCAGACTTTTCATCGGTTCAAATTGAACATTCGATCGAAATTAATTAAAGCGTCCCTTTTTGCGAACTGTGAAAGAAAATCAATGGAACATCCATTAGTAGCATTTTCTGACGGCTCTTTCTGAAGAGTAGGCCTGCCCTTACTTGTACAGCACTGCACAAAATTCATCGATAATGAATTGAATGAATAAATTTTTCCATTGATGAGTGATTCCGCCCGAACTGGCGGGTCATGTGCATCAAAAACCAATGCAAAATTATGTACTTTATCCACAGATGTGTACACAGAACTTGTAATAATGGCTATTTTGCAAGTGTCATCTTTAATGTGTGTGACATGGGGGGGGAGGGGGTCTACCATTCAGTAGGGTAGGTGTGTATGGGGGGTGGGGGGAGTGGGGTGCTTAAAATTTCCACTCCCCCAAAATATACACAATTACTAACACATCCCAAAAGGGAGGTCTGGAGGTTGTGTGTTTATTCGAGACAATTTCATGACAAATTTTCTCTCCGTCATGCTTCTAACCGCCTCGACAATTGCGTTTCTTTCTCTTTTCTTTATCCAACGTAACGGCCGAAGTCGCCCAGCAAATCATAATTCATATGTTTTAATATTAGGCTATATAGTTCAGAGGGGGGGGGGGGGGGGGGAGGGGGGATGGTCATATGCTAGATTTTTTAGACAATGTTCAGATCCCCCCCCCCCCCCCCCCCCCCCCCCCCAAAGAAATTTAGTCCACTCGAAAATTATTGGGACGCAACTTGAGATTTTTTTGTTGGTTAGTCTAAATGTTATCCACGTTACGTAAAGTGTTTTTTGGGGGGATTAGATTTTAACGACAGAAGAAAGGTCAATAAAAATGTCATTTATTTAAACGTAATGAATCATCTCTTCCCATTGAAATACATGTAGACCTAGTGGGTAGTTTCGATACAAAACACCCAATCGAAAAAAAAAATAGTAGCCACTCCTACCCTAACTCAACTGCACACGTGGTTCATTACAGGTGTTTGTTTAGTGATCAAACCAGTAAGCAATAAATATCTAATTAGATACTCACCGAAACTGTCTGCACAGGTGCCAAATTACAGGAGTTTGTTTAGTAATTAAACCAGTGGCAATAAATGTCTAATTAGACACTCTCCGAAATTGGATTAGTGATGGGGACACAAATCAATCAGCTTCCCATTGTTCGATTCTTCAAAAGTCATTGAAGAAATGATAAAAGTTAAATTGCTTAATATCTCCCTGGAATTGAAGCATTGTCTGTTTGCCATTTTTTACATGAACATTGTACAATTAAAATTGGACCCAAGAGATGAGAATCCGCCAACCCTCACACTTTCATCATATTTTGTCATTGTTTTCTCACTTTTAAATAAATACATATATGTTTCAAATGGTATACTTTATTTCCCATTATATTCTGTCTTGATGGTGTAGATGTAGCGGTTCTCCCGCTCATGATTCCCTTCCACACATACACATACCTACGCACCATAACAGCACTCCAGCGAACCTCATGTCAACATGTATGCCCCGGAATGAAAGTGACCTGCTACAAGCTGCAATACCCCCCCCCCCCCCACACACTATTCTGGAAGAAAAACATTTTGTTCGGGCAGTTCCATATTTTTTCGGGGCATGTTAGGGATGACAAAATTATGAAAACACCTCGAAAAACTTGATTTTTGCAATGCAACTTTAGACCTTTACCAAATAGAACTTTTCGACCAAATATTTATCCAGGTACACCTCAAAAAGTAACCGATTACCTCCTCAGTTGTAATGTCGAAAAGGCAACTAGTGACTGGATCTCTTAGATTCCGTCTCAGACCATCACATTTTTCTAAATTTACCCGGGAGGCCCATCGGACCCCCATCAGCCTATGTGTGTGTGTGTGTGTGGGGGGGGGGGGGGGGGGGGCATTCTCCTATACCCACCTCGGCGTAACATACGCGGTCTGGATGATGCCTGCAGAATCATTTCACAAACCCAAATGTTCCGCCCTACCCCACAAAAAAATGGACCACACGCCCATGACTACAAGCAAGCGATCAAATTATGTCAAGATTATTTGCCCCACAAAAGTTAACGACACACCAAGAATGTAATCGGTATGTACTATCCAGTGGTATTATGAACTGTTTCCATTCTTGGTCTGTAGTTTCCGATTGTAGGACTAATCTGAGACTCAAAGTATTTTGACACTCAGTCAAATTTGCCTGACAATTTCGTTAGCGTAGAATTTCCACCCGGTGGATGTTTTCAAATCCACCCACGATCTGTGTACCAGGTCTGCAAGAGGTACATGTAACCAGGCAACGGAAAGCTAAATATCTATAAAGGTCATCTATGGAGGAGGGGTCGGTGTCCGATTTACATGTAACATGTTGGGGTGAACTGCGCTGGGAGCGAAATTGTCTTAATCGTAATTTCTCAGACTTCTCACAAATGTATCATGTGTTCACTTTGACGACTGTGAAATACACATTGTCCTTTTGAAAAAAGGGGCGTTTCAAATGTTACTGATGAATAAATACACGAAAAACACTTGCATTGTTCTTTTTCTGTCATTTGAAAATGCTTCCCTTCATCCAGTTCAACTCGATAAATGAATGCGATCTGAATATCGATTCACCGCAAAACCTCCGCCTCTGATGAGCGGACATAATAATAGACCTGCTGACTTCACAGTTGCTGAGTAAAAGCTGGGAACACAGAAAAAATGATATTTGATAATTTTATTGGTCGAACCTCTAGGGCTACCTACATTTGTAATAAGAAGGGACCCGGGGTGAAGAGGTTTGATCCCCCAAAAATGTTATCAAAATGTCAATTTTCCAAGTTTTCCCCTTGGGTCGAGCACGTGGCTGACTTGTGCTGTTCTGCTGTTCGGGTGAATATATGAATATTTTATTTTGCTGTGAACACAGGGACAATAACAATGACAGAAACGGCTCATGTCCGGATAATTCGGGAAAGTAAAAGCTACCTTACCGTCATCAGTATGCACAAAAGGCCTGAATTATTTTTTCCCAACGAATCGAAAAGCACTGGCAAAATTGTGGGGGGGGGGGGGGGAGTGGGCTGCTAGGCTCTCCCTTTGTGTTGCGCTTGGAGGTGTGTTATTTTTTCTATTTATGGGTATGGAAATAACCCTGTTATTACGTGTGATTTGCATGAAAGATAATCCTTTTTTGGGGGGGGGGGGGGGGGCAGGTCAATCGGAAATTTTTGAAGGAGTCACATTTCAACTCCATGTTTTGCCTCACTGCATTTTCATAATTTCTTTCCCATCCATAATGTTACGAGGCATACTGTCTCATTTTTTACTCTCATCACTGGTTTGGCGGAATACCAGTGCCCTTTTTTATCTTATGCATTTTCGTTGCATATTTACAGGTCTTTTAAAACAGTGTGTCAAATTCTAGACCGACACCATGAACTTGTCTCCGAACTTCGAAGCTGCAGGAATTGTGCAATTCAACTAAACGAAGTAAACGTTCAAAAAACGATTTTTCCGACCAACAACGTGAAAAGCTCTATTGTTTATCTGTGTTTTCCACTCCGGTTGCAAACGATCGGCAAAATCGTTTATCGGTTTTATATTTTTTTTACAAACGTTACTCGCGTTTATATTTTCGTTTATGACCGCAATTAAAACCGCGAAATAATTGCGGTTTTGCTACAACTACTTCCGACTCGTAGTGTAAGTGGCAATGTCGGTCTGTCTGTCAGTCGGTCGGTCGGTCGCTCAGTCTGTCTGTTGGTTGGTCGGTCCGTCTGTGACCAACGAGTTTCAAAACTCAATAACTTTTGAAATACTTGATGGAATGACTTTATATTTGGCATGTAAAAGTATCTTATTGAGTCTAGCCACTGTTCAATGCATGTGTTGTTCCAAATATTTTTCTTGGAGTTATGGCCCTTGATGAACTTAGAATTTTGTGAGATTGCACCACCCATCGCAACTACGGCGTCGATGTCGCGATTTTTCTGAACTTTGTTGAATTGTTGAAAAACATGGCTGCCAGCAGCTATCTTAGATTTGGGTATAAATTGTTCAGCAATTACTTTAACACACCCTACAGATCGCAGCTCTCACCTAATCAGTCCCAAATTTCATATGTAGTTTTGGAGCAATGTCTAGATGTGAGTTATCAAATACTTCTGGACACTTGGTAAAAAAAATGGCCGCCAGTGGCCATCTGAGATTTGGCATATAAATTGTCAGCAGTTCCATTGGCACAACCTACAGGCCACATCTCTCACCCAATCTTTATCAAATTTCATCCATAGCTTTGGTGTGATATCTGGATGGGAGCTGTCGATTATTTCTCAATTTTGTTGAAAAACATGGCCGCCAGCAGCCATCTTGGATTTGCATATAAATTGTTAACAATTCCATTAGCACATCCTACAGGTCACGTCTCTGACCTGATCTTTTTTGAATGTCATATATAGCTTGAGTGTGATGTCTGGATGCGAGCTATCAAATTTTTCTGTGTTTTGTGAAAATATAGCGGCCAGCAGCCATCTCGGATTGGCATATGAATTGTCAACAATTTCTTTAGCACATCCTGCAGGCCACATCTCTCGCCCAATCTTTTTCACATTTCATACTCTCAGGTGCTGAATAAAAGTGCTGGCCGAATAAGAGTGCTGGGTAACAATTTACACTGAAAAGAATAATAGTGTTGGTGCACAATAAAGTGCTGGCTCGCAAACTTGACTAATTTCATATGAGCACCAAAATATGTTGCTCCCTTGTGCTGCTACTGACTTCCCAAAGAATTGCCAAACACAATCTCCAGTCGCTTTGACAGTCGTGCCCCGGCCATTGATAAAAATAGGTACTATACCCTTAATTGCTAACTACAGTGGAAATCGATATAATATATATCACTATCTTGTCATTGGAAAATTTAATGAAAAGAAAAGAGCCTCAGTTGTCACACATTCTTCGTCAACACCAAGGGTGAAGCATTGTAACATGTTCATCAGCTTATCCAACACGGTTTCCTTTGCAGAACTGGAACTTGCCACTTGCTCCACATATATAATGTGAGATATATTTATTTCCCGACTAGGAGTGAATTTTAGAGAGATGTGACTTCTCACTAGGGTTGGGACGATACACCAAATTCACGGTACGATGCGCATCTAGGTACACGAGTCCCGATAACGATATGTATCTCAATACGTATCTTGATATTCATCCTGGTATTGAAGCTGTAGTTAAGATCACAAGGACAATGGTGGAGCCAGCAATTCTTAGTTGGGGAGCACAGATACATTAGGGAGGATGGGGGATCAACTCCCCTTCCCCCCTCCCCAATTTCCCACATTCTATCACATACTGCACTGACTGCGTCACACGTGTCTGAGCTCATACTCTGGTTTAAGCACATCCCTAACTTTACAAATGTGAGTTAGTATGTGGCCCCTCTGAGTCTTAGCACATCTTTCTACTCTTCAGTTTTAGAATAAAGACAATTTTAATCACAGGCACTGGTAACCAGGTAATTACGACAAAAATAAGTGAGTAACTATCTGATGATCAAGACAACTAACCTTACCAAAATACATAAAAAAAAGGCTGAGTACCCTGGTCCCATAGGTTGGCTATGAAACTACATCAGTGATTGAGACAAGCTCTTGCAGTTCATGGTTTGACTTCCACTTTGCCTTTTTCAAATCGATTCACCCGAACGGAAAAAGTTGTGGCAGATGATTACGAAGAATAATTGGCGCACATCAAGGGGGCCAACTAATAGGCACTGACATCGTTGAAAACGTGGGTGAAGTTTTTTTCAACTACTTTGAAAACACTCGTAAAATGATGGCTAAAAATGTATCATTTCGCATAACCAACGGACGTTCTTAATAAACTGGTGTATTGTTGCACTGTTTATCTGTAGTTTTACGATTTTGGAATCGGAATGTTGGATGAGCACATAAAATATTGAATCGCACCATGCCAATGAAGTTTCAATGATTAGATTGTACCTGTGAGATCTTGCTGCGCAAACAACGATGCGAACCCAAATAAAAAATATCCTGATTTAATAATCTGTATTTCAGTGTACCCTGGTGTTATATTCTGAATTGCGGGGTATTTGAGTTGGCCAAATCACCCAAGCCTAAAATGTGATGTGTTGAATGTACATGTATTGAGAGTGAAAGTTGAATTTCAAGATTGGTGACCAGCCTATATAGTGGTATCGCGATATGACAAAATTTGGACCTCAGCACCGGTACCTGTATGATGGAGTGCCGTATTGGTACGTATCAGAGTACCAGGTACCGGGATATCGTCCCAAGCCTAATTCTCACTCTTGGAAAAATAGAAACAAGGAAGAGCTCTTCAGGGAGAAGTGAAATTTCTAAAGAAAGAAATGCTGAGAAGAGAATTTAATTTGATATTTCAAAATTCAACAGAGCTTTTAAACTCTGAAAATCAAGTTAGTGGGATCCAGTGGAGGACCCATGAGATTTGTCGGGAACCTCTCAACCCCCCCACCCTCCAATCATCCCCCCCCCCCCCAATCCTACTTGCTCCTCCCACCCACAAATTTTAAGATTTTTTTTTTATTCCGTGCCATCAGTACTAGTACAGTGCCCTCATTCCTGCCCTCCTCCCCCCCTTTCTCCACTTTTCACAAGCATTGTCCACTGGGATGTAAGCAGGGAGAAGTAAAATTTCTAAAGAAAGAAATACTGGGAGAATTTAATTTAATACTTCAAAATAATTAATAAACCTGACAAACACTGAAAATCAAGTTAGTGGGATCCAGAGGAGGAGCCAGGTGTCTAGGGTGCCCAGCACCTACTCTCCCCACTCCCCACCCCTCCCAAATCCTACTTGCTCCTCTCACCCCTTATTTGAAAAGAATTTTACTTTTGACTTCCTGTCATCAGTACAAGTATGGTGCCCTCAACCCTGAGTCCCCCCACCCCCTCAGGATTTCAGTCCATGGCTCAGTCACTGGTGGAATTTGCCTGTTCTGTCCGTGAGATTTGAGGTTTTGTAAAGAAGCAAAATTTACAAGAAAAGCTTCACTTTGTCGAAAAACAACATTTCCTTATTTATGGAGAAGTCACGAAGCTCTTAACATGGTTTGGGGGGGATTATATGCAATTGTTGTTCATATTTTGGTAATCAGACATTGCGTCACTGGCCAGGTTTCTTGTACCTGCTTCAAATGCCAGTGAAATACAAGAAACACAACACAAATCATATTTCTCATTTTCTTGTGATTTTGTAAACTTTTATTGAAGTAAGTTGTGATTTTCCAATCTCTTTTGTAAGTTACTTGATTCAATTTTCCCCAATATCTCCTAATTTCGACTAGAGGTTCGTTTTTTACAGCATTATTTTTTCAGTTTCATTTCTTTATGTTTATAATCTGTTCTTTTAAAAACAAAAGTAAGTTTGAGAATCAAATAATTTTATGCCCTTTTGTTTTGACACCAAACAGTAAACATAAGGGTTGTATTGAAATGTCTCAAGAAAGACCACCTCTCTTATGATAACTTCTCAAAAAGACAAAATCAGTTAAATCACATGGCGACTTTGATTTCGCCCAAACTTAGAAATCAGGCAAAGTGAGTGGTGCAATGCGAAGATAGTGCCCTTATTGCTCTCAGACACGATTCCTGATTGCTACAGGTAATTTGGTTTAAATATGAATTGAGGACTCGGACTTGGACTCAAAACACATGCTGAATCAATGACTCGGACTCGGACTCAAGTTAAGTGCTTAGTTTTTTGTTGAATTATCAGTGATTTACCACATTATAGCGATCTTTATTAATCATTGTGCCGAAAATAAAAATTAACCATCCCTGTGAGGTCAGTCCAGACTGTTAACATGTCAAACTGCCGTGACATTTTGCCGGTTGTTGCCGTACTTGGGGGAGTGCCCTAGAGTTTGTTAAGTAATTATAAAGTGAGAATTAAAAGATTTCATAAGAATATCTATCGACGCCTTTATCCACGTTGTTTCATTTAACCATTTGCGCGTGGTATCTGTTAAACATCCATCCTCTGTCCACACCATGTATATCTGTCAATTCAACAATCTGAGCGACCACTATTTCCGCAAGCGTTTCGCTTTCCGTACAAAATACCGAAGTATGAACTCCCTAACCCCGTTACTGCTGTGTACATTACGTATCACTATAAATACATTTCCCGTTCACAGCGGGAACCCTAAAAAATTGAGGCCTGTTCTGTTCTGCTTGGCCCGTGGACGTACCAAATCAAAAAAATTATATTGCGGACTTTGGAACCAAGTTTGGACTAACTGTGAGGGTAATTAACACGCCTCCTTTAAACAATCACGACAGCACCGATTATTCCGAATGCTATACCCCCCCCCCTCCCTCCCATAAACTTTGGCAGATGCATTTGCCGTCTTGACAGATTGGCAACCGGGCTGACTGATCAGCCTGGTCAGAAATGTTTTGAGGCTGATTACCAGGCCTGGGCTGACAGGCCTGGTGAAAATGCAAGCCCTGCCTCAGTAAGTTTTCATATAATTTATCTCAGTACGTACCCATGCCTCCCCCCCCCCCCCCCCCCCCCCCCCACACACACACAAAATCAATTAACAAGAGTATTCAATTAAATTTTCCTGTATTCTAGAGATAAAGCGTGCATTTTTTTTCTATTTTATCTTGTCAAGCACGATATACGTGTAATAGATTGAATGCCTGTATTGGATTACTGAGGTTAAATATGTCTATAAACAAGGGAAATTTGATGCCTGTCGTGGCAATTTGTTAACATTACAAAAAAATGAATGAATTTTATTCAATTTACAGGAGATTGTTCTATAGCCTATATGCACTAAACAGGTAAAATTTGTATCAAAAGATGTGGAATATGTTTTTTTTGTTTTAGAATTTCCATTATTTTTTTCACTGCCACATACCATCTGTGAAAATATGCCGAAACGAAAAGAAAAGGGAAAATAATTTGGTTTCAAATCATCATTTATGAACATATAGTACGTTTATATTTTATGCAAGGAGAAAATAAATAGTTTTTAGGCTGAATTTTGGATATTGAATCCTGTATGAATGCCGAAACGCAAGAAAATCGGTTGCCGAAATATGTCAGTAAAGTGGGAGTGGCCTATTCCATGCAATTATTTCATTGGTTAAACGCAAAAAGCTTGAACCATTTAGTTAGAAAAACTCAACGGATAATTTATTTTAGAGCAAAATTAATAAAATACACCCTTTAATATGTATGAAATCAATTATTAAGGACATCAGACAAATTAACTTTGCAACACTTCGTGTTTGTACAAAGTACATGTATTCTAATTATTCTAATTCTTTGATTTTGGGTATTTTGTAAATTTTTACTGGATATATTCATCAGCTTGGTGTATATGGGAATACAGAATAGAAGACAGTCAGTGTGTGTGAGTGTGTTATGACCAATCTATATAGAATCCCACACGCCAGCTGCCTTTCCAACCTTGTAATTGAGGAGGAAATTGGTTCACGTTTCGGGTGTACCTGGCTGAATGGATGGGCGTGTTTGTGACAGGGAGGAGGCAAAGTCTACGCTTATGGGGTAAAATGTCATCATCCCCCCCCCATCCCCCGCCCATGAAGCGCCACCATTGCTTGGACCAAAAGATCGTAATATCTTCTCTTCCTGCGTGACAAACCGCACTGCTTCTAACGTACACCAATTCATACGTTGCCTCACCAGAACAATACATCATATCCCAATGATAGAAAGAGGTATACTTCTAGTTCTCAACTCTCACATTTTCGTAGACGTAAAGCATTAACTGCCATCGAAGATGAAAATCTGCCACCCATGGATCACGGAATACCGTACCGAATACACCAGGATATAGTACACATTTTAAATTGGAAACACATTTTCAACACTAAATCCATGTGGCATGTATTTGGCCCACAGGATATTCCACACCAAAATAATATTATATGGCCTTTGGTTCCAAGTTTGGAAAAGCATTGAACGGATATTTTGAGCATTGACGTGGTCGAGTTTGGTAGTTTGTCGCAGATAAATGGTTAAATGACGCCATGCAGATGGAAGGGAGTCGATCTCTAGTTCACAAAAAGTCAGCTTATCCCAACTAAATAAATGAATGATAGTCTTTATATAAAAATATATTGGCATTCTACAAAGTACGATGGCTATTGGGAATATGTTACGGCAGATTAAAAGTTAAACGATTTTTGCTGATCATCGCAACGACAAGCTCGCTGTTACGTGTTGTTAATCACTGGTAATTCAACAAAAAATCTGAACACTAAACTGGAGTCCGAGTCCGAGTCCTCGATTCAGTATGTGTTTTGAGTCCGAGTCCTTAATTCAGTGTCCATCGGTAATTTGGAAACCTTGAACTCCAAAATCGATTTCATTTTCAGTTAATTCATAGTTGAAGTCGGATGAAAATTTAGGGTTACAATGAACTATATGAGTGACTTTTACACGATAAAATTTATAGAGTTGGACAGGGTCATATAATTTTTATACCCCCGCAAACAAAGTTTGGGGGGGGGGGGAGGTATATAGGAATCACCATGTCCATCCGTCTGTCCGTCTGTTCATCCTTGTAAGCGCAACTCCTCCTAAACCATTTGAAGAATTTTCATGAAACTTGACACAATGGAAGAACTCCATATGAAGATGTGCATGAAGCAATATAATTCCGTTCTGACATTTCCAAGGGGAGATAATCTAACTTATACCGTCTGTCCATCCTTGTAAGCACAACTCCTCCTAAACCGTTTGAAGAATGTTCATGAAACTTTACACGATGGAAGAACTCCATATGAAGATGTGCATGAAGCAATATAATTCCGTTCTGACGTTTCCAAGGGGAGATAATCTAACTTATACCGTCTGTCCATCCTTCTAAGCGCAACTCCTCCTAAACCGTTTGAAGAATTTTCATGAAACTTTACACAATGGAAGAACTCCATATGAAGATATGCATGAAGCAATATAATTCCGTTCTGACATTTCCAAGGGGAGATAATCTAACTTATACATTTCAGGCACGGGGGGGTATCACTTTGTGAGTTTGCTCACAGTACCTCTAGTTTAAATTAGGGTCGGTCAGGTTACCCAAACACAGGTATTTTTTTTCTTGGCCTCACTTGGAAAATAATAAACGTGATGGATCACAATAACTGTGATGGTTTGTATTTTTTTCACAAATTCATAAACGTGCCCGCACGTTTATTTCGCACCTGGGAGTACATGTATGTAGTTTTGGTGTGATATCTAGAGGGGAGCTATCAAATTTTTCTGAATCTTGTTGAAAAACATGGCTGGCAGTGGCCATCTTGGATTTGACATATAAATTGTCAACAATTCCATTAGCAGACCTTACAAGGCAGTGCCTCTCACCTAATCTTCTTCAAATTTTATATGTAACTTTGTGGTATGATGTCCAGATGGGAGTTATCAAATTTTTCCGCAATCCATTGAAAAAGATAGCTGCCATTGACCATCTTGGATTTGACATATAAATTGTCAACAATTCCGAATAGTGCGCCCAACAGGCCCCATCTCTCACCTGATGTTTTTCAGATTTCAAATGTAGCTTTGATCTGATGTCTTTTGTGTAGAAACTTTAGTGAATGACTTGGCATTACTGGATCTTTCTATTTAGTTCAGTCCCTTCTTGGACTGCAGTGTCATTGACACTTTCATTACTAAAAGTAACAAAGGTTTTCATTATATATTTGTTTGTTTTCTCAAGGTAGCATCTAATATATTATTTATTTGCAGCTTGGCAGTTTGGTAAGGCTAACTGTTATTATGTTCCTGACCTCCAAAGGAGGATTCGGGGGTATCTAGTGAAACCATCCATCCGTCGGTCCATCTGTCTCTCCATACAAACATTTTGCATTGTAACTTCAAAGCCATCAGTCGGATTTGGACCTCCTTTGGTGTGCTGATAGACCTGCATGGAGGAATGGACATGCACAAGGAATGGGTTGCATCAAATAATTTTTCCCAGAGTTATGGCCCTTTTTCACTCTTTCGACTTTGAAAAGTTTTATCGACTTCTGTATTGCATTCTCTGCATGTTGGATTTCAGGGACCGATCAGGACTATTTAAAATACGCTCTAGCCTCGAAGCCTATTTTTTCAATTCATGCGCCAGATTTCAATTTACGGAGTCACACTGCTGTTTGTAACACACACTGCAAGTATGTAATAGCTCTCATCATTTTCATTTAGTACACTATAGCAAACATTAATCTTCACTGTGGTTTCTGATCAAGTCTTGGCTGCCTATTTAGGCAGCCAAGACTTGATCAGAAACCACAGTGAAGATTAATGCTTGGTAATTAAGACTTGAAGTATTAACTTAAGCACTCTACAACAATGATAAATGATAATCATATATATAATACATGTAAGAGTGTCTCTCTCAATTATCCATCGAAAGAATATCAAAATATGATCTGAGAAGTTACGCCAACTGAGAAGTCTATTTCTGAGATTTAAGAGCCAGGTCCTGATGTTTCAGAACCAAATACGCACTGGCGCATGCCCAGGTCGGTCCCTGGATTTAATTTATTCTTTGTATGCTCATGGACCTGCTTTGCAGAAGAATATCCACGTGGTCTGTCCCATTATTTTTCTAGAGTTATGGGCCTTTTTCGACTTAGAAAATTTCAATTTTTCTGGTTTCAGTATGTTCTGGATTGCAATTTCTAAGCCATCTGTCAGATTTAGATCTCCTTTGATATGCCGATAGACCCACATGGGGGAATGGATATGCACAAGGAACGGGTTCCGTCCATTAATTTTTCCCAGAGTTATGGACCTTTTTCACTCTTTCGACTTAGAATTTTTTTCTGTCTTTCACTATTTGGACTTAGGAAATTTTTCGGCCCCACAATATTTTTAAGGCTGTATCGAACCTGCCTACAGGTCGGAGCAGTGGATCATGCTTTGTGTTGCTCTTGTTTATTTATAGTTTGGTAATGCTAGCTGTTTGTTCCTTGAGCTGTGGTAGTGAAGATGATCGAGAATGATTTGCTGTTTCAGAGGCACTGTTATTTAAATAAACTTTGTTTCATCTTTTATAGTATTCTGCTTCAATTCCACCAGTCAGACTCCCTACAGCTACAGCCGTACAAAGCACCGCATCACCAAGTTCCGCTTCAACTGTTCCATCTTCTGAAAAGCGTTCACCTCAACGGCGGAGAAACACCTTTCTTCGGGAGATACATTTCTCACGAATGGCTTGATGACTTTCGACATAGTGAATGGTATTCTGCTTATTTGATAAAGGTCCTAGGTGGTACAGACGGGGAGAGGTCAGCTTTATATTAAGGACTGTACAACAATTACGATTAAGTACTCAAGACTGACCATTTAGTGGAGCACTACGAATCCAACTCTGCTGTTTTCTTGGTTCTCTGAGCAAAGGTGAGTTACAGGTTTGTTGTTTTTATCAGTTTTATTGGGAAGTATCTTTGTGTACAGTGGAGCCCTGTTAATTGAATATCCACTTTGCCAATGAAAATTATTCAATTAACAGGAGTATTCAATTAACAGGATTGTGTCACTTTCTTGTATTCTAGAGATAAACTTAGCATTTATTCTATTATATCTTGTTTGACAGAGCTCCATGAGCTCTGTCAAAGAAGATATAATAGAGTAAATGCCTGTATTGATATACTGAGGGCAAATAGGTCTATAAACAAAGGAAAACTGGGAATAGTCAGGGTAATTTCTCAACAGGTTACCAGATTTTTTATTCAATTAACAGAAGTTTGCTCTGTAACCTATCTTCAATTTACAGGTCAAATTTGAACTGGAGGTATTGTAAATGGTTTTGTGTTGGGAAGTTATATTCAATTAACAGGGTTAATCAGTTACGAGATATCCAATTAACAGGGTTCCACTGTATTTGCAATTTTGCCTTTGAGGGGAAAATCACCTTTTAATGAAAAATTCATAACCATTCTCCATTGTACATGTAAGTAAGCAAGTTTGCATTTTTCACTGCTTAAAACCACATGCCAAACTTACAAATGGTCAAACAACTAGAAAATTGAAAAAATTCAAATT
This sequence comes from Pictodentalium vernedei, assembly GCA_031216915.1. Classification (NCBI taxonomy): domain Eukaryota; kingdom Metazoa; phylum Mollusca; class Scaphopoda; order Dentaliida; family Dentaliidae; genus Pictodentalium; species Pictodentalium vernedei. The sequence continues at coordinate 417,029,511 of CM062291.1, read as the reverse complement.
AAAAACTAAAATTTTTCCATCACTGTGTATATTGTTTTCTGTCATTTGATAGCATTGCAATGATGTCATCATTAATATTAAGGAGACAAGAAGTTTCAAAACATATGTATGACTCATTAGTTTTTCCATACTTAATTATTATATTTATATTTTGTTAGTGAATAGCCGTGGGTTAGCACGGAAGGGAAATTGGGGGTAATTGTGAGAAATTGTTAAAGTTTAGGATGCCAAACCACTAATCAAGTTCTGATTAACTGTATGGGATCACAGATGACAAACAACATTGGCTGAATTCCATTGGGTCAGGCATGACACGCCTACCTGTGACATGTATAATTGGATTAAAGTTAAAAATAAGATGCAAAAACTGATTTATCATTAAATAATTTGAACTTGGGTGCTCAAAACATTTACAATGTAGCAAGTTTCTAAGATAGAGGTGATAAGACTATGAAAAAGGCCACTTGGGGAGGGAAATTCAATTAACTGTGGAAGGTGGAACTCTGACGATGCAGCAAGTGCGGCAGTGTATTGACAAGTACCAGAAAGGCTTATTCATAGTTGATGATTTGAGTGCAGAAGGCTTTAAAAAAAATAACGGAGAATGATATTGTGGCAGTTAGCGAGGCACTCAACGAAAATTCAACACAAACCTCGAAAGATATACAAAAACTTCTCAGTGAAAGAGGGTAGGGCTCAAAATACCTTTTTTTCTATGCGTAGCAAAATGCTACACATTTCCGAAAAATGAATAGCATTTTGTTTAAATTGCATAGCTGTTCTTGTATACCGGTGTAATGCCATACTGTTTTGTATTGAACTCTTCTGAGCAGATAGAATAATGTCCATCCATTTCTGTGCTTTTTCAAATGAGCTGCAACACATGAAGCACAAGCAATGTTTTTCAACTGAACTGCCTTTAACAACTGCATGGACTTAGATATTTCCAAATGCATAACATCTCTTAATTTGATGGGCTTAAAGTTATTTTGACTGGGTATTTTATGCAAAATGCATAAACAATACAGGATGAATTTAAACCAATAAAATTTGCATTACATATGAAGTTGCTAACGCGAGATGGAGAGTTAATCATATATCAGGAGTAAAGAATCAGTGAGCTAGTTTGCAAAGTTTTGTTGCAAATTTTCATTTTTACATTTTGCAAAACAAGATATTCAACTGCAGCCTATTAGGCTGCAGTTGAATATATTGTATTGCAAAATGCTATACATAATTGAAAATTGTGTAGCTTTTAGCTTGTTTTGCGTAGCAAATAGCGATGCGAAACCTCTTATTTTGAGCCCTGAAAGAGGGATAACTGTAGGAAAAACCACAACAATAAATGCAATATCTGTGGCCGGCTTTACTTCAAGTAAACCGAGATATTGTCAAATGGTTAGAGATCCAATTAAAGTTAAAAGAACAGCTTTCTGTAAAAACCTGATAGAAACTAATGAAAAGTTTGATGATGTCATTTTCAGTGATGAGTGTACAGTAGAACCTGTCTTGAGAGACCACCCTTTGGGCCACACAAAAGCGGTCTCTCAAGACAGGTGGTCTCTCATAACAGGTTTCAGGTTTTCTCAAGTCAGTGAATAACCAACCACAAAATTCAGAAATGCAGAAGAATAGATTTTTGTAATTACTTTGTAGTTTTTTTTTATGAAGTTTTTGTAACAAATTGAAATGGACTGTTATAAAAATTATAAAAATAAATTACTGTTGAAAATCTTCATTGAAGATTTTCAACACTAGTTTATTTTTATAATTTTTATAACAGTCCATTTCAATTTGTTATAAAAAAGATTTTCAACACAAATTTATTTTTATAATCCTATCTATCACATTTCAGGTATGTATTAAATTGTTTTTTCAGCTATAATCCTAATCTTTTCACAGGGGTCTTATAAAAACATCTCAATCTTTAATGAGTTAGCAATTGAAACCCAATTAAGAGCTTTTAAAACTTTTAATTTTGTTAGTATAACCACAATGGATTTTCCAATTCCAGGACAGGTAAAAAGTTTTTGTCATAGTTTCAGTCTTCAAAGGGGCGGTCTCTCAAGACAGGTCCATTTTGGCATAAAAATACAAGTTGGTACCAGGTCACAGGTCAGGTCAGTTGGTACCAGATCACAGTGGTCTCTCAAGACAGTGGTCACCCATAGCAGGTCCATTATAGAGTAAAACCAATCGGTGCCTGACAGATGTGGTCTCTCAAGATGGGTGGTCTCTCAAGACAGTGGTCTCTCAAGACAGGTTTTACTGTACCATTCAATTGCATGCTAACAGACAGAACTGTTATCAGGTAAAGAACTGCACTGCACCACATGTTCCAAAGCCCAAACATTCCCTTAAGCTACATGTATTGGCAGGCATTAGTGGGAAGGGAGTCACGAGAATATAAATTTTCAACGATATTATGAGAAAGTAATTCTTTACAGAGGAAATTCTCCACAAGACATTACTGCCTTTCATGCAAAGCTTCAGAGGAAAACACCAATTCATTCAAGACAATGATCCCAAACACACCTCACAATTGGCTGTCGTTTTCATGAAAGACAACTAAATAAACAAATGGGAGTGACCATCGGAAAGTCCCGACATCAATCCAGTTAAAATGGTATGGAAATATTTGAAAGACTGTGTTGCATCTTTGGAGCCTAAAACTGAGAGTTAGAAACCACAAATCGAAAATGCTGGAAAGAAGAGATGACAGCCGATTTATGTGGCACATGTATTGAACATTTATTTAAAGTTGTCTCCGTTTGTTATAGAATGAATGGGTCAGCAAATGGACACGTTCCAAACAGACTATTCAAGGAGAAATCCAAGGGCAGAGATATTAAATTCTTTGAAAGACAGTTTGAGGAAGAGGAAGTGAAGCAGCATTTCCTTCATATATCAGGCATTTTATCATGTTGAAGTGTACATTCACAAGAGGTGTTCCACGTGGGATGCGAGACGAGAGTTATGTTATAAAGTAACAATTAAGGATTTCTCGACTCTATTTTCTTGTTTTGGTTTAGTGATGAACTGATATGGGTGTTATCTGTATATGCCGGTATCCGATATTTCAGTTCAATATCGGACAGATACCGATACCGATATTAGTTTTGTGTATAATGACATTCAGGCAGGACAAATGAGACAAGGGGTTGTTCAGCAGTCAGAATGACTCAACACAAAGCCCAGGTGGATCTCAATGTAACGTACATGTGTAATGTATCAATATAATTACAGACAATACAATTTCAAATTTCGACATAAACAATTTAAACATACCACTTTTGTATGATGAATTTGTATCCATTTAGGCATGAACATTAGAGTAAGTCAGTTACACAACACTGGTTTTATCCATTGAGAATGTTTCCCATTCAAAATTAAATGGAATTGTGGGAAACAACGAATAAAACGGACTACAGGGTTCGCACAAAAATGAAAAGTCCTTGAATTTCGGCCCTCTCCATGAAAAGTGCTTGAATTCAGTTTGGTATAAACCATAACAATTTCTATATAATATGAAATCTAAATTGAATGTATCTGAGTGATTAACGTTTTTTAGCTCATCTTGACAAAGTCAAGCTGAGCTAATCTCATCGCTCTCCATCCGTCGTCCGTCAACACCATGTTTTGGTCTTCTCCTCCAAAGCCACTGGGCCAATTCAAGTGAAAGTTTGTGTGAGTGATGGTCCCAAAGGGGCATTTCATTTTTGTTCAACTCAGCATGCCCAGCCCCGTAGGGAGGGAGTGGGGGAAAATGCTCCAAAATATTTTAAAAATCTTCTCAAGAACCAGTGTGTACAATGACTTGATATTTGCTATGGAGCTTCCATATGAGGTGTAGAATCAAGTTTGTTCAAACGAAGTTCGTGAAGTAATATTTGGCTTTGTAATAGGAGGGGTAAGATTTTTGGCCCTGCCCAAAATTTCTATTTTCTGAACCGATGGTCCGGTATGAACCAGTTTTAACATAGGGTAATATGGGGAATATTCTTTGAAAATCTTCTTCTTCAGAACTACCAGTCAGAATCTTTTAATATTTGGTATACATCATTGTTATGAGGGTCAGATTCTAGATTGTTCAAACCAAGTCCCTAGGTTAATATTTGGGCTTCCTACGGAAGCCCAAATTTTATCTTTGTTCAATATGGAGGGTAATTTAAAAAAATCTTCTTCTTCAGATCCATCAGTCAGAATGCTTTGATATTTGGTATGCAACATCTCTATGGGGGTCAGATTCAAGTTTGTTCAAATCAGATCCCTAGGTATATATTTGGGCTCACTATGGTAGCCCAAATTTTATCTTTGTTCAATATGGAGGGTAATTTAAAAAAATCTTCTTCTTCAGATCCATCAGTCAGAATGCTTTGATATTTGGTATGCAACATCTCTATGGGGGTCAGATTCAAGTTTGTTCAAATCAGATCCCTAGGTATATATTTGGGCTCACTATGGTAGCCCAAATTTTTACTTAGTGCAATATGAGGAAATTTCTTTAAAAATCTTCTTCTTCAGATCCACCAGCTGGAATGCTTTTATATTTGGTATACAACATCTCTAGGGGGGTCAGATTCCAGGTTGTTCAATTCGAGTGCCTAGGTTAATATTTGGACTCGATATGGGAACATGAAATTTAACTTAGTACAATATGAGGGAATTTCTTCAAAAATCTTCTTCAGATTCACTTGTCAGAATGCTTTCACATTTGGTATACAACATCTCTAGGGGGGGCAGATTCAAGTTTGTTCAAATCGGATCCATAGGTTAATATTTGGGCTCGCTATGGTAGCCCAAATTTGAACTTAGTGCAATTCGAAGAAATTTCTTTACAATTTCTCTTCTTCAGATCCAACAGTCAGAATGCTTTCATATTCGGTACACAACATCTCTAGGGAAGTCAGATTTAACTGTGTTCAAATCAAGAGCCTGGGTTAATATTTGGGCTCTCTATGGGAGCCGGAATTGGCCATTTTGCTAAAGAATTAAAAATTTTGTATTCAGTACCCTCTGGAGGTACTAAAATTTATCCACATAGGTTGAATCAAGGGGCTTCATACGGGAGCTCTACATTTTACTTATGATCAACTGAAGAAAAGGCATGATGCCCAGATTATTTTTGTCACTCCTGAGGGACTCAAGGATTGACGGTGCAGCTATGGAGATGGCTTGCTTAATGTAGACTCATTCTTGGACTCTGTTTAAATTGTGTTCTGTACAAGATGAGTGCTTCAGGCCCCATGGGGCCTCTTGTATTGAACACATATTTTAGTTGTTCAAATTTTGTATGGCAGGCATTATTACCACATACGTATGTGGTAATAAGCAGTCCTCCAGGGAAAGCATTAGTACCACATACGTATGTGAAAATAAGCAATCCCCCAGGGAAAGCATTAGTACCACATACCTTTTATATGTGCTTGCCAAAAAATATTATACCCCAAACCTGTATATAGTATAATACAAACTATGATTATATACTTTTTTCATTGTGGGGCATAAAAATATTTTTCACAAGTACCTGTGCCATTTATATCAAGGTGTGAATGTTTTAATTGGTATTCATCTGTATCAATTGTGTAGTGATTCTTTCTTTATCTCCTTAATTATATTTATTTATATCGAGGCATGACTGTTTAATTGATTTATCTAAATAAATTGTGATTCTTTATTTATCTTACTCAATTATATTTATCTATATCTTTTTATTTATTTATATAATTATATTTATTCATTTTATTTTATTTACATCTATTTTTTATTTATATTTATATTTTATTTACTTATTTTTGTTTATGTAAATATTTTTTGAAAGAGATTTAGCATGCCTTCGTATATAAATATTATTGCCTGTTGCACTTTCCAATAAATGGTAACAGAACTATTAGATTTTCTCTTGCTGGTGAAAAGATAATAACCGGATGTGCTTGTGGGGGTGGGGCAGGGAGTACTGGAAAATTCCTTTGGTACCGGTACATAAATCAGTAATGGGCCTAATGTCAAATAAAAATTACTGGGGTGGGGGGGGGGGGGGGGGGGAGGGAGGGTATGACACACTAGGAAATTAAATACTGCTTATTGACTGTGGTAACCAATTCCTGGAATCGAAGTACGCAACAATGTGCAGCATGACAATAAATGATGGGCTAAACTTGTCTTCATACATTTTAACCCTTGTTGTTGTCACAATTAACTACTGTTGCAGAAAGTGCCCCTAAACATCAATATTTATTCATTTATTGGTGTTTAAGGTCACTTCAGCCACAATGGGTAATTGTGAGCACGAGAGATTTAAATGAAGACAATCGTTTACACCTGTGCTGCTCAATTCAGAGGACTTGATTCCCCCACCCCCCCCACTGAGATAAACAAACTATCATTGTTCGAATGAAAAAAGACCTTTAACGGGTTAATATTTCAGATGAGGGGACTGTGAAATTACCAGGGAGGTGGGGTGGGTTGGGTATGTTATATAATCCTTTACTCAATGTTAAGGCTAATTTTTGCAAGTGCATTTTTTTTTATCTCACTTGGCAATAAAACAATGTCTCTGAATGCAGGGAGATGAGAAAAGGAAATGAGGGAAGAACATGCCGTTGGGATGTGTGGTTGAATATAGGGCTCCTGATTGCTGGATCTTGACAAATCATAGACTGGCCAATTCATTAAATGTCGGTACTCCCTGGCATCAGAAGTGAGGGGTGGGTATGGTGTCAAACAGGCCTTCAAAAATTGCATAACTTTTTTTTTCAGGTTATACAAATCACCTGTGGCATAACCTTTTTTCAGCAGACTTCACTAGACCCCACTGTGACAGTACTCAAATTTTGATCAAAACCACCACAGCCCGAATGTTGGAACATGTGTACATGTATGATAAAAAACCCACGAAAATTGAAACTAGGTTCTTAAAGGTTAAACGTTCAAAAGTATACAAATACAAACGTTTGCTTTTTTACTATGGCATATGTACATGTTCCACTCCCATAGGTATAACAGGACTCTCAAATTTTATATACTTAAGAACTGGAAACTGATTCTCCCAAGGAATTCGCAGGAATCAAAACTGATTCTCGTGAATCGTGTCAAATTTTAAGGCCTGGATATTTTCAATAGGAAAATTACGTGCAATTCCTGTGCGAAATTGTGTCAAGATAAGCGCGCAGTTCATGATAGGACTTCTAGTTTTAACTGTAATTGTATATTCCTGCCAATTGAATGTTTATCTCTGGCAAAATGGATGTTCAATTAAGAGGGTTCCACTGATTTACTTAATTTTGGTGTCCAATATGTAATCACAACAAAAGTTCTGCTACTTGTTTTGTTGCTTATAGGCACTCTTCCATAAAATATAATAATGCAAATCTATAATATCAATCCAAAGATACATGTAAAGTTGATGAAACAAAAATGATGTGATTCTGGTTACATGGCCCCAAAATATGAGGTCGGACGGTCAAGTTTTTGTTTATTCCAGCAAAATAACTTGTTTATCACAATCAACAGACACCACCCTGGTGGGGTTGGGGTGGGGGGTCAAAATACCATTACATTTGAATAAAATTAATATGTACACATGTACATCACTAACAGAGATTCCTGAAATTTAAATGTTCAGTTAAATGCATTTAATATTTTTGAAACACACTTTACTACAATAATATGGCAGACTATAATCAATATACAGTACGTGGAGAGTGTATTATCACTAAATCACCCGCAGAGTGGAGATTCCACCCGAGGAATAATTGCAATTTTGTTGCAAAGCATAACCAGCACAGCAAAGTTTCAGCCAATGGACCTCCGGGTTAAACCCGGAGGTCCATTGGCTGAAACATTGCTTGTGTTTTTTGTCGATATGTACAAAATTTGAAAGTTATAGCCTGGGTGATAACTCCACTCCGCGGGTGATTTAGTTACAGTCCACTCTCCACGTACTGTATTTCATTTGTATATTTTTGTATTTTGGGGGAAACCATTCCTTGCATCTGCTACATTCCACAAAGTTCAACTCTCTCTTTTTTCTGTAGTAACTTGTGGTGGATTGAAATTCCGGCATCCTGCAAATGCAAAAAAAGTTCATGTTCTTCTACTCGAGGGATTGTTTTGCAGTTCATTTTATTGTTTGCTGGAAAAGATGTAATATTTTCATTTTCAAAACAGTTCATTAGGTGGTCATGCGCCTTAGACTCGTCAATATTAATATTACATGGATTTTCACCTGATGCTAGACAAAGAGGAAAAGAAATTGTGAAAAGTCCACAGTTGTTTTGGGTTTGTTTTTGAACTGGTTTATATTTAATTTTCAAATGCTTATCCCTCACATGTATTATTACACATACTTGTTCTAATGTATCTGCATTCAAAGAATTGATTGATGCACTATCATAAACAGCTATTTCATTATCGGCACAACCAATTGTGGATACTGTCAACCAGTGTACATATGACCCACAATATAATATCTGGACCATTTCATCAGATATAATGTCGAACTGCAAATCTGTTGCCAATAATGTTGAATGCAGACCCTGAATTTGTGGAAACTGTTTTTGTATTAATTGAGAGGCTGCATCTATGTGATTGGTATTTAGCCAGCCTTTTGTTTCTAAGACTGATTTATCAGGAATTGTTAAATTTAAATTACAGATCCATTGTTTTGGCATGATAGTTTTTGTTTTTACACTGTCAACATCAATCACAACAGTTGGAACACTATTACTGTTAGCAGCACTACCATCATTTTGACTCTAAGACTTTTTATCTTGTGAACCTATTTTTTCAATTTTGCGCTTCCTTTTCACGCCTTGCTTTTTAGGTGATTTTTTTTCCAGAAAAGACACTGAATGTTTTTTTTTTTTACCCCTTGGGGCGTCCTCGCTGTGACACAATACGAGGTAATTTCAAATTTTGTTTTATAACTGTGAAGTCGTCATCATCATCTTGAGCAACCACAGCATTTTGCTTCAGAATCACACTAGTTCCTAATGGCAATGCTGGGTCTTTTTCAGTGGAGTCATTTCTTATCAACCTACTCACAATTGTTTACTACAGGCTTGCACTACAGTGGAAGTCCCTAACTCGGATAATATACTCTCTATTTTTGTCTTTCCCAAGCAATTTGGGAAAGAAAAGTGGTGCAAAAGCACCAAGAAAAAATAAGCCAAAACTGGGTCGAGAGCAACCGGCTCAGACCCAGTACAGGACGCTCTCTCCCAAGTACAACTCCACGACTTCCGTTGCCAGTGCGCATATACGTCGCTAAAGACTCATTCTTTTTGTCATCCGCCATGTGGCGAAATGTTCTGCACGCTTATCAGTGTTCATCCAACTCGTTGATTGATGTTTCCTGCTTCATAGTGTATCCGAGTATCCTTTGTATTCTCAGGAACAGTTTTTATTATATTCTCTTACATATTATTATCCATAATGTATTTTATATGTTCTCTCTCGAGTCGCGTGCGAATTTCGTGTGCCATGCGGTTCGGACTTAAATTATTTTTCACAATTATTGTCAATGCTTAAATTGTTAATTTTTCTAATTGTGTTAGAGTTGGGTGTCAGCGGGGGTACCGCTTCTGCAGTTTTTCTTCTCTCCTTTGAGAGTAGTCAGCCTGTTGTGTGGTTCCCGGTCGACCGTCTGGGGTCTTAATTTCTGTCACCTTTTTCTCTTCTTTGGGGGTGTTCTTCTGTTAACTGATTTCACCTTCTTTGCTCCTCTCACCTCTATCATGCCCAGGACAATTGTAAGTGTGGGGGGGGGGGGGGGAGGGCAGGCAGGCACCACAGGCCCGTCAGAAGCAACCACGGGAGTGCCCTGGTGGTTACCGTGTGCTAAGCATAAAATTGGCTTAGTTAGATTATCCCGCTAGGATTAGCTCACATATTTATTCAAGTTCACAACTCATGACAATGAATGGAGTCGACCAGTTGCTGTTTGTCATGCAATTGAGTTAGTTTAGACAAACTATACGCAACCAAGTCGTCAGTTTGAATAGGCCCTTGTCGGCTTTGAATACTGTGCCTATATCCAAGACTGAGATTGGACTCAGCCTGATTATCACATTGTGATAAATGCTAATTATGTACGTATCAAGACCCTAGTACGGTTCGTTGGTCAAGTGTAAACCCAGATTGAGTATTGCGTACTATGTTGTCCCCAGTTAGGGGTTAAGAAGGGTTTAAATATTTGTTCACTTCTATATTAGGAGTGATTAATGTTAGAGTATGTCAGGAGGATACTAACACCCATTTTATAGACACCCACATGGTGCGTATGATTTCATTGTGGGGTGAGTAGGAGGGAATTGTTTTCCGCTTCCTACTACATGCGAAGCTGTTCACAGTGTGTTTGTGAAAGGTACTCTTTTTAATAGTATGGTGGCCCTGAAAAGGGCCGTTGGAATCGCTGGTATATGTCTATGCGTTGGTGGCCGATGATGATGCTTGTGGTTGAGCCTGCTGGAGTAGAGACTGGGCGACCATAATAGAAATTTTTGTCGCCATGGCGGCTATTCGCTCATCCTCTGTCTGGACGGATGGTGGTGCTTGATTACTCCATTCTTCCAAATGGGAGATGATAGTTTCCTTCATTTGGGAGGAGGCTTCTGAAGCTTTTTCCTCTAATTTGGGGGCAAGAAGAAGCCGGTTACTACTGGCGGATTTACAGAGAATGTCCACTCTGGTGATCGCACATATTCCATCCAGGCCTCGGCATATTATTTGCGTTGCTATACAAGGCCTTCATGTTTGCCAAGAGAAGGGTCCACATTAGGCATGCAGATTTTCCTGTACGGCTGGGCACGCCTCATGCTGCGATTCCGTTGCCTGTTAAAGTTGGTGGTTTTGAAAGGTCGCATTGTGAAATTCTACTATGTATCTATGTAAGATAGAGCAAGTAATGATTGCCTTTCATGCTCGCACGTATATATACGCTCGTGAAATCGGGTATGATTCCAGAAGGGTGTGACTAGTGGGACGTCATTTTGTGTCACAGCCAATCAAAATATTGTGTATGATATGACGTATTGAAGCCACTGTTGATGGCCGGGTCGCAAGATGTCACTAGGTGTGACAGAGGACCAAAATGTTTCGTCTTATGATTGTGTAAACATGTTACAATAAGAGTCCATGTTATTAGCTTAATCCGCTGAAGCCTGTTTTTCACAGGTGGATTGCCCGTGTTGTTTTTGGGCTTATGTGGTGATTGTGATCTGTTGCATCGGAGAGGAGCTTTCGTTGTGCAATCAATCTCCTGGAAAACACTTGTTTGGAGGTTCCAAGAAAGGAATGCAATCTGAGAAGTTTGGCTTGTACCAGAATATCCCTGAGATTTTTTCAGCATTTGAATGCGAGAATTGGAGGTTCGGGGAACAATTTTCTAAGTTCCTCCGACTCACTCATTAGCGACCAGAATTTGAGCAGTGCCTTTTTAATTTGTTTGATATATGGATTATATATGGTTGTGAATATTAGTGGAGGTTCAGTATTTTTGGCCTTGTGTTTGGTGGCAGTGGCTTGGAGACGCCGCGCTCTTTCATTATAATTGAGCTCATTGGCAATTGGCAAAATTTCATGTGGGGGATAACCCCGCTCCAAAAGCTTCTGTAAGAATAATTCAGAGTAATGTTGGTACAGTTTCATCTGAATTATTTCGGATGAATCTGATAAGTTCACCTTTCACAAAAGCTCGGAATGTCGCCTCTGGATGGGCTGACGAGCGGTGGAGATATTGAAAGGTTTCGGTAGGCTTGATGGAGTTTGATGTCAAGTATGCCTGTGTTGCGAAACCGCGCCCCTTTGTAAATTTCCGTGTCTAGGAATGTAACCATTTGGTCTGATACTTCATAGACAAACTGGAATGTGGGGTGAGAGTCATTAGCTCTTGCCATAAATGTATGGAGCTCATCAATCGAGCCACGCCATATAATGAATGTGTCGTCTCGATACCTGAACCATTGTTGTATGTTCATTTGGGTATCCATTTTAAGTAGTTCCTTTTCCCATTTGTGGGCAGTTATATCCGATATTTCAGGGCTAGATTTGCTGCCCATTGCGGCGCCTAGCGTTTGGGTATACTTCTGGTCATCAAAGCTGAAGCAATTACTCTCCAATATGATTTCTAGAAGATTCATTAATGAATTGGTGGAGGGCTTCGGGAGCGGATAATGGAGGGTTAAATGTTCCTCAAGTGCTTCCCCTACAGCTGTAATGGCCTCCGCATGTTATACATTTGTGTACATGTTGGCGATATCAGCGGACACAAGAAAGGCTCCCTTAGGGATTGATTCGGCCTCAATTTTTAAGATGAAGTCAGTTGTGTCACGTATATTTCTCCATGTAAAGTAAGATTTGCCCTTTAATCTACACGGTTTTAACAAGTCGTGAAAGCTGTTCAAGGCTATGGCTACAGTTGAGCAACCTGGAACAAAGTATCGGAAGAAAGACATCACACCACAGTTTCTTCATGCTGTGTGATTCTGCTCTTTTCCATCAGGTAAATAATGAAGCAGTTCTTTCAGATCAATCATGTCGGTGATTTTTAGCTCAACTTTGGCGAAGCCAAATTTGAGCTTTTGTCATGGCCCGTCGTCCGCCTGGCCGTCTGTCCGTCTGTCCGTACGTCAACAATTGGATACGGCTCGGGCTAGAGGCCGTATTTATGAACCGATCTTTACGAAACTTCTTGGGTACCTTTGTTATGACTGTGGGACGAGAACGAGTGTTTTTGGGTGCGGTCCGAAATTCAAGATGGCTGCCAGCTGCCATGTTGTACCGACGATGCAGAAATCTGTTTTTTGTACAGAACATCCATAGGAAAGCTCTGATTTGAATAATTTTTTGTATGAATGTTTAGTACCATGGGATACATCACATATAATACGGGTTTTTTTTCTCGTGCGTAAATTGTGCAAATTAGACTAATTTTGATGTTTTTTGGTGTTACTTTCACGTAAATTGTGCAAATTAGACTAATTTTGATGTTTTTTGGTGTTACTTTCAGCACTTTCAGGCCGTATTTATGAACCGATCTTTACGAAACTTCTTGGGTACCTTTGGCATCACCGTGGGACGAGAACGAGTGTTTTTGGGTCCGGTCCGAAATTCAAGATGGCCGATGGCAGCCATTTTGTACAAAATTAGGTGCAATCAGATTTTTGCACAGAACATCCATATGAAAGCGCTGATTTGAATAATTTTTTGTGTGAATGTTTAGTACCATGGGATACATCACATATAATACAGGTTTTTTTCTCGTGCAGATATTATGCAAATTAGATGAACTTTGATTTTTTCAGTGCGACTTACACACAGTAAATACACATGTCAATACGGCTCAGACTAGAGTCTGTATTTATGAACTGATCTTCACGAAATGTGTTGGGTACCTTTGTTATCACCTTGGGACGAGAACGAGTGTTTCTGGGTGCGGTCTAAAATTCAAGATGGCTGCCAGTGGCCATTTTGTACCGAAATTGGGTGTAATCAGTTTTTTGTACACAACTTCTATACAGCTCAGACAAGAGGCCATATTTAAGAACCAATCTTTACGAAACTTCTTGGGTACCTTTGTTATCACCGTGGGATGAGAGCGAGTGTTTTGGGGTGTGGTCCGATATTCAAGATGGCCACCAGCAGCCATTTTGTACCCAAATTAGTGCAATCAGTCTTTTGTACAGAACTTCTGTATGAAAGTTCTGATTTGAATAAATTTTTGTATGAATGTTTAGTAACATGGAATACATCACATATTGTAAGGGGTTTTATTTCGTGCATAAATTATGCAAATTAGATGAACTTTGATTTATTCAGTGCTACTTACACAATGTAAGCACGCATGTCAATACAGCTCAGGGTAGAGGCTGTATTTATGAACCGATCTTCACAAAACTTCTTGGGTACCTTTGTTATCACCGTGGGACGAGAATGAGTGTTTCTGGGTACAGTCCAAAATTCAAGATGGCTGCCAGTGGCCATTTTGTACCGAAATTAGGTCCAATCAGTTTTTTGTCACAAGTTCTATACAGCTCGTATTTATGAACTGATCTTCACAAAACTTCTTGGGTACCTTTGTTTTCACCTTGGGACAGGAACGAGTGTGTTTTGGGGTGCCTTTGTTATCACTGTGCTATGAGAACAAATATTTTGGGGTTCAGTCAGACCCACTCTGGGACTCAAAGATTTTTTTCTAGTTTAGCATCTGACTGTCACCCACCTTTACAATACTTTACCTATACATTTGTTACAGGCAACGGTCAGTATTTATGTACAGACCGTTACAATACTTCTTTATATGTACCTTTGTTATCAGGTCATTACCTAGATGTTTGTCATTGCTGTGTCACAAACTATACATGTACATGTCTTTGTCTTGACAAGTTGAGCTACAGTGTCATTGACACTTTCATTTTCTTGCAGTATAGTATATGTCTGTTCAGTTCGTTGATGCAAAGCTGCCAGTTTTTCATTTTCTCCAGTGGGCTATTTGTTGGGAAAAACCTAAGCACCTCTTCTTTTATTGCCTCATTTGCCAATCTCGAGTGGTTTTTTCTTGCTCCCACCCTTCATCTTTGCCCTTCCATATGCATTTCTGTTGTAAATTTCCCCCAAAGTAAAAATGCGCCAGCACAGAGCTCTTGCATATTTTGAAACTTCACTGCTCTCCTCGACCTCCGCGTCTCTAACAAGCATTTTGTGGATCTGATATACCCCATCTGGAGTATACCGACCAGATACATGTTTGTTTACAAAATCTTTCAGAGCCTTTTCTGTGGTATTTTCAGTGACCTGTGGTGGAAAGTCAATGAGGTTAATGTTCCAAATCTGTTTATCATGCACTACAGTTTTAAATACTAAATGTACAGTATAATCAACCGGTCATCCTTAAAACCGGAATCCCCCGAAATCCCCCGAAATACCCTGGAATCCCCTAGAATACCCCGCAATCCCCCCAGTATACACCGGAATCCCTCATAAATCTCCCAAAATCCCCACAAGGCCCCAAAGAGTTAATGGACTACCCAAGTAAACTTAAACAACAAATGTCCTGCTACCAACAAACTGGAACACCCCTCCCTTCGTAATCTTACCCAACTGGCTACTGTGAGGCTTGAACCATGCTGCGCATCTCACTGTGAGGTAGCCCAAAATGTTGGACCCACAACCCGTAATACAATGTTTTGTTTGGAACGTTCGTAGGATGTACCAAAATCAAAAAATTATATTATGGACTTCAAAGTTAGGGCCAACTAGGTGGATAATTGGTGTCCCTTCTCTCATCGCTGAGAACAAAATGTTTGGCCTCCAGGTTTTTCAAAAATGGAGATGGTCTCCAACCAGCAACAGGGAACACCCCTCCCCTCATATGCTTACCAACTCGTCACTGATGCTCGGACCATGTTGCGCATCACGTTGTCAACTTGTGAGGTAGTTCCAAAGTCCATAATACAATTTTTAACCCCCCCCCCCTGACTTAAGTCGGGTGGCATATAGTGATTGAAGTGTGCATGTGTCCGTCCGTGTGACCGTCCATCCGTCTGTCCGTCCGTCCGTGTGTGTGTGTGTCCGAGCCAATAACTCGAAAACTGTTAGGGCCACAGTCATCAAACTTCACACAGTTATAAAGGACCATGGGAGGATGTGTCACACACCATAGCCGGGTTCGTACCTTCAAGGTCAAGGTCACATTTCACGGTCACACTAAAAATCAGTCAATATTCGTGTCTGAGCCATAACTCAGAAACGAATCATAGTACAATTGTTAAACTTTTTACAAATGTTAAGGACAGTCAGAAGGTGTGTCGCGTATAATAGTTTCCGCCGCATCTGCAAGGTGAAGGTCACAAGGGTGGGGGGGGGGCATGTGTTACCTTAGTAACATTCTTTTTGTTTTCTCAAGGTAACCACAGGGTTGTAGGATGGAAAGCTTTAGGGGCTCTATGTGTGTGTGTGTGGGGGGGGGGGGGGAGGGGGGATGGGGGGGGCGTGCATTGGAGGAGCACTTTGTCATCACATATGCCATGAATACGGAACGAAATTATTAAGTGCAACTCTCGAAAGGGAATACATGCGCACGTTTTCCATAGTCCAAACTTGGATGCAAATTCCATAATATAAGGATGTACCTAACCCAAAAATTATATTACGGAATTTGCGTCCAAGTTTGGACTAGTTTTACTATTACTATGGTCTGTTATGAACTGTTGTGAATTAGCGGCGTGCAATATCTCAATATACAAAATGGACAGCAATGCCGACACTATTGTTATGTCAGAATATGTCCTGTTAGGGTACCCATAATTGGTGAAAAAGGGGGGGGGGGGGGGGGCACATACCCCCATTGTGCCCCCAGCTCCGCTGCCCCTGTTCATCGGCATACTTACGTGCCCCCAGCTCCGCTGCCCTTGTTCATCCACATACGCTTCAAAAGGCAAGAACGGCCGGTATGCGTGATTGTGTTCCCACATCTTACCTTTAGTTACTCTTGCATTGTGGAAGAGTTAAAACCTTAAAATCAACAAATTAAAAAGCACTTGGAGGGTGGGCTGCTTTTGGTGGGATTCCAGGAAATGTATGGGGATTCCTGGAAATTTATGGGGGGATTCTGGTGTTTAGGGCGACCCTCATCAACTAAGAAGCATATTTTTTCTCGACTCGCGAACCACATTGAGGAAAAATTTGAAGTAGAGTTTTATTTTTCTGTCGGTGCCACTCGGCAGTATCAGACTGTCACTGGTTTTGGTCATCCCTCCGAGTCGGAAAATATCTTCAGGTTTGTAACTCAACTGGATTTTGTTGTTTTTTTAATTGCGACATACGAATACATCGAACGAATCTTAGAATCTACGATCCCTTCACGCCAAACTTCGAAGTTTTCACAGTCGAGGAATACATGTAACAATCATCTCACAATGTATTGGTGTTTCTGTTGCGATTTTCTCTCGATTCTACCTAAATTTTGTCTTGATTCTTTCTCCATTCTGCCGTGTTTTATCGACAGAACACCGATTCTCAAGAATCCATCAAGAAAAGAGGAGTTGATGGCATACTGATAATGAATTTTGGAATGAAAAACTCAACAACAGAAGTGTGTAACAACTTGATTGATCACCTGTCGAAAGTAGTACCAGTAGTTCATGACACCAAAGCGCCGGCAATTTGCCTAAAAACCTGTTTGGTGGGGAGTCCATCAAGTGGAAAGAGGATCGCATATTTTAACAATAAACTACAATTGATTCGAGCTCTAAACATACTAGAACACATCTGAGTGCTAAGAAAGTGTAATGCTAAGGGGACCAAACTTCAGTGCTCAGGCATTCTTTAGGAGTGCCGGAGTGCTGCACGCCTAGAAAAAATTGAGGAGGGCAGAGTTTAGCACCTCTTGATTTTCTGGAATTCCAGACCTGTTTGGGACGGCCTTTAAAATCTATTATCATTTCGTCCCCTGAGTTTCAGTGTGTTCTATGTGCCTACTGGCACAGAGAACACATTGGAACTTGGGGGACCAATTGTTAATGTTGCATTGATTCGCAATAATTTATGACCCATTCTGTGTCATATTTCGATACATTTTGATTGTAGAAGACATTCAAATAAGAATTGAATGCAACATTTTGAATAATAAGTGTGTGTGCCCATTTTTCCACTGTGTAGGTGAATGTAGTACACTTTTTCAGTCACAATATTAATTAATACCTTCAAGTAAATATAACCAAAACAGCATATAAGTTTTTGCATTGAAAATTCCAGGTGCAATTGCACTTCTAAGCAATCGGAGGAGGGCAATTGTTTTGCACTCCTTGATTTTCTAGATTTCTAGGCCTGAATGCCTGTGTTGGACAGTAGATTTATTGATCATGCACTTCTTTTCTTCAGGTACTTTGACCGGTACCCAAAACACTCATGTATTTCAGTATTTAACCCTTTCGTGACTCGTCGGCATGCACCGCGCCAGTGGTAAACTGACACTACAAACCCATTGGCGCGCTGCGCGCTGATGGCATAGTAGTGCCTCAACTCTCACCTCAGTCCATGTGTGCTATCTCTATCAGTCCACAGAAGTAATTTCATGCCCGAATGAATTTGGAGTTGTTTCCCTTTAGTTGATTGGCTACAGTTTTAGCGCATATTTCACCTCACAGTTATTCCACCGACGAAGATGTCAGTTAATAACAATGTGGAGTAAGGATTCTGCAGTACAGTCTGGCTCAAATTAAGCTGACACATATGACACAACTATGAGTGCTCGACGTTCAGATGATGTTGCCAGTAATAATCCAGATGACGGAGGGAATAGGACTGGCCAGTGGGAGGGGACGCGGCAGAAAAAGAAGTGCTGGTCAGGTACATGGCAGATATACGAGGGAGCTGGCGTGGTCGTGGAATTGGTCCAATTTTTCAATGGGAAAAATGCACAGATTTTGTTCCACTAGATATCCCATGTTCTGAAGCTAGGAAGATAAATCTTGACTTACCTGACAATCCAAATGAATGGGACATTTTATACCTTTATCTAATGGATGAGATGATCCCGAAATTAACCCCAATATTCCAAGTCTGGGTGGTCGGTTTGGCTGAGTCGCGAAAGGGTTAAAGTATTTTAATTGCTATAAACGATCTAAAAAAGACTATAAGATAATGATGTAAATTTCTTTGTCCATTTGCAGGTTATTATTACCGTATTTTCTCTATGTATTGGGACACTCTATGATTTGGGACACACATTTTTGTCCAGAAAACTATATTTTTTTTATGCTCCAAAGTTTGGGACATTCAGGAGATTTGTTTCCAGTTGGCCCGTCGCTAGTAGCAGACTACACTCATAAAAAAAAATTCTTGAGTAACTAAAAATTTTCATTTTTTGCTTCTAAAACATAGCTTATGATCTCTCATTGAAACGATCGCAATGCGCTCATTCCAATGAGGGATCATAAGCTACATGTATGTTTTGGAAGCAAAAAATGAAAATATAAAAAAAAATTGGACGGCGATTTTGGTATATAGTGATGGAAAACGAATCACACACAACTTTCTTCAGCATCAAATCAAGACCAGGCTCTGTTCTTTCCCCATTTTTATACCCCCGCTTCGAAGAAGTGTGGGCTATATAGGAATTGCCCTGTACGTCCGTCCGTACGTCTTTCCGTCCGAACAAATTCTTGTGTGCGCAACTCCTCCTACATTAAAGAACCGATTTTGAAGAAACCTTTCAAACATCATCACTACTAAGTGAACATGCACATATTCCAAAATTGTTGAGCTGCGACAATTTTAACCAGGTTATCTCTCTTAAACTTTGATTTAATATGGGTTTCTACATGAAATTCTTGTGTGCGCAACTCCTCCTACATTTATCAATCAATTTCCTTATGGCCTTCGCCTACATGATCAGAAGTGCATTCCTCTAAAAACCCAAAGTGGGGGGTATTAATCACCTTCAGTGATAGTTCTAGTCTAAGAATTGGGACACCTGTGAAAATAATTATTTTTAGTTGTCCCAATACATAGAGTAAATACGGTATGTATTATATACAAGAAGGTTTATTTTACCAGAAATGATTTTTACTTTTTGGGCCTTTATCAGAATTTTTATAAAAATATCCGTTTATACCCCTGCCAATCTGGCGAGGGGCATCAAGTATTACCGGTGCTCAAAATAACCTTTTTTTGTTTGCGTAGCAAAATGCTACACATTTCCAAAAAATGAATAGCATTTTGTAAAAATTGCATAGCTATTTTTGTATACCAGAGTTAAGTTATACTGTTTTGTATTGAATTCTTCTAAGTAGATAGAATAGTTTCCATCCATTTCTGGGCATTTTGCAAATGATCTGCAACACATGAAACATTTACTATGTTTTTTTTTTAACTGAACTGCCTTTAGATGTTGCATGGACTTGGATATTTTCAATTGGCGTCTTGGTTGTTTAATAGAATTCTCAAAATGGAAGTTGGGATTTTTAATTTGATGGGCTTGAAGTTATTTTTAATGGACATTTTATGCAAAATGTTGTAAAAACAGGAAGAATTTAAACCAATAGAATTCATCTTACATATGAAGTTGCTAATGATACTTGATGGAGAGTTAATCTGAGTTATGCATGGAATGTTCCACAATCAGAAGTAAAGCATCAGTGAACTAGTTGTCCCCCGACCCTTCAGGGGACTATTGTAATCAGCAGTATCCGTCCGTCTGTCCGTCTGTCCGTGCATGCGTCCGTGCATCCATCCGTCCGTCACACCCATGTCCGGATGATAACTTTAGTTTGGATGATTTTACTGAAACTAAATTTGGTATGTGTCTTACTTGGGTGGAAATGCAGGTCAAGTTCGAAAATGGGCACGCTCCACTGATTTCTACTGGATTTATTCCCCTTTTTTCAAAAATGCAGATGGCATGGAAGTTTCGAAAACAGTGCCTCTTTCAACTCTTCCATCATTGTGCGTTCCATACAAAACACCCAGTCACAGAAGAATTCAAGACAATTTCTCTACATTTTGAAATTTCCAAATCTGTGGAACTTGTTTTGAACTGAATCATTGAGACATTTTCAAACCATATCAAATTTCAAAGCTCACTGAAGTGTAGTAACTCTGAGATTAATAAGAATGATACAAATCTGAAACAAACATGTCCTCTTGATACCTTTGAAAATTGTACTCCTAACACCCTTAACCTCTCATAAAGACCATGCTCTTGGAACAAATTGCATCCTAACAGCTCCCTTGAATTTGCCATCTTGGTCGGGGGACCGGGGGCGTTGCCCTTGTTTTCAAATTTGTTTGCAAATTTTCATTTACATTTTGCGATACAAGATAATCAACTGCAGCCCAATAGGCTGCAGTTGATTATCTTGTATCGCAAAATGCTATACATAATTGAACATTGTATAGCTTTTTGCAAGTTTTGCATAGCAAAAAACAACGCGACACCGCTTATTTTGAGCCCTGAGTATTACCCTTGTCCGTCCGTAACGTACGTTGTGTAGTCTGTTCTGATTGATTTCCGGGTGATAACTTTAGTTTGACGGAATGAAATGAAACATAATTTATACGTAGGTTTATAACAACCTAGTACAGGTTGGGATTGATTGTGGGCGTGGTCCGATAATATCGTGGTCCGATATTTTTTGGCATGTTTATAACAACCTAGTACAGGTTGGGATTGATAGTGGGCGTGGTCCGATAATTTCTGGTAGAGTTCAACTTAGAAGACATGCTGATATTGGTTTCCGGATGGTAACTTGAGTTATTGGTGTCCGATTTGAAGCAAACTTGGAATTTAACTTTCTGTAGACAATATATTGTATGCAATGTACATGTAATGTTAGGCTATTTCG
This sequence comes from Pictodentalium vernedei, assembly GCA_031216915.1. NCBI lineage: Eukaryota > Metazoa > Mollusca > Scaphopoda > Dentaliida > Dentaliidae > Pictodentalium > Pictodentalium vernedei. The sequence goes on along the minus strand of CM062291.1, from coordinate 417,008,167 downwards.
AAACGATCACGTGCTGGGTTGTTCGTCCATACACATCTCACAAGTTTTGCTCCCACGTTCATCAAAAGACCGAATAAATCATTTAAAAGATGATTATCAGATTTGGCAGGGACTTTGATTTCACTGTCTGTGATTCTTGTGAAAATTAAAACTGGGCATTTCTACAATTTTTTCGGTCTATTTTCTTTCATTGTCACCACTAATTTACCAGGCGAACCCGATTCGAATGATATCGAAGGATGTTCTAGTCCAGTTACAACACATTTCTTTTCTTAATGATATGTGTCGGAGATCAAAGTTATCGACCTCATGAATAATGCACTACATTCTGTATTACATAGCCCAGAAGTTATCGCATGTTTAACGTGGTTTACTTGACGGTTCTGCACTAGATAGCGCATTAACTAACGAGTGTTTTCTGCACTAGACGTGACAGGACTTCCAGTTTTAACTGTAGAAGTCGTGTCATGAAATGCACACAAATAGCATGTCGATCTGCTCATTAATCTACGCGTCATGACCATAGTAAGGCCATCAAATTCTGTACATATGACCTGTGCACAAGCATTGTTTCAGCCAATGGACCTCCGGGTAACCCGGAGGTCCATTGACAGAAACATTGCCTGTGTTTGCTATGAGTCACCAGGAGAACCGGTTTGCTTTGGATGGCATTCAGTATGGCAGATGCATGCAATTCCTACTTGCAATTAAGCCTAGATAAGCACACAATTCGTGACAGGACTTCTAGTTTTAGCTGTAATTACAAAGTAATTATATCCAATTCCGATGCCAGAAATAACTACACAACTTTATTAACTCTTTACCAGGTAAAGACAATTTAAAAATTTTTATTTACCTCTTTTTCAAATTTCTCTACCTTTATCACTATTTCCAGTAAAACTACAGAAATATGGGTAACATTAGAACTAGTTTGCTGAGTTGTTCTTTTGATATCCGTATTTGTTTGGGTTTTATTGAGGAAATATCAATATATTTCACAGCAGGGACCAGCCGTGAGGGCGACTAGGGCGATTATGTTGCCCTTCTAAGCCCAAAGTCGCCTAGAAAAATAGTCGGGGCGATTACAAGTCGCCCTCTAAAAATTGGCCAAAATGAGGAAAGGCTGAACTGAGTGATGCGAGCTTTGCATGAAAACGATTATTTTCAAAACTCGAATGTGCTTGAGTGTGATAAATGGGCATTTTAATTCGTCAAATAAACGTCCATTTAATGAAATCACATGACAAACAATTGTCCATTGTCTCTTTTGGCGGATTTTTTTATTTCTATTTTGTTGCGTTTCAGTCGGAGCTTCAGATGTAAAAACGAAAATAGGTGACTTACGCGACTCAACAAAATAACTCAGTTTGAAAGTAGGTTACGTCACTTAGGATGCCGAAAATGTATACACAACGGAAGTATTTTATAACACAGTATTTTTATTTCGTTTTGCTGACGACTGTTAACTGTTGGGCCGTCTATTCCCACAAAAACACAAATGGAATTGAAACACATGAAAAAAGCTTTAGTGATGACAAGAAAAGCTTTGTACAGGACACAAGAGTGCATGTGGACTATCTTGAAAAAGGGTCCTCCTAAACAACGGAATGACACGAAATGACGCGGAATGACACCAGAATGCCATAAAAATGATGCGGAATGACATTTCTTTTACAAAATACTCGACCCCAGAATGTATTTTGTTTATTAACTAACAAAGTACCTCCCAAGCAACCTTCTTACATCTGGTCCTGTTCACACTTTCAGACTTAGGAAATTATTAGCTTAGTAGACTTTGGTGAAAGGCAACCACAGGAGGGTGCTGGGGGATTGGCATGAAGAAGAGTGGAGGGGGTCATGAAGGAGAGGGTAGCAGTGGGGGATTTTCAGTCAATAATTACTTTGTGATTTTTTAACCTGGCACAGATGCCTCATAGACAACTGGACCTGAATTATTGGGACATTAATGGAGGACCACAAATTGAAAATATGAAGGGGCGGCGGGGGTGGTACATGAATATTCTTAATTTTCCCCACTTGCCTATGAAGTCTCCCTACATGACTCTGCAGTCTCCCTATTTTTTCTGGAGGGAGACATGGAGTCTCCCTAAAATTTCCCCCTAGGCTGGTCCCTGTTTCACAGTAATCCACCTTCCGTGGGTGATGATTGGCTGATCACTGGAGATCAACGTTGCACTTGTTTTTAGTCCCCTACCGGCATCGCCAGAGGGGACTATAGGTTTGCACTCTGTCCATCCATCAGTCTGTCAGTCTGTCCGTCTGTCAGTCTGTCAGTCACACTTTAGTTTTCCTGAGTTTTTTTGAAAACGCTTCAAAGGAGTGATTTCATTTTTGGTAAACTACTATAGAACGATGACTTACAGATCAATTTTGAGTTTCATGCTGATTGCATTATTCTTGTGTGAGTTACGGCCCTTGGAAATGTAGAAAAGCACCAAAATGTCAGTTTTTCAGAGTTTTTTTGGAAACGCTTCAACGGAATGATTTCATTTTTGGTAAACTACTATAGAACGATGACTTACAGATCAAGTTTGAGTTTCATGCTGATTGCAGTATTCTTGTGTGATTTATGGCCCTTGGACATATGGAAAAGCGCCAAAATATCAGTTTTCCAGACTTTTTTTAGAAACACTTCAACGGAATGATTTCATTTTTGGTAACCTACTATAGAATTATGACTTACTGATCAAGTTTCATTTGCACTCTGTCCATCCCTCAGTCTGTCAGTCATACATTAGTTTTCCGGACTTTTTTTGGAAATGCTTCAACCGAATGTTTTCATTCTTGGTAACCTACTACAGAACGATGACTTACAAAACAAGTTTGAGTTTCATGCTGAATGCATTATTCTTGTGAGTTATGGTCCTTGGAAATATGGAAAAGCGCCAAAATATCAGTTTTCCGGACTTTTTTGGGGGAAATGCTTCAACGGAATTCATGCTGATCACATCTAGGTTACAACATTTGTATAATTATTAATGCTCATTAGTCCGGTAGGGGACATTGTATTGCTTCAGCGGTACTTGCGCTCTTGTTAATACATGTTTTAATCAATTTAATGTCACTGGTGAGGGTGTGCATGTCGTTTTCTGTGCAGAGCATATCAGTGTCAAGCAGTGACAGCAACGGTTTTACAGCAGAAATGCTCACATACTTTTCTGCTGATATATATATCTGTAAAATTGCCCACAGGCTCCAAAGCAGCAGTAACTGCTTCCATCGCCTGACTATCCTGCCATGTGGGAACAAGGTCTGATTTGTGCCTTTCTGCACTTAGTTCCTTTCTGATAGCTGGCTCTTGTTCTAAAACGCATTTCACCATATCATATTTGCACCCCATCTTGTTGGACAGTCAGTTATTAATGAATGCTGCGGTAAACCTAGTTCTAATTGAAAGCAGCTAAATTTTGTCTCTGTAGCCAGCTAGTTGAAAATTTGGACATTATCAACCAACACACACCCAGCATTCTAGAAACTCTTATCATTTTTAATGGCATTGTTTACAGCAAGGTTCAAATTGTGCCCAAAACAAGAGGTGTGGTCAGTCCAATGTTTTAAAAGCACTCAAAACATTTGACCCATTGTCAGTTGTTATGAACATCAAATTACTTTAATCGAAATGCCATGTCTGTAATGTCTCGTTAAGAACATTTGAGATGTTCTCACCTGTATGATTATCAGGGAAATATAAAGTTTCTAGAACACGTGAATTTAAATACCAGTCATTACCGGTATCAATAAAGTGGATAGTCAACCCAAGATACAGTACCATTCCAACACAGGCTTGTCATTTTGAGGTGGGCAATAGCCCCCGGCCGCAGTCGCCCGCCTGAGTTCAAAATTCCGCGGACGCCAAACTGACGCAGTCATCCAGAGACAGTAAGTTATTTTCCAAATATGAACGAGAGGTCTGCCAATTCCAAAGTTGTAATTAGTTATTGCATTGTACATCAGACTGACAACTCTGGTGTCATGCGTGATTATGGGACAGATTGTCCCCAAGCCAGTTCGACCCCCTGACGATTCGCTTGGGACGTTTTGTCCCAAAATCAAAGCCAGGATGAATCGTCCCCCCCCCCCCCCCCCCCCCCAACATAGCTTGGTTATTTGGATGCAAAATAACTATAACACTCACTTTTAGTGAGTGTCATGGGTAACCTGGTATCTTGCATGCAAGTATTCAAGCCTGCATCTATACATTACGTAATGACGTACATCATAATTACACAAACCTTGTACCTTAAAGTGATATTAGTTGTCTACCCAGCAGGCTGAAACAAAATGGCCCCCACAAACCATAAATGGCCCTCCTGGCAGCTCCTGGGGGCATTTTAGGCGAACCCAAAATGGCTTCCTGGGGTGATTTGATGCGAACCATAATGACCCTTCTGCAATTTTCAAAATGACAAGCCTGCAACAGAAGATCACAAATCAGTTAGTGAGAAGAACTGGGGTTCACTAACCTATTTCTGAACACCTTCGGGAACCTCATTGTACAAGGCAGGCCTGGGAATCTAGAAAATCAAGGAGTGCAAAACAGTTGCCCTCCACAGATTGCTTGGGAGTACAGTTGCACCTGCAATTTTCAATGAAAAACTTGTATGCTATTTTGGTTATATTCAATTCAAGGTATTACCGGTAATATTGTTACTGAAAAATTGTTCTGCATTCAGTTACATAGTGGAAACATTGGCACACACACCTCATTATTCAAAATGATGCATTCAAATCATATGTGGCTGTCTTCTGCTCTCAAAATGTATCAAAATGCAACACAGAATGGGTCATGAATTATTGCGAATCAATGCAACATTGACAAATCTTTCCCTGAGTTCCAATGTGTTCTCTGTGCCAGCAAGCACATAGAACACATTGGAACTCAGGGGACGAAAGGATAATAGATGTAAAAGGCAGTCCCAAACAGGTCTGGCATTGCAGAAAATCATGGGGTGCAAAAAATTGCCCTCCTCAATTTTTTCTGGGCGTGCAGCACTCCTAAAGAATGCCAGGCCTAACAACGCAGGTATAGCTGTGTCACTAAAATAATTACATCCAGGAAGCTTATACTGAGAGTCAAATGCCAGCAACATCTGTCTGAAATGTCGTTGTTTGATAGTGTAAATTGATACCATGTTACCAGCAAGATATCTTGTGACTGATTTCGTCAACTGGTTCCAGCGATTTGAGTTCTCATAATTTGTCACATTGGCAATTGAAGCAGAAATGATGGGCTGCTTAGAGAAAAGCACCCTGGATCAGTATTGGCACTTTCGTATTCCCTCTTTCGTGTTTTAGAGGACACTTATGAAAATAAAATAAAATGGACGGTCTTCAAAATGTGCAAATAAATTTTACGTGTTTTCACCATGAGAAACAAATTCTCTCTTGCATGTTCTGCAAATAGGTTTGGTTTCATCTTTCGACTTTCCTGGTTCAAATCCAAAGTACGACCAAATAACTGAAATTGTTTTGGGTTTGGTTAGAAATTCCATGATTTGGGATTATTTATGATTTACAAAATGAATTAGAGCAGATATATACTGTTTAATAGCTTGGTTGTTTGTGTAACCGGGCCCTTACAATTTCGTCAATTGGACAGATGTTGTTTTGATAAAAAAAATAACTGCCAATATATTATTGTTCTGTTTGCCACTGTTTTTCATAAAGCCACACACACGCAATTGACACAGTGTTGTAACAATAACCTGGCTCAATAATTAAATGCTTATTGAGACAAGAGAGGTTGACCATGTTTTCACAGGAGTTAAACTGACAAAGACTAATTTACTTGCATCCGAGTTTCTATCGGATAAAAGCGAGTGAACCGACTAATAATTTTATGCCTTATTTTCATAACAATAGGTTCAAGAACTCTGCAGACATGGATTGGTCTTCCACTGAATCCATTCAAATCATTCATTTCCCCAGGGCAGTAAGTAATACTTCAATCTATAACTCCAAAAATACAGTATGCTTTTTGTTGATGATATCCCTTGCATTTAATATGTTTTCCCTATTTTCACGTATTATATATATTTTTATTTCAAGAAAACGTGAATTTCAAATCATAATACCAGGCCCAAAAATTGTATACCGTTACTCACGGTATACAGGTATTCATTTTTGATGGACGGTTTTTTAACCGGTGACGATATCAATACCGGTACCAACCGGTATACCATAATACCGTGCAGCACTAAGTCTAACGTTCATATTTATGAAGCAATTTCATTGTAACTTGGAAGGATAACCTGGCATGATATCTAGATGAGACTCGTATTTTGGTCACGATCGGTCAGCTGTTACTGCTGCCTGGTCACTTGACAAAGATTCCTTTAGTACTGCTTACAGGTTGTTTTATGAAGGAATTTCATTCACATATTTCTGCACAAGGGCTAATCATGAACACAACAGTTTTATTGGTGGAGGACGCCAGAGTACCCAGAGAGAACCACCGAGCAATGGCGGGCAGCTGTCAGCTCCCCAACATATTAACTCCTCACAAGCAGGGTTAGCATTGGTTAAAGACAGGTGTACCATTGACGTGTAGTACGCCCCTTAATACACAGCACCACCATGCCCTCATGTGGACAATGGGGGTGAAGTGTCTTGCCCAAGGACACAACACAGTTGCCGCATGTGGGATTCGAACCGAGGACATCTCAGCTTAACTTTTTTCAATTCAGGTTCTTTTGAATTTGGCACAGTTTTTGTTTTCAGTTCTTTATTTTCATGATCAGACCACTTTTGTTGCTTTATTTTCTTTTATTTTTTTTTTCTATAGTGGGTGTCTCATCATACTCTTCACTACTCTCATCTTCAAACTCAAATATATTTACGTCTTCTACTCTCGAGTGCCTAATAATAGTACAGGGCAAAATAATAGTATAGGGTGGAAAATTCCAAGATGTGAGCCAATTGTTATGCTCTGAACCGTTTTCAGACGTCTGATGCTCGTGAAGTGGTGAAGTGCTAAATTACTTTTGGTTATCATAATTTTCACATGGCTTTGACTTGTTGGAATTTATGGGAGAGTGCCTATAGGCACTCTCCCATAAATTGCACCAAGGCAAAACCTTATAGACTTATTAATTCTGTTTCAGTGAAGGTATGAAGCACATCCACTGGGTACTAGGTCTTAAAGTTATGGTAACAGTACTTCAGAACGAAGCCCAAATATATGCTTCCAGGTCTCTACCCATTAACATTTCCATTGCATCCTGTGTTTGCTTGTACATGTATCTTACCAGTTTGTTTTGGTGAACTTATTGAGATACATGGCCGCTTTGCACATTCGATTGATGAAAATTAATAATCATACAGAGTCAAATAAAGATCATACAGGTGGAAATTTTGTTCAAAAAAGAATAATCATACATGTATGATTATTCGACACTCAAGAGTAAGTTTACTGGTTTTATTAACATAACCTGGCTTTTCCTCTTCCTATCCTTTAAAGTAGTTAGTCTCTTCGAGAACAATATCTGTGAAAGAAAATATTTCATATTCAATAAAAAAAAAAAATTTTGGTTTAAAGTTTTACTGGGACAAAAAAGGAACCGGGCGATTTTCTCACTAATTGCAAAATAACGGTAAAGACAAAAAACACATCACTGATGACTAATCAGAGGGTTAAAAATTGTTGAAATGTGAAGAGCTGAATTAACTCGATTACATTGTGCACCAGCAATGCTTGTTTTTGAATGAAATGAGTATTCAAAATTTTTTCATGATTGTCTTCACCGTTATATAAAAATTTACTCAATAATGGAAGACATAATTGTGAAGACCTATTAACGGCAAAGACATAATGGTAAAGACTGCAATTTTGCTATTAACAGTGTTGACATAATGACCAAAAAAAACCCATTGTTTCAAAGGCTACAAGCATAAATTAGAGCTCAATTGTTAATTGTGCTGTCCCGTTTCTTCTACCACATATCTACACACTGATTATAATGGTAAGGATCTGATTTTGACAACCAGAAGAATATTCAACTAGATGATTACCAACAAATCACTGGTTTAGACACACAAAGATGTTAAGGATCAAAAACTTTTGTTGTTTTAAACTTTAATAAATTCTCAATCAAAAAAATCAAATCCAATTATCAAACTACATTGTAAGTGATCAACATACAAACTTACAGTTACAACTAAAAGTCCTGTCCTGAAATGTGCACATATAGCACGTTGATCTGCACGTTAATCTACGCGTTATGACCATAGTGAGACTATCAAACTGTGTACATGCGGCCTGTGCACAAGCAATGTTTCAGCCAATGGACCTCCGGGTAACCCGGAGGTCCATTGGCAGAAACATTGCCTGTGTTTGCTATGAGTAACCAGGAGAACCTGCCGTGCTTTGGATGCCATTCGATTTGGCTATTGCGCGCAATTCCTACGCGCAATTAAGCCTAGATAAGCGCACATTTCGTGACAGGACTTCTAGTTTTAACTGTACCTTTTTAGAAACTGGTTCAAATTTTAACCATTTGCAAGTAAAAATGTAGTCTTCTGAATTAGAGCTGGGTGCTGTACCAAATTAAAAAAAAAACTTGGTCATTAATGCCGCCAGGCAGCCCAATAAGATTGCGTTGTATGGGAAATCAAGCAGAGGCGACGCTTTGTTTGCATTGAATAAATAGACAATAACACTTTATTTATGCTGAATGAGCTATATAATATTATTTTTATTGTTTTCAGCTTGCACTATTTAAACAAGTTGTGAAAGAATGAACATTAAACATCTGAAAACCAAAATCTTGTAAATTTAAACCCAAGTATATAATTGTATTTATTTATTTATTGATTGGTGTTTTAAGGTCACATATTTCTGCACAATGGCTAACCATGACTGTGACAGTTTTACGGGTGGAGGAAGCCGGAGTACCCGGAGAGAACCACCGAGCAACGGCGAGCAACTGCCAGCTCCCCAACATAGAAACCCCACACAAGCAGGGTTAGCATTGGTTGAAGACAAGTGCACTATTGACGTGCAGTACACCTTAGTACACAACGTCACTGTGCCGACGTGTAGCAAACTCCTAAGAATTAAATCTGCTTAGCCCCATGGCCTCCCCGACATTACAATGCACTTGGGAGTAAGTATTTTTTAAAAGCATCCAATTTCCACCTGCCCATCAAATGAATCTGGGCATCGGAAAACCCTCTGCTGGCAGCCAGAGTAGCCGCACCAATCTGGAAACTGTGCCCTTTGTAGCAGCTGGAGTTGAAGCCACAGAATTTCAGTGTGTAATCTAAAATTTGACTGAAAGCCCTCCTGTTGATACCTGAACCACCTGGATAGGTAAAGAGGGGACCCATACCCATACCTCGCTGTTGCAAAAATGTTGAAAGTGGAGCAACAGGACAGATTTGTGGATTTGTGTTTCTCCGCAAAACTATCCTGTGTGGTCGACCATCTGTATTATGCTTAAAATTGCGAAATGTCACCTCTAACTCATCAGCTGAAAACTGAACATCACAAAGCTGTATGACTCTATTTTTATCGGCGGACTGGGTAACACACAGTTCCCCAATCCTGGCAAAGGCATAAAAGGCCATGCTGTAAAGTGCTTGGTAAAGCACTTGTTGAAAATAATAGGAAGGCACTGAGGGAGCGCTTGCACTAAACGGCAAAGAATGGCTTCTGTGATGGGCAGTCGAATGTCCCCCTGAGGTCTTAAACGTTGTACTCCCACAATCCTTTTGCATACTTTGAATGAAGCAGTGGGATCAAAGAACCCAATGATTTTGTGATACTAAGCGATTGCTGATAACATTGACAGTACTGAACCTGCGGAGTAAGTTTCTGAGAAGAGATGAGCAACAAATAAACATATTGAAGATACTGGAGTTGGAACCGCCACGGGAATTCCAAAACTGTCCCCGAACTTAGCAAAAGTGGACCATGCTCTTTCGTATGAAATGCGGGTGTTTGGTGCTAGCTAATGATCAATGAGGAGGTTGACAGTTGAATTAAGTTGTTGAAGGCCAGATGCACCGGAACCATGGTCGGGACATTGTTGCATCATGGTGCGAAGTTCCGAAATTCTTGTACCTGCAAACGAGAAAGACAGTCTGCTACAGTTAAAACTAGAAGTCCTGTCACGAATAGTGCGCTTATGTAGGCTTAATTGCGCGTTGGAATTGCGCGCAATTGCCATATCGAATGGCACCCAAAGCACGGCAGGTTCTCCTGGTTACTCATAGCAAACACATGCAATGTTTCTGCCAGTGGACCTCCGGGTTACCCGGAGGTCCATTGGCTGAAACATTGCTTGTGCACAGGCCATATGTACAGAATTTGAAAGCTTTACTTGGGCCATAGCGCGCACATTAACGCGCATATCAACGTGTTATTTGTGCGCATTTCATGACAGGACTTCTAGTTTTAACCGTAGTTTATGTTTAGCCTTCAATAAAATATTGAACTTTAATGATGTGAGCACCAACTGTCGTAATAGGGTGAGTAAATTGGTATCCCAAGCTGTTTGCTTGTTAATAATGGCAACCATGGCTTCGTTGTCCGAAAAAAGGATGATACTCTTATTCGCTAGCTGGGGGCCCCAAATTGCCATGGTGACCATGATTGGATAGAGTTTGAAAACAGCAATATTGAAATTAATGCACTCATTAGGCCAAGACTCACAAAACCAGTTGGCCCCAAAAACTGCACCAAAATCCAGTGCCCCTGACGCGTCAGTATGCAGGTGTAGAACATCGCTGGATAGAAAGATTTCATCCAAGAACATGGTACGTTCATTGAATGCCTGTTAAAATGAAAGCCACATTTGTAGGTCGGCTTTCACAGCTTTATTTAAACGGATACGGTGTTTAGGTTGACTGATGCCGATTGTCAAATTGATAAGTCTGCGGAGAAATACCCCCTCGGAGACAATAACAGAGCATGTGAAACTGAGTGTGCCTATCACTGACTGGAGCTCCCGCAAACCTACCTTCTTACGATTTAAGAATGGACAATAAGGGTTTGACATTTTTGCAACTTGTCAGATGGTAAACGAGTTTCCATTGTGATAGTATCAATCTCGATGCCCAAAAATTCCATGCATGTTGATGGCATAAGTGTTTTCTCCCCAGCAATAAGCACACCCAAATGCTTGCACAGGGCTAAGAAATTATTCAAACTACTGGCACAGGTGACCTTGTTAGGACCCACAAACAAAAAATCATCTAGAACATGTATCACATGTTCAACATAAAGTTTATGCTGGAGAATCCATTCAGTGGAAGAGCTCAACTGCTCAAAAAGGGCACATGAAGCTGAACACCCCATAGGGAGACACCTGTCATAATAGTAGTCCCCTTCGAAGCAAAACCTGAGGAGCGAATACTGGTCAGGATGCACAGGCAATAGTCTGAAAGCTGATTTGATATCAGATTTAGCCAGAAAGCAGTCTGAGCCAAGCCGTTTGACTATATTTATAGCCTCCTGAATAGTAGCATAATGCACTGAGGACAACTCTTCAGGAATCCCATCGTTCAAAGACGTGCCCTCGGGGAAAGACAAGTGCTGTATTATTCAAAATTCCCCAGGAGATTTCTTAGGAACCATCCCGATCGGAGAAATACGGAAAGGGTCAAAAGGAGGCTGAGCGAAAGGACCTGCCATCCTCCCCAGATCGATTTCTTTGGTGATTTTTTCCCTTAAAACCGGGGCATGATCAATGGCTGATGAAAGGTTCTTAGCTTCAGTGCTTACATGCAAGCCCTGGAAACCCAAACTGAAACCCCCGGAAAACCCGGAAACTAAACCTTGCTTGAGTACCGGGTTATAACCTTCTAACCAAGCCGCTAGCCTAACAACTTGAATGGGAGTTGGTAGTTTGTTGTGGGTACTGTTAACCAGGTTGTCAGGTTTACTTATTCTTTCCAGGAAAGGGTTGGTTCCTTCTGCCTCGAAAGTAGAGATGGGCGGTATTGGAATTTTGAGTTCGGTATCGGTTTTGGTATTTTTGTGTGGGCATACCGCGGTATCGGTTCGGTATTCGGTATGTGACTTCAGATTCACTGATAGTACCAAAGGGGAATCCATGTCAGAAAAATACAGAATAAGTTGTTCTTGTACCATTCTATCACAGTGCTACATATGCCATTGTTGATGGGCTCAACATTGTCATTCTTTTGTCAACACAGATCATATCTACAGTAATTTGGTGACTTGTTCTAAATACGCCTTAACTTTTCAAGCTCCACTTAAGGCGTCTGTAATCATAGAATGTGTGTCCTGAAGATGTCATCTTTACGTGGGCCTGATGACAGTAGTAAAATTATCTGGTCAGTGATTTCTAGCCAAGTCTTGGCTGCCTTAACAGGCAGCCAAGACTTGGCTAGAAATCACTGCTAAGCAACTGGACATGTACAGGTCGTAGACTATTGATAATTTAGTACAACTGCCCTGGTCCTTAAGGCTTAACAAAACTGAAAAATAAAATCGGTCACTTCTTTCATGAAAATGAACACTTCAACTGCTATCAATCCTCATCAAGGCCTTATAAATAGTGAATGCACAGGGAAAATTGAAAATACCGTTGGTTTCGGTATTCAAAGATTGGGTCGGTTCGGTTTTTCGGTGTCCCCATGATATCGGTATCGGTTCGGTTTTTCGGTATATTGCCCATCTCTACTCGAAAGGAACGAATCCGGTCCTGCTTAGCCAGGTAATGGTTGAAAGAAGGGTCCTTTGAACATTGGTTGGCAGCAGGAGCGTGAAAATCTGCAGGGTGTCTTACAACCTTGACCACTGTGAAAACGATCGCAATTTACCTTTGGGAAATTGCGAGCAGGCCTGTGTACCTGAGGGGGTCTCACAGACCTGTCCACAGAGTACCCACCTCTATTATATGACCTGTCCATTGACTACTTCATGACAGGGTCATGCAAAGCTTTCCAGTTGAAGGTCACTCCACCTCAATTGGGCATTGGCCTGTTTCAACATACGAAACTCCTGGTCGTAAAATTGCCAGTTCCCTTTAGCTGCAGCAATGGAATGAATGCGTGATTGATATTGAAGTAGACTGCCATGTTCTTGAGGGAGTTTACAGAGATAAATAGTCATGAAGACTTCAAAAGCTGTGAGCCACTGGGAAATATACTGGATACCTTTACCAGGCTTAGGGGTGCATGTCCATGAAGGACATTCGACATCCAAGCCTGATAAAGACAACGTGTACTGAGTTGCATCGCCCTGGTTGGAAGACAGTAACGAAGCAATGTCCACATACTCCCCTACCCAAATGTTAGCTTCGGTCTTAAAGGCACATGAGCATCTAATGGGGAAGCTTGTGAAATGAAACCACTGCCCCCTTGCAACTGCATAGAATTTTTAATGGGGTTAGCAAAAGCTCCCGGGATGAATGAGCCACCCGTCTGCTGAATTTCGGGTGCATGACCCATGTTATCAGCAGCCAGGGAGGTATGACCCCCTCCGGAAGGTTGTGCCACACCCATAGCACAAGTAACAATAGGAACGCTGGGCCCTTGCATTGGGGGTACTCCGAGAGCATTACCTAAATTTGATCCGGCATTCATATATGTAGCAGCAGCAGCTCCAGGCGTCGTTTGTAAGTTCATACTCATCAACGGTGGGTGAGAGTGCATTTGGGTCACAGTTCTTGCTGGGGCCACTTGTGTATTGCCCCTGTCAAAAGGCTTGAAGATATTACCCCTTGTCCTGTAGTACTAGCACCTGTGGTTACACTAGCTTGGGAGTTCGAAGTCAAATCTAAATTGTTAGCTAAATCTACAGATTGTGTCATGGCGGGTGGTGCCGACTGCCCGACTGGGGTTTCCTTCACTAGCACCAATGGACGTCCCTTAGCACTACGTGCCCGAGTTTTACGATGTGTATCAGGCACACTATCTACAGAAAAGGAATTCACAGAATCCTGAATAGATGACAGCAATTTCTCACGCTGGGCTGGCGTTAAAGCACTGGGAATATTCACATTAAGACACAACACATCCGATACGGGTACATCTGTAACAGGTGGATCTGGATTCACTCCTGGATTGTGACCTGGGTTCTGAACTTTATATAGGTGACTTAAATCATCCTGCAGGACAGCACTAGCCGACTTTCTTTTCCCTGGTTGACCAGTACCTGCCCGTTTCCTTTTAGGCATCTTTCCAAACCTGAAAGATATAACGAGACGAGAGCACCTGAGGTGTGTTATTGTATTACCCAGGGTCACCAATGTGACCTACCAAAAAACAGTTACCGAGTCCCTGGAAACATGGCATTGGAACTGCACATGACCAAAGCTGAGAAAAGAAAAACACCAAGGGTAACGGGAACCCTGATATATTGAAGACTGACTCCTCCCCCTGCTGCTCCACCAGGTGGGTGGCTGATCACAGAATCAAGTGTGGGTTGTGCATGCACCAAGCGACATGCAACATTTTTTTTGTTTTTGTTTTGTGTGCGCCACTGACACAAGCAGCCACTCGGCCCCTGCAGGGCTAAGAAGCCATCGGTGCCAATGAAGGACACAGACTGCCAACCGTCGGAGAACAGCACCACGGGGCATCAATATATTTGGAAGCAGGACGTACCACCAACACATAAAAATATATACAAAACTGTTCCTTACTGGCAGAACAATAACGGAACAATGATGCCCAACTGCAGTCTCTGCAACAGGCAACCCCACCCCTCGATACCAAGGACTTGCGTCCTCAAAAAGCATCTTGTGATCACAGAGTAGGCCCCTGAGGTGCCTGCCAGTGAAAGTAAGGGGCAGAGAGTATGTATCGGCTGTTATCGGGTGGCTACTAGCTTCCAATAACGGGTGCTATACAGAAAATGTCCAAGGAAAATACAGAAAGAAAGAAAATGTTGGCCATGTGACAGGCCTCGATTGGACAGAATTAAGATGGTGCCTTATTCCGCAATGCCAATTCTGTGTTTCCATAAATAGTCTGAAGCGATTTGTGAATTACTCGCATATTGTGATATGTATTGGAGAATGGGTACAGACAAATGCACACAGGCGATGTTTGTTGGCGGCTCATGCTAGCCGGGCAAATGCGCACAGGCGACATCCCTCGCAGGATAAACTGGGCAAAATGAATAAGCAAGCCTATGAAGGCAACGCTTGCAGAGATAAGATACGCTATGACAGGGGAAAATGATGGAAACAGAGAAGGTGCAGGTAGGGTAGCCCCCACCCTCCACCCCCAAATCCCCCCCCCCACCCGGGAAATGGTGAGAAAGTGCACACAGGTGACACCCCCTTGCCCCCACCCCCACAGAAGTTAATGAAGCATGGGGCTGTGGATATAATGGCGAAAGGTGTCAGACTGCCATCTGCCCATTGCTTGGATTTGAGCATCAGTAAAGCCCTTTGCCACCGCCCAGGTGGCTGCACCAATCCGAAAGCTATGCCCTTTAAATTGGGTAATGCTTAGCCCACACAAGCTGAGGACAGCATTCAGAATCTGTGAAAACAAGGGCCTGCAGATTGGAGAGCCATCCGGGTAGGCAAACAATGGGCCAGGCTTGTTAAACCTGACACGAAGGAATGACCTGAGCAATCGCAATGGGCAGTAAATGGAAGAGGGCATGGAAGCCAAAGTGATCCTGTGTGGACTGCTGCTAATATGATGTTTGAAATGAGTAAAGGACAGGATAGCAATCTCGTGTCCCATGGGTACCCCAGGCTAGATCAGCTAATTGAAGGACAGTAGCAGCTCCCCTGGGTTGACCAGGGCATAGTTCCCCAGCTCTAGCAAAAGCATAAAAGGCGAGAGCAAAATGTGCTTGGAACCCTTTGCACAGGTATGCTCTGGGGCAGCAAGATGGTTACGACTGAATGAACTGGTGTAGAATGGACTGGGTAATTGGGAAATGGATGTCAACCGAAGGCTTTGTACGCTGAAAACCAGCTAGAATTTTGTGTACCAGGAAGGACTGTGTGGGGTCAGGCAAACCGTGTAACTTGTGTATGTAAGCAAGAGCTGATAAGGTGGAGTGTACTGTCCTACAAGCAAGGCACTGCTGAAAATGGTGGGCAAGAAAGAGACAAATGTGATACACTGGTACTGCCCACAAGACTGGTAATCTGAAAGAAGCACAGAAAATTTGATACTTCTCTAAGGCTGCAGCATATGATCTGGTGGTAGAAGGAGCTAGTGCCTGAGTCAGTAGGTGTTGTGCAATTCTAGCAAGTTCTGTAGTGTCCACTTGGCTGGTACTGGCATTGCCTTGGGATCGCTCGCTGGATAACGTAGATGAAAATCTTGCACCTGTAAATGCGAGAGATAATCAGCCAATGTATTGAGCTTTCCAGGGATATATTTTGCACGAAAATGCATGTTAAGCCGCAAGCTAATCAAAACAAGATGACGCAAGACTAGGGTTGGGCGGTATTGGGAAAAATAAATACCGCGGTAATCGCAAAATATTACCGCAGTATACCGAAATACCGATTAAAATCAAAGGGGGTCTTCTCCATAACAAAAAACGCAACTTCAGTGTGTCGAAACTGTAAAATTTGAGCCTGAAGCTTTGCACAAGACGGCCGTCAAAAATCAGAACTTTTTCAAATATTTACTCACAAATGATTTTAGTTAAGCACAAAGTTCAGTTGGGCCAACTTGGGGTATATAACAAGGCACATTTGATGTTTATCGAAGGAAATTCAAAATAAAATCAAACCCAGAGATAATAATTCTTCGAATCAGAATCGCCCAGTGACATGAGATTGAGAAGTGAAGTGTGCAACAAGTAACACCAGAAGGGCATGCGATTGCCACAGTTCATCACAATAATTTTCATGTTTGATTAAAATTAATAACCATATTACACATCACCATTCAAATAAAAAGGTTGTATGGGGCGAATGCTGCTTGGTAGAAAATGTAAGTGAGTTGGGCTTTTTTATTTATTTGAAACAATGACAAGACTTTCATCCTTTTTGTGTTGAATAATCCTACAAGCACATTTCTGAAGTCACGAGGCAGTAATGATGTAATGCGTGTCCTAGCAGCCAATCACTGTGAGTTTCGTTTGGAATCCCCGTTATTTCCCCCAAAGAAAATGTCGTATTTTTATTTACCTTCAGCAGACGGCAGTGCCATTGGCTCAAAGTGTCCACGTGACTAACTACGCATGCTTAGTGCGTGCCTTCCACCTCAACTTGTTTCAAATTCGAGGTAAACAGAATTGCTTCAGTTCCAGCAGTCAGCTATTCATTAAATGCCTCCACAGAATATAAATGACCTGGCAGAAACCTGTAAACATACATATCTTGAACTTTACTATGATTCACACAGCAAGAAAGTAAATAGAATACAGTAATTACCCAAATTTAAGCCAAGTGTATCGAGTCTGATTGACGTGAAACTATTCACAGCCAACAGCGATGGGGAGTTTGAGAACTGCATATCGCGGTAAAACCGAGTTTTCGGTATACCGATTAAACAATTATTTGCCGGTATTCGGTAACGGTATTGAAAATTTTACCGAATATAATCGGTATACCGAAATACTGCCCAACCCTACGCAAGAGGCGTAGTAGGTGTTTGTCGCATGACATTTGGGCATTGATCACAGCCACCACGGCTTTGTTGTCCAAATGGAAATAAATTTGCTGATTACTCAGGTGGGAACCCCAGAGAAGCATTGCCAGGACGGTGGGATAAAGTTCTAAAATGGAAATGCCCAATTGCGAGCCAAAAAGCCCCCCACAACCCAAGGTTACGGCTGCATCAGTGTCAAATGGAGGGCATCACTATCTAACCATGTATCTGTGAAGAAAGATTTCCCATTGAAATGGGTCAAGAAAAACGAACCACAAGCGCAGGTCGTTCTTTGCCTCGACTGACAATCAAACGCGGTGATGAGACTTTTTAACACCCAGAGTCAATTTGATCAGTCGTCTAAGAAATACATGTATCTGACCTGGGATACCACCGAGCAGGTGAAATTCAAGAGGCCGATCAGAGATTGTAGCTCTTGTAACGAGACCTTCTGCCGAGCTGAAAAGGATTGAATAATCTCCTTGCACTTGTCTTGCTTATCCTGTGGAAGATGCGCAGACATGTCCAACGAGTCTAATTCGATCCCCAAGAAGACAAGGGAGGTAGAGGCCGGTACGGACTTGTCGGTTGCAATGGGCGCCCCTAAATGACCACAAAGAGAAATGAAGCTGGCTAAGGACTGCTGACACTGTACCTGGGTCGGCGCAATGAATAGAAAATCATCAAGAACATGAACGATGTGGCGAATGCGACATTTATGAAGGCCAATCTAGTGCAGTGCAGAGCTAAAACACTCAAAGATCCTACAGGAAGACCGGCAGCCCATTGGCAAACACCAGTCGTAAAAATACTGCCCTTCCCATTTGAACCCTAGCAGAGGATGATCGCTTGTATGGACTGGTAATGGACGAAAGGTGGACTGAATGTCCGTCTTAGAAAGGAAACAGCCCCGGCCAGTAGCACAGATGAGAGAAACTGCATCCTGGATGGATTGGTAGGACACGGAAGAGTCTTCGTCGGAGATATGAGCATTGACAGAAAAGCCCTGCAGAAAAGAAAGGTGGTGTATTAGCCGGTACTCCCCTGGTACATTCTTTGGGACCACGCCAATTGGAGATATCACCATTCTGGTGAAAGGTTGTTCCGAGAAAGGACCGGCAACACGACCAGCTTCAAATTCCTTAGAGAGCTTACGAGTAACAACATCAGGGAACGCATAAGCAGACTGTAAATTGGAGGACGAATGTTCTGGAGCCCCAACTGACCCAATCCGAAAACCACAGCGAAAACCGTCCACTAAGTAAGCAACCTTTTCGTCATCGTAACCCTCAAGCATTGGCTCAAAACTTTCCACCCGAATGGGGGTTGGAATTGCCCAGTGTGGGGGGGTTTGACCTGATTGCTGGGACCCCGCCCCCCCAAATCCCAGAAAGTGCTGCTGTCGGTGCGAAACCGTTGTGGGCACTGCTGAAAACTGTGCTGCTGGTGACACCAAAAACAGCTGTGGGAATACGAGCAAGGACTGTTCAAGCATTTTTCCCCTGCATGGAACTTGGCAAAAGCCAAGTGGGAACTGCTGGCGACCCTTCCAGCGCTGGGCGGGGGCCCCTTTGCCAGAAATGTAGGGCTTGCTGCAGAAGAGAATCTCCCACTGGGCATGGCCTGCATATATAATTCCCAATGCCATGAATCCCAGACCAGTTGTGGGTTAACCTGACGAAGAGTCCTGAATTGTTGGTCATAAAATGACCAGTCATGCTCAATCGACGCCAGATGCCGAATGTTTGACTGGTATTTTATGAGACTAGGTGCCCACAGGGGATACCATTCCAAATAAGTAGCCATAAATACTTCAAAAGCGTTTAACCATTGTTGGATGCTGGAAAGGCTTTTGGTGGTCTTAGGTACCCAAAGAACAGAGGCCCCCCCCCCCCCCCACCCCCTCAGCGTCACAAACTGTCATTGTATAGTCTGCAGTTTGTGTAGCCTGAGGGAGAAGATGAGCCAAATTCACATATTCATCCGTCCAGATCTGAGCTTTCACCCGTGGTGGCACAGATGAAGTCAGAGGGGTGGCTGAAGAAATGAATTGAGCTGAAGGCGGCACAGCAGGATAGGTTGGAGGTGAGGGTATGTTCAAATTGGTGTCAACGTATGGGGTATTATGTGGCAAACCCCTACCTTTTTGCTGATGGAGAGCCTGCTCCACAGCCTGCGAGATGCAATCAGGAAGATTCTGCGATGAAAGCATGTCACTGGAGATATTTATGGTGATTGCAATTGGTTGAAACAGAACTGGCACCTGTGTGGAAGGCAAAGTCTGAGTTGCGGAAATTACTGGAATGTCTGGAAAAGGCACACCTGAAACCACACCCCCAGGCAGAGGTGCAGTGGTCTGGAAAGAAGAAAGTCCTGTAGGAAGAATTGAGGGCAGGTGCCTGTAAGTCACTATGGGATACAACAGGCGTGGGTGGCACCCTGGGTGGTGTAACTGATGAAGGAACACGCTGAGAAAGGTCCAAAGGTGTCACAAAAGGTGTGGCTGTAGAGTCAGTAATATGAGGTGAAATGTGAAGTGTTTGTGGAATTGAATGTAGTGGTGGCAACAGTGCACTGTCCAATGAAGTATGATCCTGAAGAGAGTTAACAGATGTGTCTCTGAGCACAGATGGAGGCAACAAGGCACTGTCCATGACTGGAAAGGTTGAGGAAGGCTTCTGCCGCTGCAGCGAATCAGTGGAAATGAAAGCGTCCCATACGCACATGGGGTGAAAATGAAACATTCCTGGCTGTAATGTAACAGTTGGTAGAGTCTGTGGCACTGAGAGTGCCGGTGCTGGCCTTGATGAAGAACATAACGGTCCAGAGCTAGATGAAACACTGGCAGAGGCAACAGTAGTATGGTCCTATGGATTGATGTGGAGGCAGCTAGCCTTGTAGAACCAGGAGCACTGGATTGAGATGCAGTGTGTGTCCGTGATGAAGATCGCACAGCAGGCCTCTGCTTATGTTTTGCAGGTGTGTATGCGGGTGATAACTCATCTACCAAGGCAGCTGTCTTTTTGCGTGGCATATCTGAAAAAGAGAGCACAAGCGAAGAAAAGTGGAAAGGAAAAGGAAGAATCGCTACAAAGGAAAAATGCAAATTAACATGTATATCAGCAAGACTGCACCTGGCCAGGAAAACAAGAACTATAATAAGGGATAATCTTGTGTTCCAATTAAAAGCTCGGGCGAATAAAAGGACAAGGTGGAACATGAACAAAATTAAATAAAAGTATAGCCCAAATTATAGGACATAGTGGAAATCTATTAAGGGGAGGGGGAGCAGGAATGCAGATAAGTAAAGAAAAAAGCCCCCCCCCCCCCCCCAAACTAATATGCACCCATGAACGTTTAAGAGGAACACAAGAGGAAGGTAAGCCTGCAGGGCTCAATCCCCAACCAGGGGGAGGAGAGGGCGAGACCTCACAGAGTTTAACATGCACCCTGAGCCAGAATGGCAGCTGAATACCAGCGACGACGTCAAAAAGAAAGAGATACATAATGGTACAAAAATTATGGAAAAAGCAGGGGTCAGCCGAGTGGGTGACTTGGGCGAAGAAGTCGCCTTGTCATTCCTCAAGTCGCCTTGGCTTACTTTGGGGGCGAAATTCAAGTCGCCCTCCAAAACTTCCTTGGGAGACATGGCAGTTTACTGTATTTTCTTATGTTTTATTTTTTAAAAACACCCGCTTCCGCATTCGCAAAAAAAAGTAAACACGGCTGCTGTTAAAGTGAAAATAGCCTTAACTAGCCCAGTTTTATATTTCTGAAAAGCCAAATTTTATATTTCTGAAAAGAATTGTAATGGCGCAGTCGTTCGAACAATTTGCCCCAACTGATAGCAACCAGCACAAAATGGCAAAACAACAAATCACACAAGACACGCATCGAGTTAATTAGAATTTATTAAAGTTAACCACCATTTCAAAACAAACAAAAATGTATTGGAGACAGTTCGTCCATATCGAAATTGCTTGCGGTTACGCTCTGTTCCACTGAAAAATTGGTTGCATTGAAATTCGCCCCGCAATTTGCATTGAATGTTTTTCTTTGAAAACTTGTGAAGTTGTGTTGGAAGGGGGTTAAAATTTGTAATAAGGCTACAATAGAAATCACAGGTATTTGGATGGATAAGAATGGCAGACCTTCAAAGCACCAATCGCACGTGTCAGTGTAAGATGGTTGGCAGAAATTGTCAGTTTTCTGAACAGTGTATTATTACCCAGCGCAGCCGGGAAGGGAGACAACTGAAATATTTTGTCATTTACCTAAGAAATAAATTAACTCAAATTGTTAATAACGCTTAATTTACGAAGGATATCGAAGACTTTTTTAACTACGCTTTTCAACTCAGGGCATTCAGAAACCATGAATGACCAGCTGAACTTGAAATTTATTTTAAACACTTTAAATATTTTTTTAAAAAGAATATACCTTCTATTACAGAGAAGAACACCCTCACCATGGGTCATACTAAATTTCAAATCCACTGCGTTGAGGCAAATACAAAATCAACTGCACGGTAACCTTAGTCATCACTGTTAGGCAAAGAGTTAGGGGTATTCAGAAACCATGAACGACACAGTTTTTTGTGGGGTGGGGAGGGGGGGTGGGAGGTGGGATTTTAACCTACATTCTGTTATATACCATCTGACTTAGTTTTGTGTGTGTATGTATGTTTGTATAACTTTTATTTATTTTTTTCTCCACAATTGTGTCCTCTATGTTCATTTATTTTCTCACGATGTCATATACGTTTTATGTTTTTTTCTGATTTCTCCTTCATGTCCACTGACTTCTCCCTCCTGGATCCTGACTTCTCCCTAAAGTCTCTGGAGGGAGAAGTCACTTCTCCCTAAAATCAGCTGCCAGGCTGACCCCTGGGAAAAAGCAGTCACATGGGCGACATATAGAACCATTGCTACTCTGGCCAAACAGACATGTTAAGTCTCACCATTGCAGATGGCGACTCACAATTTACCGAATGATATATTTGTGAAATACATAGCTACTCTGGCCCAGCAGACATGTCTAATCCCACCATGTAGAGGGAGACGCACTATCGTCTAGAATGATATGTGTGTGAAGAAGCCCAAGAGATGAGGGATAGCAAATGGATAAAAAATAAGGGCATAATAAGGGCATAATAACATGCAGGGGTGACTGAATTTCAGGCCTGCTACTGTGGGAAGAAGACATCTGACCAGGTGCGGTGACAACAAAAAAAAAGAAAAATGGACATCCATAAGGCACAAAAGGAGGTGGGGGGGGGGGGGGGGGGGGGGGTCGTGTGA
Source organism: Pictodentalium vernedei (assembly GCA_031216915.1). Taxonomy (NCBI): domain Eukaryota; kingdom Metazoa; phylum Mollusca; class Scaphopoda; order Dentaliida; family Dentaliidae; genus Pictodentalium; species Pictodentalium vernedei. The sequence continues at coordinate 416,985,302 of CM062291.1, read as the reverse complement.
TGCAGGACCTGGGATGGCACCCAGGGAGCACCAAAAAAGGGGGGGGGAATGGAAATGGAAAACAGTGGACCAGCCCCAGGTGGGGGGGGGGGGGGGGGGGGGGTCGAGGCAACCATAGGGAAGGGTACACAACACACCAGTGAGAAAGTACAAATTGCGAGCCAGCAAGATACAGACCCCCCCCCCCCCCCCACCCCCCCACCCCCCCCCCCCCCCCCCCCCCCCCCCCCCACCCCCCCAATGCTCAAACATGAAACTAGTGGCCCAGATCCAGGGACCAGCCGTGAAGGTGACTAGGGCGATTATGTTTGCCCTTCTAAGCCCAGAGTCGCCTAGAAAAATAGAAAAATAGTCGGGGGCGATTACAAGTCGCCCTCTAAAAATTGGCCAAAATGAGGAAAGGCTGAACTGAGTGATCCTAGGTTTACATAAAAACGATTATTTTCAAGAATCGAATGTGCTTGAGTGTGATAAATGGGCATTTTCATTCGTCAAATAAACAACCATTTATTTGAAAACAATTGTCCATTGTCACTTTTGGCGGATTTTTTATTTCTATTTCATTCCGTTTCGGTCGGAGCTTCAAGTGTCGAAACGAAAATAGGTGACTTAAGCGACTCGATAAAATAACCCAGTTTGAAAGTAGGTTACGTCGCTTAGGATGCCAAAATTCTCTGCTGAAAACGTATACACAACGGACGTGTTTTCTAACACTGTATTTTTATTTCGTTTTGCTGATGACTGTTGAATGTTGGCCGTCTGAATGTTGGCCGTCTATTCCCAGAAAAACACGAATGGAATTGAAACACATGAAAATAAGGTTTAGTGATGACAAGGAAAGCTTTTTTCAGGACGCAAGAGTGCTTGTGAAGATCTTGAAAAAGGGGTCCCCCTAAACACCAGAATAACACGAAATGACGCGGAAAGACACCGGAATGCTACAAAAATGATGCGGATTGACATTTATTTTACAAAATGCTTGACCCCAGAATGTACTTTATTTATTAACTAACAAAGTACCTTCCAAACAACCTTCTTACATCTGGTCCTGTTCACACTTTCAGACTTAGCAAATTCTTAGTTGGACTTTGGTGAAAGGCAACCAGAGGAGGGTGCTGGGGGATTGGCATGAAGAGGGGAGGGGTCATGAAGGAGAGGGGGATTTTCAGTCAATAATTACTTTATGATTTTTTAACCTGGCATACATGCATCATAGACAACTGGACCTGGATTAATCAGACTTGAATGGAGGACCACAAGCTGAAAATATGAAGGGGCGGCAGGGGGTGGTACATAAATATTCTTAATTTTCCCCACTTGCCTATGAAGTCTCCCTACTTGACTCTGCAGTCTCCCTATTTTTTCTGGAGGGAGACATGAAGTCTCCCTAAAATTCCCCCCCTAGGCTGGTCCCTGCAGATTGTTGAAATAATGGAGAATGGCCCCCCCCCCCCCCCCCCCCCCCCCCCCCCTGATGCCCCGAACATATTTCTCCAAACCGCGGACATCAAAGTGAACACCATCACACAAGAAATGGTGAACCGCCCGCTCTAACCGGGCCTGGCTGTACAACACGCAACCAGGGGTGACCTCGAAAAAATGGTGAAGCATCGTATTAACCAAGTCAATAGCAGCATTGTAAGCTGTAACAGTGAGCCTAGGAATGGAACCGGACCTGTGCGAAATGACCGACCTATGAAAAAGCCTATTGACGTAAGCAGCCAAAACTCCATAGTCAAGACGTAAGGGCGATGCAAACTGATGAATTTGCGAAGGGACCAGTTCGGGGCGCAACAAACAGAGATCGTTTGCACCAATCTGCAGGAAGACCAGATGGGGCCGAAATTTCAGAAGGGCCGAACCCATATGCTCAGACAAGCGAGCAACCGAGGCGCTACTAAGACCCATCCTTTAAAAATTAGTACAGTACAGTGTAGCCAAAATCATAGCTGATAACATTATTATGCTTGAACAAATTTTAATTATGGCTTGAACAAATTTTACTTTAATTACATCTATATACAAAGGACATCCCTCCCTTGACATGTCATCTATGGGCGGATATAAAGCGCCAAAGATGAATGCCACCATAGGTGGAATTCATCCCGCCAAGAGAAGACATGGAAGAAAAGAAGGGAACGCCAGTTAGCTCTGAGGGAGGGAAAGCATAGTGGGGGTATCGAAGAGGTTCACCATTAGCCATTCCCACCCCTTTATATACATATAATGCACACCAAAGAAAAGGAGATCTGCCTTGCCTTCAACTCGTCTAGCAAACAAAATACTGTCCCACCAGTTGCATCGAACTTTGATAAACCTACATGTGGCAGCGAAAATAATGGCGATGACTCATACGAAAGTTACGGACTGACTAGCGTGATAGCCCTACCACAAATTACAGTCACGAGCAGGCAACGCGAGCTGACCCGTCCCCGGTTACAAGAATAAGAGAGTCCTATCAGCGACACCCAGAACAGATGGAGATCTCTCTCACGCACACAGGCGACGTAGGTAAGATCACCACAAGACAGACGAAGTTGTACGGTATAGTACCATAGCGAACAACACCCACACGCACAGGCGACGTAGGCGTCCTAAATGTTGTATAATCAAGCGACAAGGGTGGCCCCCAGCAGTAAAGGAGGTACCTACGCACACAGGCGACGCAGGAAAACCCCGCACCCTGGCTAAACTAAGTCACCCCGATACCAACGAAGTTGCGAGGGATAGTACCGACGCGAACCACACCCACACGCACAGGCGATGCAGGCAGTCCCCATTTAGCATAATCAAGTGACACGGGTGTTCCCCAGTAGTAAAGGAGGTACGGGATAGTACCATAGCGAACAACACCCACACGCACAGGCGACGCAGGCATCCTAAATGTTGCATAATCAAGCGACAAGGGTGGTCCCCAGCAGTAAAGGAGGTACCTACGTACACAGGCGACGTAGGCAAAAACTATACCCTGACTAGAAAATCAAACCACTACCGCAAAGCAGGACTTCGAATATAGTGTAAAAAGGCATCGGAACGCCATCTACCCATAGCCCGAATTTGAGTATCTGTAAACCCTCTAGACGCAGCCCAGGTGGCTGCCCCAATTCGAAAGCTATGGCCCTTGAAGACCGAGGAATCAAGGCCACAGAAGGACAAACATGTATTAAAAATTCGGGTAAAAAGCGGCCTGGAGATGGGAGAGCCATCGGGATATGCAAAAAGAGGTCCCGGCCTTGAGCCCCTAGACAGGAGGTAGCGTTTCAGAAGGGCGATTGGACAAAAAACGGACTGAGGAAAAGGATCCACAGAAATTGAGTGTGGGCGGCCCTCACGATTATGCTTAAAATTATGAAACGTTATAAGCGCCGATTCAGAGCCCTGACCTGAGGCAGTCCAAGCCAGATGGTCCAACTGCAAAACCTTGACAGCGAGAGCATGGTGACTGGGACACAACTCCCCAATACGTGCAAAGGCATAGAAGGCGACCGCAAAGAGGGCCTGGAAAGTTGTGCTTAAATACTGACTGTTGCAACACATGGGCAAGGCGGCCAACACATTGTGCAATATGGGAAGCGTAATAGGCAGGCGAACATCAATGGAGGGTCGCACCCGCTGGTATCCGGCCAAAATCTTTTTAATCAGAAAAGACTGTGTAGGGTCGGTAAACCCATATAATTTGTGAGCATAGGCGATGGCAGAAAGGGTGGAGCAGACCGTTTTATAGGCAAGCTGCTGGCGAAAAAGCTGAGCTAAGAAAAGACAAAGGTGTGAAACAGGAATAGGCCATGACAGCGGCAACGAGTGCAAAGTAGCAAAAGTCTGATACTTCCCCACAGCTGCGGCATAGGATCGAGTGGTGGCTGGTGACAATGCATGACTCAACAGATACTGGACTGTTTCAGTAAGTTCTGGATGGTCCATTCTGGCGGCACTGGAGTGGGGTCTTGGTTGCTCGCGGGGTGAAGTCGCTGGAATTCCTGCACCTGCAAACGCGAGAGAGAATCAGCTAAAGTGTTAACCTTGCCTGCGATATGCTTTGCTTTGAAGTGAATGTTCTGTCGTAAACAGATTAACACAAGGTGACGAAGCAGGGCCAACAAATGCTTGTCGCGCGAAGTTTGGGAGTTGATAACGCAAACCACCGCCTGATTATCTGTATGAAAAGAAACTTGATGGTTACGCAGTTTGTGGCCCCACAGAAGCATTGATAACACAATTGGATAAAGCTCCAATGCTGCGATGCCAATTTCTGTTGGACCATGATCCCACTCGACGACAAACCAGTTGGAGCCTAAAATCCCTCCACATCCCAAGGACGCAGCAGCATCCGTGTATAAATGAATGGCGTCACTGTGGACCCAAGGCTGCATCAGGAAAAAGGACCTCCCATTAAAGTCCTGTAAAAAGAGTAACCAGAGTCGTAGGTCACATTTGGCGTCTACGGACAGGCGAATGCGGTGATGTGGTTTGGAAACCCCAATGGTCAGATTGATTAAGCGTCGAAGAAATGCTCTACCGGGAATGACAACTGAACAGGTGAAGTTAAGCAATCCTATCAAAGACTGTAACTATTGCAAGGTCACCTTGGTACGGTCCAGGAAGGAAAGTATAAGCTCCTTGCATTTGAGAAGCTTGTCGGGTGGTAGCCGAGCAGACATCTCTAACGAGTCCAGCTCGATGCCCAAGAATTGGAGTGATGTGGCGGCAGCGAATGTTTTGTCGGCAGCGATGGGGACGCCTAACTGAGAACAGAGGGAAATGAACTGCTGGAGATATTGTTGACACTGAGACTGCGTGGGGGCGAGAAATAAAAAATCATCCAGGACATGCACAATCCGACGAATGTTGCATTTATGTTCGCCGATCCACTGCAAAGCTGTGCTGAAAGATTCAAAAATCTGACAGGACGATCGGCAGCCCATTGGCAAACACTTGTCATAATAAATGCGGCCCTCCCATTTGAAACCGAGTAGGCGATAGTCCTGCGGACTAACCGGTATCAAGCGGAAGGCGGATTTTATATCTGTCTTTGCTAGAAAGCAACCCCTGCCTAACGAACAGATGTGAGAAACCGCATCCTGAATAGACTGATAAGAGACCGTGGCAAAGGAGTCGGAAATGTGGTCATTAACGGAATGACCCCGGGGGAAAGAGAGGTGATGTATTAACCGGTATTCACCCGGGTGCTTCTTGGGAACAACCCCAATAGGGGAGAAAATCATCTCTGACAGAGGAGGAGAATCAAAGGGACCCGCCACCCTACTTGCAGCCAATTCCTTGGAGAGTTTACGGTTGACAATAGCAGGAAAAGCGGAGGCTGAAAGGAGATTGGGAGAAGAATGCTCAGGAGCCCCGATGGACCCCAGACAGAAACCTCGTTGAAAACCGTTAAGTACTCACGAGCCGAACTATCATAGCCTTGCAACATGGCCTCAAGGTTTACGACCCTGACTGGTGTTGGCAACAGGGGTGGGGTTGGAGAATCGACTATGGGCATCCGAGGGGGCGAATCGCCCCCCCCCCCCCTGACCACGAAAGGACTGTTGTCGACCCCTGAATCGTTGCGGACATTGTTGAAAGCTATGCTGCTGTTGGCAGCGAAAACATGTGTGAGAATACTGGCAAGGGGTGGCCAGGCACTTCTCGCCAGCGTGAAATTTGTGGCAGTATCCCACAGGGTACTGCTGGCGACCTCGCCATCGTGGCTGCGAACCACCTCTGCTGTTGGACTGCGTGGCCCTAGTATGTGGAGTGAACCTACCACCAGGCATGGATTGCATATACAACTCCCAATGCCACACATCCCACGTTAATTGCGGGTTGTGTTGCTTCAGGGTACGAAATTGCTGGTCGTAAAAGGACCAGTCATGACCAATAGATGCCAAATGGCGAATGTTAGACTGGTATTTGATAAGCATCCCTGCCTGGAGGGGGTATCGCTCCAGATATATTGCCATGAATACCTCAAAAGAGCTCAACCATTGATGGATGGAGGAGATTGACTTGGGGGTTTTGGGAACCCAAAGTACGGAAGGGCCCCCATCCGCCTCACAAACAGTCATGGTATAAGATTGTGTCTGTGAAACCTGGGGGTTAAGAGCTGCCAAATTAACAAACTCGCCTGCCCAAATCTGTGCCTTAAGACGAGGTGAGACTGAGGCATTTAGAGGAGTCGCTGAACTGATAAATGCGGTTGGAGCGGCGGCAGGCGAGAATGCTGGCGGCCTAACCTGAGCCTGAAATGGATTGAAGGTGTCAGTGGAAGACTGGTGAAGTAAACCTGTACCTGTAGAACCACGGAGCGCAGCTTCCACGGCTTGTGAGATGCAACTGGTGGGATCACCAGCCCGAAGAATGTCATGTGGTAACTGGATTGTAATAGGTATTGTCTGATTAATATTGTCATGAGCCGGAGGCTCCAGATGCACAGGAACAGATGGCTGTATGGAAATGACGGGAATATCCGGAAAGGGAACTTGTTCATTAACTGCGGGTGCAGACTGCACCTGCGATGACACGAGTCGAGATTGCACATCGGGAACTGATGCTGCCGGTAAGTGTTCACATCCAGGCACTGAAGTCAAAGTGTGTATGGAAGAAGTGAACGAACTGGAGGAGACGTCTGGAGTTCGAAGAGCTGGCTGGCCTTGACCAGCTGGGTGAATGGTCACTGTTTGTGGTTGAGAATGAGAATGCACACTAACCGACACCGTCGGCACGCGTTCACGCACTGCAGGCAAAGCTGGAATCGAAGAAGCTAATAAATCTGATGACACACGAGAAGTGGTGAAAACTGGGTTGATGTGACCAGCGGAATGAGCAGTCAATAATGGTGGCTGAGTGTGAGTCTGAGGCTGCGCGATTGTTGAATCCAATATTGAAGAGACCAAGGAAGTCGACGACGAACCGAAAACTGGAACCGGTACCGGCACAGAATTGTGTCCTATAAGAGGTGAATGCAATGAATGAGGCACTGACACATGAGTCCTGGAAGAAGAGGAACGTGCTGGTGGCGCACCGCGAGTTACCTGTGCCACAGTAATGTCATGTTGTCGAGACGGATCGGCGAGCTGAATATCAGTTGGCGGCGGAAGTGAGTTCAGAGTGGCTGCGTTCGATTGCGAAGAAGTTGATGCTGGCAACATTGCACTGTCCAATAGCGTACTCGCCAATTCCGCACGATGACGTCCGGCCCGGGTGGCCCGTGGAGAATCTGAAACAACTGGTTGCTGCGCACGTGTGATGCGTTTCCGTTTGGCAGGGGTGAAAACAGGTGATAACCCATCCTGCAAGGAGGCTTTCTTTTTACGTGGCATCTCTGAAAAAGAAAGCAGAAGCGAAGAAGTGCAAGGAAAAATGAGATTAGTTGGCACGATTGACCCATGAGATGCTGCTCCACTACGAGAGGACAGGAAGAAGAAAACTTAGCTCACGCCCATGGGGGAGAGGCGGCCAAGCGCACATAAAAATAGACAAATACGTGGTGGCTGTAGGCTGGCAAAAAATAGAACACTAAAGCTGCACCCCCATTCCCGCCATGCAAAAAGGGTGGGAAGAGGGCTAACATCACCAGAGTTTAACATGCACTCTGAATAAAAAAGTGAGGAACAGCAAGTATGCCGCGCCAAACAGAGCACACCAAACCAAACCATTGGGTCAAAGAGACCAGAATCGTAAGGGACCATTACGTCCAGATTGTGTGTTGTTTTTGTTTTTTGTTTTTTTTTTTCTCTCCCTTTTTGGGTTTTTTTTTTTTTTTGTTTTGTTTTGTTTTTTTTGGGTTTTTTTTTTTTTTTTTTTATATTTGTTTTTAAGTATTAAATTATTACTAAGGTATGTATGTTTTTTTTTTTTGTTTCGTCTTTGTTATTAAAGGTATATTTCACTGTGAAGGCGAAGAAAAGGGGGTAGTGGAGCAGCATCACCCCCCCCCCCCCCCCCCCACAACAAAAATAAAAAATATAAACGAGCAAATAATGAGCATAACATCAACAAAAAACAACCTGCCAATCACCCGGGGGAGCTAGCAATGCAAAGAATGAGCATAACTCAACAAAAACACACTGCCAATCAAAGGAGATGGCAAAGCAACGCACGAGGGGGGGGGGGGGGGGGGGCGGCGTGCCAGGAAAAGCATGGAAGAACAGAAAGCGTTGAGCCCCCCCACCACCCCCCCCCAAACGGACTAGGTGGCCTACGAAACGGACAGTCGGTTGAAACAATGCAGGATGGCGCCCCGCAGACCCCGGACATATTTCGCCATGCCCTGGGATGTAAAATGCACCCCGTCCACGAGAAAATGCTGAACTGCGTGTTCCAAACGCGCCTGTCCGTACAAATAGCAGCCGGGGTTGACATCGAGGAAATGGCCGAGCATGGAATTAACTAAATCGATGTCTTCGTTGAAACGCACTACGGATAACCCCGGGTGGGTACGGGAACGCCGCGAAACCACAGTGCGGCGAAAGAGCCGATTAACATAGACCCATGACACTCCGAAGGTAGCCCGTAGCCGTGAAGCCAAATCATCAATTTGACACGCAACCACCTCGGGGGGAGACAAACCCAGGTCATTAGCTCCAATTTGTAGAAGAACCAGATGGGGTTTATAAGTTCGAAGAGTAACCTGAACTCTCTCCGACAGTGTTGCAACAGAGGCGCCAGGTAAGCCAAAAAATTCTACACGAACTAAACGACCGTTGTGTTGGGGCAGACGGAGGCGCGCAGAAAAATCAAAATGACGTGGAAAATGACGAGTTTCCAAATCACCACTAAACAGATAGGCACCCGCCCGCTGAATAAAGGAATGACCGATGATCAAAACCCGTAACATGATGGTAAGCATATAAGTGTAATAATGTACTTACCCAAAACAGTTGAAAGAATGATGCACTGTGAAGAAATCAAAAACAAGGTGATGGCAAGATATACAAGATGGCTGTCCAGATGAAAATAATTCAAGAATGACTTCTTTGCCGATCACGCTGAATATTACATGACCGAATCACTCATTAATTATGCGCGTGTTGACCAATGTCCATTGGCGGATACAAAAACAAAAGCACTATATCGATAACAGCTAATTACTTCAGCGTAATCATCCGCGGAACACCTGCATCATTTCACGGTTTCAGTACAGCTGTGATCAGGAATAAGCGAGGGCATTTGATCCACAAAGGAGATCAAAGCACCACGCCACGGGAACCGTTAGGCACAAAGAAATTGGCTTCCGTCATCAGCACAAATCAGTATGGCATGGGATGCCATACTGTTAATTATTCATGCAGCTTGTAATTTCACACCAAAAACTGTGAATGGCCATTTTTACTTAAAAATCTACGAGATGTTTTCAGAGAAATCCAGGGAGAACATGAATTTAAAGCTGTTGATGGGTATAATTGTTTATCCAGCCCAAAACGGGTTAAGGGTTGTTTTTTTAATACGCTTGTTACTTATAAAAATAATTCGCAGTGAATTCTGCTTCCACTTATCTTGATTTCTCCTCTTAACTTTGGGTGCTGCGAGTATGCAAACACAGCCCACTTTTCCAACATTTTGATGTTTGACAACCAGTATAGGGTTAACAAATGCTTACTGGAATATTTTGTACATGCAACTTGTAATTCATGCTAAGATCTGAGAATGGCCAATTTTTCTTGAAAATCTACGTGATGTTTTTAGAGAAATCCTCGGATAACATGAATTTTTAACCCTTTGAGGGCTATCACCCTGTAACCAGCTCTAAACGGGTTAATGCTTGGTTTCATGAATACCTTCATTACTTACAAAAATGATCCTCGGTGAATCCCACTTCCAATGAAGGTGGTTATGTTCATCTCGCAGGTACAGATTGGGTGTAATGGGTGGCCAAGTACAGCCCATTTTCTCAAAATTTGCTGCCTCTGAAGGGTTAACAAACGCTTACTGGAATCTTTTGTTCATGCAACTTGTAATGTCACTCCAAGACCTGCAAATGGTCAATTTCTCTTGAATACTTACCAGATTTTTTTGAGAAATACACAGAAAATGGGAATTTTAAGCTTTTAAGGGGTACATCTCCTTAACCAGGCGAAAATGGGTTAAGACCTCAATTTTTGAATACCCTTACTACTTAATAAAAATTTTGCCTATCCGTTTTGCGTCCAGTAAAAGAAGTTATGTTTCTCTGCAGCATTCCCATTTGATGTTGTTGGTGTCCAAAAACAGACTATTTTTGGCGAAATTTTGACCATTTAGCAGCCCATGGAGGGTTAACAAATGCTTATCTGAATATTTTATACATGCAACTGGTAATGTGACTCTAAGACCTATCAATGGCCATTTTCTCTTGAAACCCTACGAGACGTTTGTAAAGAAATTCAGGGAAAACATGATTTTAAGCTTTTGATGGGTATTGCTGTTAACCATCCCAAAAGGGGTTAATGCTTGGTTTTTTGAATACCCTTATTACTAACAAATTTGGTCCTCAGTGAATTCCACTTCCAACAAAGTAGATTATGTTTATCTCTCGGGTATGCATTGGGTGTTGCGCACGTCTGAAAACAGCCTATTTCAACAAAATTACGATGCTTAGCAGCCTGTAGAGGGTTAATAAATGCTCACCGGAATATTTTGTCCATGCAACTTGTAATGTCACACAAAGACCTGCGAATAGTCAATTTTTCCTGAAAACCTACAAGTTGCTTTTAGAGAAATCCACAGAAAATGGGAATTTCAAGCTTTTAAGGGGTATCTCTCTTTAACCAGTACAAAATGGGTTAAGACTTCGACTTTTGAATACCCTTACCACTATCAAAAATGTTTCCCCATCAATTTTGCGTCCGATAAAAGAAGGAACCTTTCTCGGTGGTACACCAAGTGGGTGCTGTTGGCGTCCAAAAACAGCCCATTTTATCACAAATTTTGACTTTTAGCAGCCCGTGGAGGGTTAACAAATGCTCACCACAGTATTTTGTCCATGCAACTTCTATTGTCACACCAAGGCCTGGGAGTGACAAATTTTTCTTGAAAATCTGCAAGACACGTTTAGAGAAATCCACGGAAAATACGAATTTTTGAGCTTCATGGGGGTATTGCTGTTTAACCAGCCCAAAACGGGTTAACGCTTGGTTTTGTGAACACCCTTATTACTGACAAAAATGATCCTCGGTGAATTCCACTCCCAATAAAGGAAGTTATGTTTATCTCTCATGTATCGTTTGGGTGCTCTTGGGGCCTGAAACCAGCCCATTTCATCAAAATTTTGATGTTTGGCAGCCTGTGGAGGGTTACCATATGCATTGCCTGATATGTCGAGTGTATCAAAGGTCGTGTCACAGAAGGTCTATCAGTGATGAATGTTTAAAAAAAATCTACAAGACGTGTTTCGAGAAAGTGCCGATAAACCCCAATTTTGACAGTTTTTTGCCAATTCTGACGAAATAAGGGTTAAATCGAAAATTCCGCTTCGGTACATTTTTAGATTTTGTGCCCCTCTATGCGTGTGCAAAATTTCGTGAAAATCGGTTCGAAAATGGCTTCTGAATCGTACGGACAAAATGTGTGGAAAAAAAAAAAAAAAAAATAATCTGTAGAAAAACAATAGTCTTTTCCAGAGGGAAAAGCCTAATAATTAAAGGTAAGATAAAGCTGAAGGGAAAATGGTAACACTTACCTCAGGTACTGGTACGACGACAACAGACGAAGAATTGCAGAGCACTTTAATTATATCAATTGTAACCATAAACTGTGAATGACCGCTCCACTGGTCAGAATGTGGATAAAAACTAGACTCATCACTTCTTAATTGACCGCGCAGTTAACCAGTCATAATCCTTATTCACTAAAACAAAACGAGTTCTGATGCGAAAAGTTAAGCTGTACTCCAACTCGTGCACATGCAGATGTTGATTACAGCTGGTTCAAAAAACATTGACAAGGCTTATGAAGCCTTGATAGAGTACAGCTCGTGCCAGAATACTCTTCCCAGTTACACAAATCTGAATGGCATGTCTGCCATTCAGGCATTTGTTGTGCTTACACAATTGATGAGTAACGACCTCTTAGCAGACATAATTAATATAAATTGGCCAGTGGAAGGACATGCATATGTTTATCATGTTATTAGGTAATATCACATCTAATCAACTCAGTGACCAGTCCACTATACATGTAGGAGATACATACATGATGTACATTTACATCATGCATGTATCTCCTACATGTATTGTGGACTGGCCAATGTGTTGATTAGATGTATAAATTTTCCAGTTTCATTGATAAACGGCAAAATCTGAGTTTGAAACATGCAGACCTTTGTGGGAAATAATCAAAACTTTTGGGATTGTAAGAAACAAAAATAATTTGATTTGATCCACAAGCCTGAATCAAAAGTAACGAATCAACTATAAATGATGCGATTAACCCTTCACCCAACGAATTGCCCGCATCCGCCCGCGTAATATGCAAATCCAGCAGTTGAAAAAATATTATTTTTCAAAAAATTTCAACAAAACCATATCATGTGACCCCTCGTTGGAACGAGCTCGTTGAGCTCGTTCCAACGAGGGGTCACATGATATGGTTTTGTTGAAATTTTTCGAAATATTTTTAAAAATGGTAAAGTACAATTGGTCTAAAAGTTATTCGTACTTTAGGATGGATACTCACTTAATAATCTATTCAGTTCTCTAGAAATACAACACTATCACTTGTTTCTCTGGCTCAGTAGAAAAGACACGTCTTATTCGCTTCAAATCCACTCAACAAGAGAATGGTTCGACCAGTCTTTGCCAACTCCTCGCTTATTCTCGTACGTTCTCGGCGAACTCCGGATTCCTCACGATGCTTCCATCCAGTTGAAGGTGATCGGCCGTACCATCAATGCAATTTCACAACACTCTTCCCCGTTCTAAATAATTTGTAGCAATTTTGAAATTTCAATCCGGAAGAGTGTGTTGGTTAAAAAGTTGAGTCAAATTAATCTAGACTGCAGCAAATTCTGAAAATCGCCGCTGATAACAGTCCGATTATTTAAGAAATATTCAGTATTAAAACACAAGGTCTCTTGTCGGATAACCCTCCAAGAGAAAATTACTTGTACATTAAGAAATTTGTACACTAATATAAACAAGGTCTCTCGTTAGATTACCCTCCAAGAGAAAATTACTTCACAGTGCATTTAGTATCTCCCCCATCAGATAGCCTTCTGAGAGAGTTCCCCGGTAGTGTTTTATTGTATGTTGTACACCACTCTTGCATTTGCAGAAGTGGCTTCCAACAAATCTTTCGGGGACTCCCCTGCTCGGACCAAAGCAACTTCATTGGCCACCTCTCCAATAACTTCAGGGGTAGTCCATTTCCTCCTACCCATGGGGAAGTAGGGTGCATCTGTTTCCAACAGCAGTTTTTCAATTGGAATGGCAGCCACAGCTCTTCATTTCCGGTGTAAAATATTTACACAACCCTGTGATGCCAAAAAATGTATTGGGTCGGAACCTCAACCAGGTCTTAACGTCACTTTCCAACCCTGTGAAACAATGTAAATGTATCACCTGACTGCTGTGGGTAGCTTCGAGAACCTTGAATAGAGCGGTACTCAGCACATCGTGTGACATCAGATGGCCTTCAGCCCCACGAATGTGTAAAACCAAGGGCTTATTTTTGGGGGCCAGCTCTAACAACTCCCCAAATACCCTATCCTGCTCTTCTATTTGGGCAGATCCTGCAACATACGAACGATCCAGACCAATTTCCCCAAATGCTGCTACCTGGGGTGAATTTACCAATTCCTGCAGTTGCTGTTTCTTTTCTGTGGTAAGGCTGGGGTACTTTGAAGGGTGGCACTCAACTGCCAGTGGCTGGGCCACCTGCTGTGGATCCGTTGGATAATCCTCAGGATCACAGATAACATTTACTGCAGCTTCTAACTGAATCTGGACTTGGGGTTTCACCTGCCCACGGGTCCTTTCCAACATACAATTTAAACTCATGTTGGGCAAACTAAATTTATGTTGGATCCTATTAAAATGATAGTGGGAATCAATAGCCGATGGTACCTCCCCCTTAACATTTTGTACCTGAACTTTTGCACTTTGGGTCGTCCTCTGTGCAACAGGAGTTTGAATTTTTGCTTGAACTTTTGCACTTTGGGTCGTCCTCTGTGCAACAGGAGTTTTAATTTTTCTAATAGTGGTTGCTTGGGGTTCTGGTGTCCTTTGGATAGTCCTCAGAACACTTTTCTCCTTTTCTAAAACTGACAAGATCCAGGCTGCAGCAGCCATTGGATCATCAGTCTCATGTGGATAGGCCAACCCAGCTGCCTCCACCTGAGCAGCTTGCCAAAGAGTTTTTTCTATTTTATTTTTTCTACTCCTATCCACTAGTAATCTAACTTTCCAAAAAGGAGACCTGGACCTCATAAAAATACCCTGACCTGCTATACTAGCTTGATTTAGTGCCATGCAAACTACCTTCCAGTGAAATAAACAGCCGACACAATTCAGCTGTGGTAGTTTTATACCTTCTTTAGGAAGAGGGATTCCTAAATCTTTAGCAATGGCCACTATGGTCAGGTAATATCCACTATCAGATGGTAAGGTAAGAGAAGCTAAACTCTCTGAGGTGGCCTTATCTGCTTTCAAAGCTTCTATTAGGTTCTCTAGAACCACCACATCAGGGATTACTTCCCTGGCCACCTTTGTCCATCCTAGGACATCCCTTGCCAGCAGTACCATATCTTGCACCATTTTCTGCCTTAAAGGCTCAGGGGTGATGGTGTTATGTTCTACCCACCAAGATACAGGAAAATGATTCCCAATAAAGTGTCCATGTGTGTCTGATTTTATGGGATGTCATAGGATGGACAAAGGTGGCCAGGGAAGTAATCCCTGATGTGGTGGTTCTAGAGAACCTAGTAGAAGCTTTGAAAGCAGATAAGGCCACCACAGAGAGTTTAGCTTCAAGTGATAGTGTTGTATTTCTAGAGAACTGAATAGATTATTAAGTGAGTATCCCATCCTTGTCGCCAATTAAAGTACAATTGGTCTAAAGGTTATTCATACTTTAGGAAACTCACTTAATCTATTCAGTTCTCTAGAAATACAACACTATCACTTGTTTCTGGCTCAGTAGAAAAGACACGTCTTATTCGCTTCAAATCCACTCAACAAGAGAACGGTTCGACCAATCTTCGCCAACTCCTCGCTTATTCTTGTACGTTCTCGGCGAACTCCGGATTCCTAACGATGCTTCCATCCGGTTGAAGGTGATCGGCTGTACCATCAATGCAATTTCACAACACTGGTGTTTAAAAAAAAAAATTTGATATCGTCTGCGTTGGGTAAAGGGTTAATCAAAGTGCCCCAGTGTGATTTTCATGTAGGTTGGCTCTCATAACTGGTTTTCACTGCATCAAAATGGAAACTCTTAATTGGTAGGGTACATGTATTTCTTTCATTATGTCTCCCCTTCCCAGAAGGGAGACATATTGTTTTAGTGCATATTCTTCTTCTTCTTCTTCTTCTTCTCATACAAACTTTGTCTGGGCCATAACTTTTTTGTCTTTTGACCTACACCTTAGATACTTGGCATGTGGATGTATCACCATGAGCCGGTGTGCAGTGCACCATAGTGACCTTCATGTGACCTTGACCTTTGACCTGAAGGTCAGATTTGTGTTTTTTAAGGGAAACATCACACAAACTTTGTCCGGGCCATAACTTTTTTGTTTTTTGACCTACACCTTAGATACTTGGCATGTGGATGCATCACCATGAACCGGTGTGCAGTGTACCATAGTGACCTTCATGTGACCTTGACCTTTGACCTGAAGGTCAGATTTATGCGCTTTTTTAAGGGAAACTGTCTGGACCAGAACTTTTTTGTGTTTCGAGTCAGGCTTTAGATATTTGGCATGTGGATGTATCACCATGAGCCGGTGTGTAGCGTACCATTGTGACCTTCATGTGACTTTGATCTGAAGGTCAGATTTGTGCTTTTTTCAAGGAAACTTTGTCTGGACCAAAACTTGTTTGTCTTTTGAGTCAGGCCTTAGATATTTGGCATGTGGATGTTTTTTTTGTTTTTTGACCTAGGACTTAGATATTTGACATGTGGATGTATCGCAATTTGACCGCATGTCACATGTAATCATGACCTTCATGTGACCTTGACCTCAAGGTCAAATTTATGTACTTTAAATAGGGTGTAAAAGTCCAGACCAGATTTTTTTTTTTTTGGACATGTGGATGTGTCACCATGAAACTGCATGTCCGCTACCTTGATGAACTGCATGTGACCTTGACCTCAAGGTCAAATTTATGTACTTCAAATAGGGAATAATTGTCCAGATCAGAACTTTTTTGTTTTTTGACCTACGACTTAGATGATTGACATGTGGATGTATCACAATGAGACCACATGTCATCATGACCTTCATGTGACCTTGACCTCAAGGTCAAATTTATGTACTTTAAATAGGGATGTGACATGTGGATGTGTCACCATGAAACCGCATGTCCGCTACCTTGATGAACTGCATGTGACCTTGACCTCTGACCTCAAAAGGAAGGGGAGACATATGTTTTAGTGTGCTAAAACACTTTCTAGTTTCTTTTTCAAAGCTCAGAAACAAATACTGCAGAGTTATCGCTCCACCCGCAACAGTTAATTATGAAATAGGTAATGTGAGGACATCATTGAGTCATCCATTTAAAACGTGACTTGATAATGTAGTTAGACTATCACTAAATCTTGATTTTCATATAAAAACTCATTACTCCTCAGGACATTATTCATGGATAAAATAAGGTACTGTGAAATCCAGCCGTTTATCTTGTGTTTCGAAAAGAAGTGTGATCTGCAATATAAGTGCTGGGTGGAAAAAATGGCCATAATTAATAAAACTGCAGACTGGAATATATATTAGTCTGGGATAGGAAATCCCATTCAGGTGCATGCAACATATACGGTAAAAGTCAAAATAAGTTGTAAGATCACCACTATAGGCTATACATGTGTCCTGCTTTTTATGTGTACCCATACTATGTATGGTACACATAATGCCGTCATCCAGGGTGGCCATCCGTCGTTTGACCATCCTTTGTCCATCCGTCTGTCCGTCTGGCGTCCGTATCCATTTCTTTGTCATTCGATAACTTGAAAAATATTGCTTGGATTGTCAACTTACTTTATATTTGTGTTCAGGTTACTGATGTGCCGAGCTGTATAGTTTTCGGTGTAAATCTGATCATTTGATCCTGAGATATTAACCCTTTATCCTTCAAATTGAAAACTCCTCCAATCCATTTGGCATTCGATAACTTGAAAAATATTGCTTGGATTGTCAAGTTACTTTATATTTGTGTTCAGGTTACTGATGTGCCGAGCTGTATAGTTTTTGGTGTAAATGTGATAATTTGATCCTGAGATATTAACCCTTTATCCTTCAAATTGAAAATTCCTCCAATCCCTTTGGCATTCGATAACTTGAAAAATATTGCTTGGATTGTCTAGTTACTTTATATTTGTGTTCAGGTTACTGATTTGCCGAGCTGTATAGTTTTTGGTGTAAACCTGATGATTTGATCCCGAGATATTAACCCTTTATCCTTCAAATTGAAAATTCCTCCAATCCCTTTGGCATTCGATAACTTGAAAAATATTGCTTGGATTGTCAAGTTACTCTACATTTGTGTTCAGGTTACTGATGTGCCAAGCTGTATAGTTTTTGGTGTAAATCTGATAATTTGATCCTGAGATATTAACCCTTTATCCTTCAAATTGAAAATTCCTCCAATCCCTTTGGCATTTGATAACTTGAAAAATATTGCTTGGATTGTCTGGTTACTTTATATTTGAGTTCAGGTTACTGATTTGCCGAGCTGTATAGTTTTTGGTGTAAATCGGATAATTTGATCCCGAGATATTCACCCTTTATCCTTCAAATTGAAAATTCCTTCAATCCCTTTGGCATTCGATAACTTGAAAAAATATTGCTTGGATTGTCAAGTTACTTCATATTTGTGTTCAGGTTACTGATGTGCCGAGCTGTATAGTTTTTTTGTTTGTCCGTCTGTCCGTCCGTCCGCCGGTCTGCCAATCCGGCGTCCGTATACATTTCTTTGTCATTCGATAACTTGAAAAATATTGCTTGGCTTGTCAAGTTACTTTATATTTGTGTTCAGGTCCTGATGTGCCGAGCTGTATAGTTTTTGGAGTAAATCTGATAATTTGATCCTGAGATATTAACCCGTTATCCTTCAAATTGAAAATTCCTCCAATTCCTTTGGCATTCGATAACTTGAAAAATATTGCTTGGATTGTCAAGTTACTTTATATTTGTGTTCAGGTTACTGATGTGCCGAGCTGTATAGTTTTTTTTGTCCATCTGTCTGTCTGGCTGTCCGGGCCAACATTGGGGGTTGTCATTCGATAACTTGAAAAATATTGCTTGGATTGTCAAGTTACATTATATTTGTGTTCAGGTTACTGATGTGCCGAGCTGTATAGTTTTTGGTGTAAATCTGATCATTTGATCCTGAGATATTAACCCTTTATCCTTCAAATTGAAAACTCCTCCAATCCATTTGGCATTCGATAACTTGAAAAATATTGCTTGAATTGTCAAGTTACTTTATATTTGTGTTCAGGTTACTGATGTGCCGAGCTGTATAGTTTTTTTGTTTGTCTGTCCGTGCGTCCATCCGTCGGTCTGTCCATCCGGCGTCCGTATCCATTTCTTTGTCATTCCAAAACTTGAAAAATATTGCTTGGCTTGTCAAGTTACTTTATATTTGTGTTCAGGTTACTGATGTGCCGAGCTGTATAGTTTTTAGTATAAATCTGATAATTTGATCCTGAGATATTAACCCTTTATCGTTGAAATTGAAAATTCCTCCAATCCCTTTGGCATTCGATAACTTGAAAAATATTGCTTGGATTGTCAAGTTACTTTATGTTTGTGTTCAGGTTACGGATGTGCCGAGCTGTATAGTTTTTGGTGTAAATCTGATATTTGATCCTGAGATATTAACCCTTTATCCTTCAAATTGAAAATTCCTCCAATCCCTTTGGCATTCGATAACTTGAAAAATATTGCTTGGATTGTCTAGTTACTTTATATTTGTGTTCAGGTTACTGATTTGCCGAGCTGTATAGTTTTTGGTGTAAATCTGATGATTTGATCCCGAGATATTAACCCTTTATCCTTCAAATTGAAAATTCCTCCAATCCCTTTGGCATTCGATAACTTTAAAAATATTGCTTGGATTGTCAAGTTACTTCAAATTTGTGTTCAGGTTACTGATGTGCCGAGCTGTATATTTTTGTTTGTTTGTGCGTCCGTCCATCTGTCCATCCATCCGGCGTCCATATCCAATTCTTTGTCATTCGATAACTTGAAAAATATTGCTTGGCTTGTAAAGTTACTTTGTATTTGTGTTCAGGTTACTTATGTGACGAGCTGTATAGTTTTTATGTGTACCCATACTATGTATGGTACACATGATGCCAGCATCCGGGGTGACTATCTTTCGTTCGTCCATCCTTTGTCCGTCCGTCTGTCTGTCCGTCCGGCGTCCGTATCCATTTCTTTGTCATTCGATAACTTGAAAAATATTGCTTGGATTGTCAAGTTACTTTACATTTGTGTTCAGGTTACTGATGTGCCAGGCTGTATAGTTTTTGGTCTAAGTCGGATAATTTGATCCTGAGATATTATCCCTTTATCCTTCAAATTGAAAATTCCTCCAATCCCTTTGCATTCGATATTTTGAAAAATATTGCTTGGATTGTCAAGTTACTTTATATTTGTGTTCAGGTTACTGATGTGCCGAGCTGTATAGTTTTTGGTGTAAATGTGATAATTTGATCCCGAGATATTAACCCTTTATCCTTCAAATTGAAAATTCCTCCAATCCCTTTGGCATTCGATAACTTGAAAAATACTACTTGGATTGTCAAGTTACTTTTTATTTGTGTTCAGGTTACTGATATGCCGAGCTGTATAGTTTTTGGTGTAAATCTGATGATTTGTTACTGAGATATTAACCCTTTATCCTTCAAATTGAAAATTCCTCCAATCCCTTTGGCATGAGTTACTCAAAAAATATCAATCCGATTGTCATGTTACTTGATATATTTATTCAGATTACTGATGTGCTGTGCTGTATAGTTTTTTAGCTCACCCGACTAAAAGTCATGGTGACCTTTTCTTATCACTCTTCGTCCGTCGTCCGTCGTCCTGCGTGAAGGTGGTGTTTGAGCCTCTTTCTCCTAAACCACTGGCCACATTTTAATTAAATTTCATGTAAGTAGTGGTTATATAGGGGCATTTTGAGTTTTAGCCAAAATAGTTTTCGGCTCATATTGAGCAGAGGTGTGGGGAAAAAATGGCCAAATTTTTTGAAAATCTTCTTCTAATGAACCACAGTAGCAGAGACTTGATATGTGGTATACAGAGTCCTTTTGAGGTTTAGAATCAAGTTTGTTCAAGAGAAGTTTGTCGGGCATTATTTGCCTTCGTCATGGGAGGGGCAAACATTTTGGCCACACCTAAAATTTCTGTTTTCAGAACCGTGTGGTCGATTTGAACCAAATTTGGTATGAGATAATAATGGGTCATAAGTAGTTGATTGATGCAAAAAAAAATTTTCTCATTGCCCCGTGGGAACCTCGGGAGCTAAAAATAGGAAAAACCTTAAAACTGCCATACATGTACCTCCAAAACTACACGGCACAGAGAATTCTTATTTTGTATAAAGCTTACTTTTATCCAGTAGAATAGAATGGTTAAAAAAAATCCCTATCTGTTTGATCACAAGGAACATTTTTCAGGACTTTGAAAAAGTGCTGAGTCAGCACTTTTTAACACTGTAGGCAATAAGGAAAAAGATTAAAAAATCTTCTCCAGATCCAGCAGGCAGAATCTTTTGATATTTGGTATGCAACATTGTAGGGTGGATCTGATTCAAGTTGTTCAATTCGGCCCCCTGGGTTCATATTTGGGCTCAGTATAGGTCTACTATAGGAGCCCGATTTCGAACTTAGTGCATTTCAGGCAAATTTCTTAAAAAATCTTCTCCAGATCCAGCAGGCAGAATCTTTTGATATTTAGTATGCAACATTGTGGGGTGGTTCTGATTGAAGTTTGTTCAAATCAGCTCCCTGGATTCATATTTGGGCTCACTATAGAAGCCCGAATTCGAACTTAGTGCATTTCAGGTAAATTTCTTCAAAAATCTTTTTCTCCAGATAGAGCAGGCAGAATCTTTTGATATTTGGTATGCAACATTGTGGGGTGGATCTGATTCAAGTTTGTTCAAATCGGCCCCTTGGATTCATATTTGGGCTCACTATAGAAGCCCGAATTCGAACTTAATGCATTTCAGGCAAATTTCTTAAAAAATCTTCTCCAGATAAAGCAGGCAGAATCTTTAGATATTTGGTATGCAACATTGTCGGGTGGATCTGATTCAAGTTTGTTCAAATCGGCCCCCTGGATTCATATTTGGGCTCACTATAGAAGCCTGAATTCGAACTTAGTGCATTTCAGGCAAATTTCTTAAAAAATCTTCTTCTCCAGATCCAGCAGGCAGAATCTTTTGATATTTGGTATGCAACATTGTGGGGTAGATCTGATTCAAGTTTGTTCACATCGGCCCCCTGGGCTTATATTTGGCCTCACTATAGAAGCTCGAATTCGAACTTAATGCATTTCAGGCAAATTTCTTAAAACATCTTCTTCTCCAGATCCAGCAGGCAGAATCTTTTGATATTTGGGATGCAACATTGTGGGGTGGATCTGATTCAAGTTTGTTCAAATCGGCCCCCTGGATTAATATTTGGGCTCACTATAGAAGCCCGAATTCGAACTTAGTGCATTTCAGGCAAATTTCTTAAAAAATCTTCTTCTCCAGATTCAGCAGGCAGAATCTTTTGATATTTGGTATGCAACATTGTGGGGTGGATCTGATTCAAGTTTGTTCAAATCGACTCCCTAGATTCATATTTGGGCTCACTATAGAAGCCCGAATTCGAACTTAGTGCATTTCAGGCAAATTTCTTTGAAAATCTTCTTCTCAAGATCCAGCAGGCAGAATCTTTTGATATTTGGTATGCAACATTGTGGGGTGGATCTGATTCAAGTTTGTTCAAATCGGCCCCTTGGATTCATATTTGGGCTCACTATAGAAGCCCGAATTCGAACTTAATGCATTTCAGGCAAATTTCTTAAAAAATCTTCTCCAGATAAAGCAGGCAGAATCTTTAGATATTTGGTATGCAACATTGTCGGGTGGATCTGATTCAAGTTTGTTCAAATCGGCCCCCTGGATTCATATTTGGGCTCACTATAGAAGCCTGAATTCGAACTTAGTGCATTTCAGGCAAATTTCTTAAAAAATCTTCTTCTCCAGATCCAGCAGGCAGAATCTTTTGATATTTGGTATGCAACATTGTGGGGTAGATCTGATTCAAGTTTGTTCACATCGGCCCCCTGGGCTTATATTTGGCCTCACTATAGAAGCTCGAATTCGAACTTAATGCATTTCAGGCAAATTTCTTAAAACATCTTCTTCTCCAGATCCAGCAGGCAGAATCTTTTGATATTTGGGATGCAACATTGTGGGGTGGATCTGATTCAAGTTTGTTCAAATCGGCCCCCTGGATTAATATTTGGGCTCACTATAGAAGCCCGAATTCGAACTTAGTGCATTTCAGGCAAATTTCTTAAAAAATCTTCTTCTCCAGATTCAGCAGGCAGAATCTTTTGATATTTGGTATGCAACATTGTGGGGTGGATCTGATTCAAGTTTGTTCAAATCGACTCCCTAGATTCATATTTGGGCTCACTATAGAAGCCCGAATTCGAACTTAGTGCATTTCAGGCAAATTTCTTTGAAAATCTTCTTCTCAAGATCCAGCAGGCAGAATCTTTTGATATTGGGTATGCACCATGCTTAGGGGGGTGAGATTCAAGTTTGTTCAAGCCAAGTCCCTGGGTTCATATTTGGGCTCACTGTGGTAGCCCGAAGTATAACTTAGTTCAAAATGAGGAATTTTCTTTAAAAATCTTCTTCAGATCCAACAGTTGGAATGTTTTGATATTTGATATGCAGCATCCTTAGGGGGGTGAGATTCAAGTTTGTTCAAGCCATATCCCTAGGTCCATATTTGGACTCACTGTGGGAGCTTGAATTGTAACTTAGTTCAAAATGAGGAATTTTCTTTAAAAATCTTATTCTTCAGATCCAGCAGTCGGAATGTTTTGATATTTGGTGTGCAGCATCCTTAGTGGGGGACGAGATTCAAGTTTGTTAAAGCCAAGTCCCTGGGTTCATGTATGGGCTCCCTGTGGGAGCCCGAATTATAACTTAGTTCAATATGAGGAATATTCTTTTAAAATCTTCTCTCTTTTTAGATCAACTGGTCAGAATCTTTGGATATTTGGTATAAGCTTTTCTTAGGAGGAGCAGATGCAACTTGTTGAAATCAATTCTCTGGGTTGATATTTAGGCTACCATGTCAGGTGAGCGCCCTCAGGCCCCTTGGGGCCTCTTGTTATGTAAATCTGATAATTTGATCCGGAGATATTAACCCTTTATCCATCAAATTAGACACTCCTCCAATCCATTTCTATATGTACTCATACCTTGTATGGTGTACATTATGTCACCATCCGTGGTGGCCCTCCGTCATACAGCTTTCTACTAATTGCGCGTATGGGTACACATCTGACGATTTCATCGGCCTATTTTTCTTAAATTGATACCACCTGTTTCAGGTATTTTTTGGAAAGCCCACACAGAACCTGGTGCTACCAATGAAGGAAAAGTGGAACACATGTTTATGGCCAACAAAATGGTGGTGCTGCAATTCATTTTGACTTGTACTGTAGTTAGATTTCTACCATGTAAGCCAAAATAAACATTCCTGTACAGTTGATTACATTGGTAAATGCATGCGATAATTTATTTGTTGCTGTCAAAATGCCAGAATTTTTCCCTCAGATGTGTGTCTACTTTGTCAGAAATTAAATAAAAGTGCAGACTGGATAAGCATCATGCAGGGTGGAAAATGTTAGGGAAAATTCTAAACATGTATGTATGTTTATTCGGGTTTTGGTCATATTCCTGTATTCTGAGTGAAAGTGAGCATTTATTGCATTATATCGTTTTTGACACAGCTCATTGATCCGTGGAAAACAAGATATGATAAATTTAATTCAGGCTGTATTGGATATACGGAGGCCAAATAGGTTGAGAAATAAAGAGATTGTCACTGCAATTTTTTGATGTACATGTGGTACAATATTATTTTTGATACAGTGGAACCCTGTTAATTGAATAGCCACTTTGCCAATGGAAATTATTCATTTAACAGGAGTATTCAATTAACAGGGATTGTGTCACTTTCCTGTCTGCTAGGGATAAACTTAACATTTATTCTATTATATCTTGTTTGACAGAGCAGACATGTTAACTCTCACGGAATGCCCGGGAAAATCCCGGAATTTCAGTGCAGTTCCCGGCCTCCCGGACGGGAATCAGTTTTGGACCAAAAATCCCAGAAAACAACCGTCAAATATTTTTTTCCTGTTGTAACTTTTGAAAAACGTTCGGAGTCAAATCACATGCATTTCAAACTCTGGTAAAAACTCACGACGCAGTAAAATATGGATTTAAGTTAAATTTATTTAAGAAAGGGTATTTTATGATATATATTTCAACTGTGTTCATGTTTATTTCTGGGATTTTTCTTCGGAGATTCGTGATCAATGTGCGAGTGTCGAAGTGAAAATAGGTGACTTACTTTCAAAAAATTTAAAACTCCACCTTCATTTAAATGCTGTTTTTGGAAATTAAAATATGTGAAAAGGAATTAAATAATAATATATATTTATTTATTTATTCCTTCATAGAATAGCTTTAATTCTCATCCCTTTTTCAAAATCAAAACGTAAACAACAACTATTTAGCACAGTTTAAAAGTAGGTTAAAGTCGCTTAGGATGCCGAAAAATTATGACTGCATATTTAAACACAATGGACTTATTTTCTAACACTACATTTATTCTGTTGTGCTGACTACAGAACTGTTAACTGTTGGCCATCTGTCCCCAGAAAATTTTGAATGGAATTTTAAAAAAATGCTTCAATGATGAAAAGAAAGTTTTGTGTAGTTTTGTCCCACATGCATGAAGTTTGATAAAGATACTTTCTAAGTACTAATGTTCTTGAAGTAACTGAACATTAGGACATCTTTTCCTGTTAACATTTCCAGACTTGTGAAATTATTAGCTAAGTAGACTTTGATAAGAGAAAACCACATGTGAAGGTGCTCTGTGGGACAGTGTGGTGGTGGGGAGGGGGAGGGGTCTCTTGAAGAAGAGGATCCTGGGGGGGGGGGGGGGGGGGGGGCTCAAAGCAACAGTTATTTTATGATTTTTTAACATAGCATAAATGCATCAGCATAGTTGACAACTAGTTCTGGATATAACCTGGTGTTAATAGTGGTCCATGAGATGAAAATTCACAAGTTGTTTCTTTTATTTTGCCCCCGCGCGAACTTTTCCCTGAAATCCATCCCATTTCCCTGAAAATCACCCTCAGGTTCCCTGAAAAATTATTCTGGAGGTTAACATGTCTGTGACAGAGCTCTGTCAAACAAGATATAATAGATTAAATGCCTGTATTGGATGTTCAAAGGCCAAATCAGTCTACAAACAATAAAAACTGGGGAGAGTCAGGGTTATTTCTCGACAGGTTCAGTCCTTCGATTTTGAAAAACCTAGGTGCGCATTTAGTTGCTCGCTGCTTTTGGGATTCAGGCGCGCACTTTTTGTGGGGCTCGCAACATATAATATCAGAAAATGAAAGTGAAAGGATAGTGACCTGTCAGGTAACCGGACAGGTTACTAGCGTTTCCCATCCATTCCCTGGTGTATCGGTCCCACCAAAAAGCGAGTCTTGTAAGTCAACACGCCAATTTCCAGATGTAATATTATCATGCATTGATTTTGTCCATAAAGTTTAAGAAATTTAAGAAAACTTAAGTTACCTTGACATTTTGTTTCTCATTTCGCCTTTTCGGGGATTTTCAGCCGCCAAAAAGAAAAAGTACTGTGTAATTCAACTGAGATTTGTACAAAGTCAAACTCTACTTATCCAATAAACTTTAAAGCCGCGCACATAATTTTCAGGTTCAACTAGACTTCCCAGCGAATTATCTAATCATAAGAATAACATTGTAATCCAGTTGCACACAAGAAAACAGGTCTCACGGTATTCCAGATTCAAAATGGAATTTCCCACTGCATGATGATGACCCAGTCACATTGACACTGTTGAAACTTGATGACGCCACTCTGATTGACATATTGGACACACCTACATGTACGTCCGATGCTTTCTTTCATTCTCTGCGTAACAGATTTTGCAGCAGTCAATTCATCTAAAACTGACAAGATGGCACTGATGGCGATTGGCCACGCCTCTGAAACACTTCATTCAAAAGTTGACAAACGAACTTAACTTGTGTAGTGACGGTCTTATGGCCAGATGACTGAATCTGACGAGCGGATAATACGATATGTACCCATCAGAGAATGGCATGTTCAAATTGAACATGTCATTCTCTGATGGTTATATATGGTCCCGTCCGCTCATCAGTCATGAATTGATAACTTGACGGTATCATGACCAGATGACTGAATCTGACGAGCGGATAATACGATATGTACCCATCAGAGAATGGCATGTTCAAATTGAACATGTCATTCTCTGATGGTTATATATGGTCCCGTCCGCTCATCAGTCATGAATTGATAACTTGACGGTATCATGACCAGATGACTGAATCTGACGAGCGGATAATACGATATGTACCCATCAGAGAATGGCATGTTCAAATTGAACATGTCAGTCTCTGATGGTTATATATGGTCCCGTCCGCTCATCAGTCATGTATTGATAATACCATTGAACAAAACACGTGAACAAAACAATAATCTTATTTTACCATACAAATAATCAAATCTATTGGACGCGAACGTGGGGAGGGGGGCATTAATTTAGCAGTTTAACTTGTTACCTATTTAATAAATTAATAGTAAATAGGCCTACCTATCACTAGCTACGGTAATACTAATTTAAGTCTCGATTTCTGACTCAATTCGCCAAAAGTATTTATTAAATCAAATGAAATCCATCAAGATTTTTAAAAAATGAAAAGTAATGTCTGCATGTTTCGGGATTATGTCGCCCGGCTGGCCTCAAAGTTAAACAGAATTGGAAAGTCAAATGGAGTCCTCAGAGTCGGTGATGGCACATTCCGATTCAAGCTCAGCACTACTGTCACTGTCGCCACAGTCGGACTCGCTGTCACTACCAGTAACTGAAGCTATCATAGCACTGTTGCTATCCGAATTGTCACTATCATCATCGTCCATCTTTCTCCTTTTTGAGAGCAGTAAGCTCTTCTGTGAATCAAGAGTTTCGAGCTTCCGCTTGCGATGACTTGAAAGAAACTTGTCAACGGGGTTGCTTAAAATATCATCTTTTTCCACTTGGGACCACACAAGGTCATTGACTCTAACAATCAGTTGGTTCTCCATCGTCGAGTGTTTCATACTGAGCCGTCTGTCTGATAACATTGCGGTGAGATGGCTGAAACCACATTCCACGATGCTGTTACTCACAGCCATGGCAAGGACAATCTCCGCTAAGAAACAAATGTTCGGAAAATCATTCCTTATGTACATTAAGAGCTTTCCCCATAACTTTCGTGCATTAAGCTTTGAATAGTAATGACCTGCCATGATTTTGACATCCTTCCATTCGAGCTTTAGTTTTTCCTCGTCTGCATTGAACCCCACAAATTCCAATGGTTTTTGATAGTGCTTAGCCAACGCAGAGATGGATTGGAGTTCATCCTTCGTTGACTGCCAGTTTGCAGGGTCAACCCACTGCATGTGCTGAAACACGGAATCTTTGCCTCTGAATGATTCGAACCTGTCCGAAAAACACTCTTTGATTTTCCCTACAGCCCTTTTAGCCAGAGTGGATACCTCATTCAGAATCATGTCTTCCATTTCCTTTGTTTGACAACCTTTTAAACCACCACTTGTCTGCTTCACAAATTCTCTGTTTGCTTCTTTGTGCCCCATAGTTCCAGTTTTGGGCATATCGACTTCGATGGACATTCGACACATGCTTCCAGATATTACATCGGTTCTGATTGAGAGGCTTATCCTGGAACTCTTTGTGATGTCATCGATTGACGTTAGTTCTTCACACAGTTCAGACAATGAAGTTTCAGTTTTTTCTACTGCGGGTAAAATGTCAAATGCTAGGAGATCATCCTTCTCAAACACAAGAGACAGGATTGACACAACATCCAGTATGTTCCGATACAGACAGCAAAGGACAATAAACTAGTAGTTTTTCAATTTATTCAAGAATCCTTGTAATTTGGCACTAATTTTCTTATTAGTAGGATCGACAATAGCATTTTCGATAACTTGTATTAGAACCACCCAGTTGTTGAGGAGATTCCGCACTGCCTTACGGTGGTGATTCACGAATCTCGTTGACGATAACTTGTATTAGAACCACCCAGTTGTTGAGGAGATTCCGCACTGCCTTACGGTGGTGATTCACGAATCTCGTTGACGATAACTTGTATTAGAACCACCCAGTTGTTGAGGAGATTCCGCACTGCCTTACGGTGGTGATTCACGAATCTCGTTGACGATAACTTGTATTAGAACCACCCAGTTGTTGAGGAGATTCCGCACTGCCTTACGGTGGTGATTCACGAATCTCGTTGACGATAACTTGTATTAGAACCACCCAGTTGTTGAGGAGATTCCGCACTGCCTTACGGTGGTGATTCACGAATCTCGTTGACGATAACTTGTATTAGAACCACCCAGTTGTTGAGGAGATTCCGCACTGCCTTACGGTGGTGATTCACGAATCTCGTTGACGATAACTTGTATTAGAACCACCCAGTTGTTGAGGAGATTCCGCACTGCCTTACGGTGGTGATTCACGAATCTCGTTGACGATAACTTGTATTAGAACCACCCAGTTGTTGAGGAGATTCCGCACTGCCTTACGGTGGTGATTCACGAATCTCGTTGACGATAACTTGTATTAGAACCACCCAGTTGTTGAGGAGATTCCGCACTGCCTTACGGTGGTGATTCACGAATCTCGTTGACGATAACTTGTATTAGAACCACCCAGTTGTTGAGGAGATTCCGCACTGCCTTACGGTGGTGATTCACGAATCTCGTTGACGATAACTTGTATTAGAACCACCCAGTTGTTGAGGAGATTCCGCACTGCCTTACGGTGGTGATTCACGAATCTCGTTGACGATAACTTGTATTAGAACCACCCAGTTGTTGAGGAGATTCCGCACTGCCTTACGGTGGTGATTCACGAATCTCGTTGACGATAACTTGTATTAGAACCACCCAGTTGTTGAGGAGATTCCGCACTGCCTTACGGTGGTGATTCACGAACCTCGTTGACGATAACTTGGGAATTGTGTACACGGTTACATTGAAAACATGAGCAGTCTGTTTGAAGTGGCGAGTGAACTTTCCAGACTGTTTGAAAAACTTGTACAGAGAGGTCATAAAGTCCTCTACGTCTTCAAATGACTTCTCCTTTAACAGTGAACCCTTTACCGCCAGTTGCAATCTGTGTGCGACACAATGTATATTGACCAACCATGGCCTACCATCGTCCCTGAAACGGGTCAGAAGACCAGACTTGTTGCCAAAGTTAACGCTTGTTCCGTCGGCTGCGGCAACTATCTCAGTGCATGTGTAGCGATCAAGGGGAATATTCAGTCTGTTAATAAAAACATCGTCAACAGCCTGCTTCAAAATTGCAGCGTTAGCGTCACCGAATGAGTCAAGATCTTGTAAAGCAAGAACATAATACCTGGGAAATCCCCGGGTCACTACCTTGGCTAACACTAGCTCTTTCTCAGAGCCAGTTTTCCTGGCCTGCGAACCATCGGTCATGACCGAGAATGCATTCATACCCATTAGTATTCCTGTGAGCTTTTCGCGCACTGAGTCTGCAATGAAACACAACAGTCTACGAGCCATATCTGAGTTACAGGCACCCTTTATTAAATTTACACCATTAACCTTTTGGACTTTAACCATGGTCTCAAAGGTGGTCAGTGGTTGTCTGTCCACAGCGAGTAGGTAGGCAGTTCTGAAAAGATTGAGATAGGCCTCTTTTGATTGCAGTCGTATGGTCGAGTCTATCTGTGGTTGTTTTGGGTGCAATTTAGGGACTGTAGATGTTCCTGCTCGCATTTCTTCTTCAGTGATTGTACCCTCGGTATTGGGCGCGTTTCTGACATTTTGGAGCAAATCCCCAGCTAAATAAATCCTTCTCAATCTGTATTCCGAGTTCATGAGACTTCGATTCGAGATGGCGGTTAACGTTATGCTTGGTCACATAATTTGTTCCGGCTACATACTTCTCAGCCTCTATTATGGACTGACCGCAATTTAGGTGATTTTTTAATCTGATCAATATGGCATGCACACGTTTTGCACCATACACTCTTCACAATGTCGTGTCCATGTTTGTCTTTGGACTTTTTATAACCTATCAATGATCCAATGTTCCATCTTTGGAATGTTGAAAGTTGAACAGTTTTCCCTTTCGGACCGCCGGCAGCGGTAGCGTCATCTTCGCTATTCATCATATAATATTGAGTTTGTGTTATTTAGATTAATAATATTGAGAATTTGAGATATTTCTTTTAAAACTATTCAGATTAAACTGCGGTACTACAATGATCTAAATGAGATTGTGACGAATCAATGTTTGATGATTTAATGAATCTGATGGAGAAAAAGAATGAAATCGACATCAGCATTCTGACTCTGTTATCACATTGCCAGACCCAGTTGTAATTTGTTCCAACATAATGTATATATATTACAGTTACTGTACATGTATTGTACTCACGCGTTAGTACAGTTACACGCATATCTAAGATGATCTTCAAAAAACCGTCAAACTTCAAAGCGTTAACTGCTGCTTTGATGTCGGGTCAGTGTGATAATATTGGAATGAAATTAACGCACCGACTTGAGCAAGATTTTCGAGGTGCGCTTTTGATCGCTCGCTGGTTTTGAAATCTGCGTGCGCCATGGTGCGCAAGCGCGCCTCAAAATCGAAGGACTGCAGGTTACACATTTTTTTATTCAATTAACAGAAGTTTACTCTATAACCTATATTCAATTATGAGGTCAAATTTGTACTGGAGGTATGGCAGATGGTTTTGTGTTGGGAAATTATATTCAATTATCAGGTTTATACAATTAAGAGATATCCAGTTAAGTGGGCTCCACTGTACACATACAATTTACAAGAGTTAAGTTTACCCTGCACCTAATATGCAATTAACAGGTCAAATTTTGTTTTGAAGGTTTGGTAAATAGTTTTGTGTTTGAATATATATTACATTCAATTAACCCTTTAACTAGTAGAGTGCTAAATTATTTTTGGCCATCAAATCTTATACACATGTCTTGCCTTGTTATAATTTATGGGAGAGTGCCCTTGGGCACTCTCCCATAACTTATAACAAGGCAAACCCTTGCAAGCTAAATGATATCACTTCAAAGATAATACAAAGCAAATGCACTGACCATGAGCCTTCAAGCTGTGGTACCTGTACTTCTGAATAAAGCCCAAATATGGGCTTCTAGCACTCTACCAGTTAATGCAAATAGAAGGGGTACGTGACAAAATCCCCCCCGACAAAATCACCCCAGACATTAGCCCCCCAGACAAAATCCCCCCCGAGATACGTCAAAATCCTCCACCCATGATAAAAAACAAAGAAAAGTAATTTTCACTTTAGCTTTTTTTTTATTCCTTTCACCAACAACAAGAGAAAAAATATCATAATACAAACAAAAACAATAAAAAAAAATGCATCTCCAAATAGCACGTTACATTTAAATCACTAACAAATGTTCACAAAATTTATATTTTGTATTTTTTGTAGTGCGTTTCAAGTAGATATATTTGAGACTGTACATCACAAAATTCCTTAGATTATTGTATTCGACAGATTATTTAATAACACTTTGGCCATCTGCTGAAATATTGTTTAAACCAAGTAGATATTAAGAGTATACTCATTCCGAATATTTCAAGTTCTTCGGCGTTAAGAAAGCCAGGCCCTGAAATTATTTCTCCTACGTTTGCTTTTTTAGCACCAACAGACTTGAATTATATTGGAATGAGTATAACACTGATGAATTATACTCTTCATGCTATACAAGGCTTTATTTTGTCTGAACTTTTTAATCCGACCAGACATGTTAACCTCCCAAAAATTTTTTCAGGGAGATTGAAGAAAATTTTCAGGGAGATGACATGATTTTCAGGGAGATTTTTTATACACCCTCCCCCCACACACACACGCACATAACAGGAAACAGCCCAACAACAATGAATCAAAGGAACATACGTCAACGTTCTACTAACTGGTGGTGAGTGACCCAGACCTGTTAACCTCTGGAGGTGACTGTCAGTGAGATTTTGATGAGCTCCCAGTGAGACTCGGATGCTTGTCAGTGAGATTTTTGCACGTGGGCAGCGCATCAATAATTTCCATGTTACCCCCCTCCCCACACACACACATACATTAAACATTCCACCCTAATGTGTTTTATTTGAACAATTTGTCCTTTCAAAAGCCAAACCATAGAAATATAGAGAAAAACAGAAATCAGAAATATGGATGTGGTCATGTGCCAATATCTGAGCTTGTTCCAATGACATCCACATTTCAATGGTTTTATGTACAAAATGTTTGGAGATATTTTTGACCTTTTCAGCACTATATCAGTTTTGGTGCTGTGTTGAAGGTTTTGGATCCATTTGGGTAATTATGGGAACTTGCGGCGACCTGCGGTAACCTGCGACGATCTGTGGTGTTTAGGCACACCCCAGAGCCCGGTTGTTGTGGTAATTCGATCTTCCAAAGCCCAGCGCCCCACCTAACCACACCGGTTACTCACTGGAAGTAGTTGGTCATTTACGAAGGGGATTTGGAATGGGGTGATCATTTTTCAGTGAAACGTGAAAATTATGCCACATCCAGCCCAGGATGAAACATCTCGGGGATATTTTGTTGTCCATTCATCACTACGAATGAATAAACGTGCAAGTGCCGTAAATTACCAACTTTTTAGAGATTTTTTTCACCAAAAACATAATTTTTTTCACAGCCTTCTTTATAAAATTGCGAATCGGAACTTTTTCCCAATATATTGAAAATTACAGCAACTCATATGTTTGAGCCGTTTGTCTCCAAAATTGGCTATAATTATCTGAAAGTGAAATCCAAAATGCACAATAAATTTGTGCGTATTTTTGCACATTTTTCGATTGGACAAGATTTTATACGTATGGAATTTATTTTTCGATTTGACTGCTACCTGTATACAAGCAAAGGTGTGCCTTTAATATATAATCAATTTCAGCAATTATCCTGCATCTCAAATTCATTTAATCCGCCTGTCAAACGTGTTGCAATAATCACAACACGGCCATTGACAGAAATGAGAATTGGTCATCAGTTCTTACGAAAGTGGTGACGTTTCACACAAACTTAATGACCTTGCCATTGAGAGTAGAGCACATGCTTTTGTATTTGTAAACAAAAGCTGGTGGATTCAGTTTTTGTCTGGTATGTCGACTTTCCGGGAGATTTTTGGTCCAAATTGACTCCCGAGTGGGAGGGCGGGAGGGGATAGCTAATTCCGGGAGAATCCCGGGCATTCCGCGAGAGTTAACATGTCTGAATCCGACCTCTTGCAAGTTTGTCGGCTTTAAGAAAATCAGGCTGCACAGCTTACCATGAAATATTAAAAAACACATCCATGTTATTGCTGTCAAAACAATACACTTAAATCAAAGGTAATTATAGATCAGCTATATCACGGCTTGCCATGAAATATTAAAAAGAACATCCATGTACTTAAATACACTTAAATAAAAGGTCACACAGTTATAGATAAAATATACCAATAAAAATTTAAAAACAACTTGGGGGGGGGGGGGGGATTTTGTCGCCCTTCATTCAATTTGAGGGGGCATTTTGTCGGGGGGGATTTTGTCTGTACCCCAAATAGAAGACAACACTTGCAAAAAAAAGAAAAAATCTCAAAATAACTCATTTTTTTTCATTTTTTGTCTCAAAAACGTACATGTAGGGTAATTTTGTGGCACCTCATTGGAACAAGCTTGTTGTTCCAATGAGGTGTCACAACCACCTACATTTTTGAGACAAAAAATGAAAAAAATAATAAAATTTTAATGGCGATTTTTGTGAACAGCACTGGCTGGTTTTGACCATTCCATTGGGTAAAGGATTAACAGAGTAGTTATTTGCTTGTTCTACATATATTTTCCAACAAAGCTTTGTATGTATTTGCTTATCTCATTTTTCTGGCTTTCAGTAAGGGTGAAGGGTGGTGGGCCAACAAATGAAAGCTGTTTAAGGACAAATGCTTGCATTACTTGGCATATGTCTGGCCTTCGTGGCCAAACATAAGTATCAGGATATTTTTCTCCATAAGCTTCATTTCACACACTGATTCATCACTGTCCCCACTGACAGAAACAGAGAGGCACATGCCAATATAAAATGTTGGCTTCCTTTTCACTGTGAAATACACAGCATAAAACTTGCCAACACTGACACCAACATTCTCAGCTGAATCAGAAACCGATGTATTTGGATTTACTAAAACATGGATAGTTTCTTCAATCTCAGTCTGTTGGAGTGAAACAGTTGATAACTTGAGGGACCTCCATGTTACCCAGTACATGTATTCCTTTCGTTGTTCCATATTTAGCATGGTCAAGCTGTCTTCCATATAGTCACTTTGTTCGACTACAGTAAAACCTGTCTTGAGAGACCACTGTCTTGAAAGACCACCTGTCTTGAGAGACCACATCTGCCAGGCACCGATTGGTTTTACTCTATTATATATAATGGACCTGCTATGGGAGACCACCTGTCTTGAGAGACCACCTGTCTTGAAAGACCACTGTGACCTGGTACCAACTTGTATTTTCATGCCATAATGGACCTGTCTTGAGAGACCACCCCTTCGAAGACTGAAACCATGACAAAAACTTTTTACCTGTTCTGGAATTGGAAAATCCATTGTGGTTATACTAATGTAATTAAAAGTATTAAAAGCTCTTAATTGGGTTTCAATTGCTCTTCAGTTTCATACCTCATTAAAGATTGAGATGTTTTTATATGACCCCTGTGAAAAGATTAGGATTATTGCTGAATAAACAATTTCATACATACCTGAAATGTGACAGATTGGATTATAAAAATAAATTTGTGTTGAAAATCTTCAATGAAGATTTTCAACACTAATTTATTTTTATAATTTTTATAACAGTCCATTTCAATCTGTTTCAAAAACTTCATAAAAAAGAACAACTATAAAGTAATTACAAAAATCCATTCTTCCCCATTTCTGAATTTTGTGGTTGGTTATTCACCGACTTGAGAAAACCTGAAACCTGTTATGAGAGACCACCTGTCTTGAGAGACGACTTTTGTGTGGCCCAAAGGGCAGTCTCTCAAGACAGGGTCCACTACTTTTTCAATTTGTCAATTTGCTCCCTCGTAAGAAGTTTCTCAAAGCCCTCCAGTGGGGTTAGACAATCCTCATTATCAGAAATGACATCAGTTTCTGTCACAACTTGTGCTTAATTTGGTGAAAAACACCTACACATTGAGTTGGTGTTGCTACCAAAGCAAGAGAGATTTCGGTATTCAATCATTCCTCGACTTCCTAATACCCATGCCTGGTGCATGGACATGGTTCCCTTCACTGCTTTCAAAGTGCCACAATTTTCAACAGTTCTGTAAACCTCATTAATTTCATTTGATCTAATTTCATACCTGCTGACATTCAATTGGTCTTGTAGTACACTTCAAATTTGAGTGGCTGATGTGATATCTTGGCCTTGAGTAAAAAGTCGATCAAGTTTATTTTTCATGGTTGCCCCAATGCCATCTGCCGGGACCTTGCCGTGGTTTGCTTCCAGAAAATTCCAGGAGACAAATTTTATGCCCCACTTCTCAGGCAAGAGAGACAGCAAGTAAAGGTTTGTCTTGTTCCGGTACTGGGAAGTTCGTCCATCGGAAAGGAAGTGTAGAGTATCCACACCAATGCATCTCAAATTAGCTATCACTGGTGCCAAATGGGCCCAGATGGCTTCAGATGTATGGCGAGTATCTTCTGATATGGTGCAATAGCATTTGGTGTAGAGAGTGCCATCCTCTGTCTTCAATGTAGCATGACTTGTGTGCAAACTGATTTGTTTACGGCTTCCACCAAAATGTAAGGACTGAATTTCTGTGGCCATCTTACATTGGTAATTTTCGCTGAAAACTGTCTGTAATACACATGCCCTGGGTTTCATTGTTAATTTATATTTTTTTATCATTGTGTATTGATGGAAGAACCTATACTGATGTTCCATAAGGTTCTTGAACTCTCTTTTGAACATATTAATAAGTTCTTCTACGGAGATGGTTTCTTGTACCTTTGTGTTTACTGTTGTTGTCACTTCTTTGTTATTCTTCAGAAACGTCTCCTGTCTGTCCTGCCACTCCCAGTACTTGACCATATCTGTAGCCTTAAACTGCTTGCTGACTGTGCTCAAAATAACTTTTTTTCTTTGCGTAGCAAAATGCTACACATTTCCAAAAAATGAAAAGCATTTTGTAAAAATTGCATAGCTATTTTTGTATACCAGAGTTATGTTATGCTGTTTTGTATTGAATTCTTCTAAGTAGATAGAATAGTTTCCATCCATTTCTGGGCATTTCTAAATGATCTGCAACACATGAAACATTTACTATGTTTTTTTTTAACTGACCTGCCTTTAGATGTTGGATGGACTTGGATATTTTCATTTGGCGTCTTGGTTGTTTAATAGAATTCTCAAAATGGAAGTTGGGATTTTTAATTTGATGGGCTTGAAGTTATTTTTAATGGACATTTTATGCAAAATGTTGTAAAAACAGGAAGAATTTAAACCAATAGAATTCATCTTACATATGAAGTTGCTAATGATGCTTGATGGAGAGTTAATCTGAGTTATGCATGGAATATTCCACAATCAGAAGTAAAGCATCAGTGAACTAGTTTTCAAATTTGTTTGCAAATTTTCATTTACATTTTGCGATACAAGATAATCAACAGCAGCCTAATAGGCTGCAGTTGATTATCTTGTATCGCAAAATGCTATACATAATTGAACATTGTATAGCTTTTTGCAAGTTTTGCATAGCAAAAAGCGACGTAACACCGCTTATTTTGAGCCCTGCTTGCTGAAAATATTGATTATTTTTGGTGAACATTTGTCACATTTATTGTACATGCATTCAAAGTTGTTGACAGAGCAAACAATTTCCTTCATCAGGGTGTATGGATTGGCACAGGTAAGGATGCCGGCTGCTTGTAAGGCCTGGACTTTAAATTCACTATTAGCATGAAGTTTACATTTAACAGTGTCTCAACTGTTAACATTTCTTCTGACAACATAAAATGGTCTAAGCCTTGTGAAGGAAACATAAGACACATTCAGAGTTGGGTTCTCTGACAAAAACATTTGGTATAAGTTTATCATTGTGTCAAACAAATAGCGTTTGGGCATCTTCACTTTTCCTCTTGTTATTGTTTCCTTTTTACCCGCACTGTTTTCACTGTTGACATCTTCAAGGAAAAATTTTCTAACTTTGTCAGCAACTTGATGGAATGAACTAGAAATTTTATTTTGATTCACTGCTTTTCTTTTAGTCATTTCCTTTTTCTTAGTATCCTGTATTTTTTAAGAATATTACAGACGGTCAGTTTCTGCATTTTTGTCTTCAAGGGTATACTAGAAAATGTTTTTTTTCACTTTTTCATCATATGTTGGTGTAAATATTAGTCGCTTCTGTGCTGTTTTTCTTTTCAAACCTCTTTCGAGTCGCCTTATGTTATTCTTCATGGACCTTGTTATGTCATTTTGTATTTTTATCGTTCTTTAGCTTGTCTGTTTTCTCTTCGAACTCTCTTCCTGCCAACATTTCTGCGAGAAGAATTATTAGAATTACATGTGTCTGCTTGTGTTTGAATTTGTATTGGAGATTGTGATGGTGTACGTTTCATTAGTAAGAATTTTATTCACTTTTTCTTTCTGACTTTGTTCACGCTTCTGTTTTTTTCATTTCCTTCAGAATTGTCTTTTATCTCGCTCATCAAGATTCATAAGGCCTAAAAAAATAAAATATGTTTCTCAGGCCCTCCCGCATGGTCCTTTTGGCTGCCGCATACTCTCTTTTTATAACCAATTTAAACTTTAAAAAAATTAAAATTAAATGGTTTATGTCTGATATTTTACCCAAGTTAAAAAAATTGATGAATTTGTCGCTTGAGTGCAAGAAGGCTTTGCAATGCTTTAGCATTGCAAAGCCGTCTTGCACCCAAGGGATGAAATACACCACCACCCACGCTATTCTGTAGTTTATGAGGCCTAAAACTTGAACCAAGAACATGAACTTTTGATGGCTCAGAAGTAATTACTGAAATAAAAAATAAAATAAAAAAACGCTCGCCCGCATGCAATTTCACAAATAATGGCCTGAGAAACAGAAGATCTACTTTGTGTGGCCTAATAGCAACTAATTTTCAAGCATCTTTCCTTTTACGATAACGCTCTCTTTCCTTCTGCTTATACTCTACATATTTTACTGCGTTTAATCTAATTTTTTCTCGGTTTTCTCATAGCAGCAGCAGCAGCAGCATTGGATTTACGTTTTGGTGCCATCTTCAAACAGAGATCTGGAAATAAAGGGGAACATAATTTGTTATTGTTTTGTGGGTACAGGTACAAGACAGGTCAAAATAAGTTGCAGGATCATCACAATAAACTATATGTCCTACTTATTCTGCTTTGGTAATACAATTAATTATCTGACCTTATTTTTTGTAAAACCCTCTGATGGCTTTCCAAAAAATGTTAGAACTAGGTTTTATCATTGTAGGAAAAGCGGAACACATGGTTTATGGTAGTTGTCCTACAAGACACTTTTTTGTTTCACAAACTGATATTGCATCAACACATAATCACTGAAACCATCTGATTTTCTATGTTCTTTCCGACAGATAACCAAAATCTCCCTGACAGTCATATTCAGTAGTGCTCAAACGACTAGTGAATTCCAAAGTCGACTAGTCAATACCAAAAAGTCAAGTCGACTTCGACTAGTCATTGGTGATAACTTGTCTCCTTATAACAGTGTTGGTGTTCTGGTAGAGTGCTGAAGGTCCAAATTTGGCATCATTTGGGCATTCATATACAGCAACTTACTGGAACATTATTCTGTTAATGTGCTAATTATGCTAAGAGTGAAATTATATAGTCTTATTTAATTTGCCTTGTTGCGATTTATGGGAGAGTGCCTATAGGCACTCTCCCATAAATTGCAACAAGGCAAATTAATAACATATCCTGATAGCCCAAAATAATTCAGCACTCTACTAGTACCAGTTAAAACAAACTACTGTCACTACTATTAGATGGCAATAGATGTATACATTGATTGCCCAATATTGCTGTTCAAACTGTCTGACAGTGGCACAGAAGGGATACTATTTACCTAAAAGCTTGAACTCCTCCGACTAGTCGACTGCACAATTGAGAGTCGACTACTGGTTTGCCCAGAGTCGACATCGGCTAGTCGACTAATCGTTTGAGTACTAATATTCAGTGGTTAACAGTTCTGCTACTGACGTGAACCAAATTTTAAAAAAAACTAGAGAATTGTAATTTGTTGGACAAATTATGGGCTTTCCCAACTTTTTAATGTGAAAATGCAAACTGTATTGTACACAAAACTATCGATCAGTTTTGAAAGCAGAAAATTTAGTGAAAATCAAAGTTTTTATGATGCTTCTAGTTTTTATGCAGCCAAAACAGATATTTGAGATACAGCAGGACACCAAAACATTTAACACAAAATTTGCTCTTCAATAATTACAGAATATTTTCATAGAAAGCAAAACAAGCGATGTCCTTTCTGCTTTGGAAAAAATTAGTACATATGAATTATGGGCGTACGGGCCGGGGTTTCATGAAGGACTGTGCCCCGACCCACCCCTGAGTCAGGAAGGAGCCGATTTTTCAGCCAATATGCCAGAAAATTTCGGACAATTTAGTTGCCAGAAATGACCACAAAACATTTTGGTTTTCCACACAAAATGTTGTTTTCCTATCTCATCACTTAGAAGTTGCAAGTAAACTGACCATTATGCTGTACAAGTTGATTCAGTGGAACCGTACCCACATTAATATTATTCATTTATAATCACACAAATACTTAGAGTTCTGTTACTGCATATTACGGGAGCACGGTGGCTCAGAAGGTAGAGATGATTGTTGCAATCCAAGAAGTCCTGGGTTCGAAATCCTTGAGCAAGACACTTCATCCCAATTTAATTTCCTACGTTGGGGGGGGGGGGGGGGGGGGGTGGGGGGGAATGATGGTGATGTGTACTAAGGGTACTTTGAGGGCGCACTTGCCTTCATCCAGTGCTAACCCTGCTTTTGTGGAGTTAGTATGTTGGGGAGTCTGAGTCGCTTGCCATTGCTCGGTTGTTCTCTCCAGGTGATCAATGGGAGGGAGACCCCCCTCCCTCCCATACCCACATTTGGCATTTCCTCCTGAGATTCAACTTTTTCGGGCTAAAAGGGTTCATCCCCTCCCCCCCCCTGAAAAATAGCTCTGTACGCCTGTGGAATGAATACCTGGACTTGAATAAATACCTATATTATGGTCATGATTTCGCTGTAGATGCTGAAAGTGACCTTAAATATCAATAATTAATTTATTCTGTATCATTTTGTCTGTTTGTGAATGTGTGGGATTTGTCAACAAACGAGGGTATAGCTTCCTACTCCATGATTTCACAATTTTTCCAACATATCTGTTTCAGATACAATGAAATACATGTACCATATTTACTCTATGTATTGGGACACTCTATGATTTGGGACACACATTTTTTCCAGAAAACTATATTTTTTTTTATGCTCCAAAGTTTGGGACATTCAGGAGATTTGTTTCCAGTTGGCCCGTTGCAAGTAACAGACGGCACTCATAAAAAAAATTCTTGGGTAACTAAAAATTTTCATTTTTTGCTTCCATAACATAGCTTATGATCCCTCATTGGAACGTAGTTACATGTATATTAGTGGTCGGCCTACATGATGTCGGAAAAATACGGTAGAGCATCTATCCTCAGTTAACCCTTTTACTAGAGTGGTCGGCCTACTTGAGGTCAGAATGATACGGGAGAGATATACTGATTTGGTACTCTGCCATCGTGTGAGTGAGCATCTATCCTCAGCTAACCCTTTTACCAGAGTGGATACTTGAGGACTTGGAGGCAATTCAGTAGTTCATGGACCACCAGGTATTCTACCAGGGTATACTACATGTACCTAGTGCTCAAACGACTAGTGAATTCCAAAGTCGACTAGTCAATACCCAAAAGTCGAGTCAACTTCGACTAGTCATTGGTGATAACCTGTCTCGTTATAACAGTGTTGGTGTTCCGGTAGAGTGCTGAAGGTCCAAATTTGGCATCATTTGGGCATTCATATACAGCAACTTACTGGAACATTATTCTGTTAATGTGCTTCTAATTATGCTAAGAGTGAAATTATATAGTCTTATTTAAGTTACCTTGTTGCGATTTATGGGAGAGTGCCTATAGGCACTCTCCCATAAATTGCAACAAGGCAAATCAATAACATATCCTGATAGCCCAAAATAATTCAGCACTCTTCTAGTACCAGTTAAAACAAACTACTGTCACTACTATCAGATGGCAATAGATGTTTTCATTGATTGACCAATATTGCTGCTCAAACTGTCTGACAGTGGCACAGAAGGGATACTATTTACCTAAAAGCTTGAACTCCCCCGACTAGTCGACTGCACAATTGAGAGTCAACTACTGGTTTGCCCAGAGTCGACATCGGCTAGTCGACTAATCGTTTGAGTACTACTGATGTACCTGGTGGTCCAGGAACTGCTGATTTACCATTGAGCCATCCTGTTTCTACCAGACGAGTAGATTACTAGTTAGGAGTAATAATGTCCATTGTCCACCATGATGTGGAACTTGAGGACGTGCATTGCATTTTGCTATGCAAAGTTAATGATTGCATATCTTTTCCTGGGAGGGCGGTGGGGTGGCATTGCGGTAACTAGTTCTCATCAGTTTACCGAAGTTAAGCAACGTTGCGCCCGATTAATCATTGTATGGGTGACTGTCTGAGCGATCAATTCTGACTCCCATGTTGTGTCCTTGGGCAAGGCACTTACAGTACTGTGATCACAAAAGTGGAAATGTGGTATCGATCGGATTGACGGGCAATCACGTTCTAAATTATGAAAATTTAAGTGTGATTAGAAAAAATGGGAAACGCGCTTTCAGAACGGGGATTTATCGACGCAATCACGATTTGTTGTCAGATTTCATTACTGTGAATACATGTACATGTAAATGTCCATAATTTAGAGCAACCTAATTTGCGATACATACATGTACATGTAGAACCTGGTCTACATGCTGGCTGAAATGCAAGTGTCGTAGCGACAAGGGAAAACATTGTAACAGTCGTAATGCTCGACAGATTTATTTCGGAAATTGAGCCACAAGGGTGACGAATATTCGTGTTTTTATTGATTATTTATTTTTACAATTTAACATTGACATCAGCACGATAGAGTTGCTGTTTGGTGTGGAACTGTTGACGATGTCGTGAATACGATCAGTTTTTAGCTCACCTGACTGAAAGTCAGGGTGAGCTTTTCTGATCACTTTTCGTCCGGCGTCCGTCGTGAAGGTGGTGTTTGGGCCTTTTCTCCCAAACCACTGGCCGCATATTAATGAAATTTCATGTGAGTAGGGGTTATATACACTACTGCGCAAGCGACCGTTACATGAATATCCTAGGTCTGAGGTGAGACAAAAGTATTAAACCCACCCGATATTATGCGGACAATGAATGCAATAATTAAATTGGACAAGACATTTGGAGTGAAAGGGATTAACTCCAGAGAGCGTAATCTCAGCATTAATTGTGACATAGATTAGACCAAATAACCTACTGCATATCGATGTCACAGAACATCAAAATGATAACCAGTCATCAATAATTTTCCGAATCATATTTATGTACATGTACGTTTGTGTCGGAATATTGCAATTTGTCGGAATTTTTAAAAAAAAATTCTTTCTGATTAAAAACGTAAATATTTTCTGAGTTTTGGTAAATGTCATTTCGTCGAGTTGAGTTATACATATTTCGACCACAAAATTGTAAGAGTCGTGCAAAATACGACAATAAGTCCATCCTTTTCGTTCAGGGGCCCTAGAAATTAATTACAGCTGTAATCTGTTTGACCGTGAATCACGGCGATTTTAATATCGTGCCGGACATTGACTCGAAAAACAATCGCCAATATTAGTCGGTGACTTCTCTTAGATCTTGAGTGAAGATATCGTGGACCTGGGATATTCATGTAATGGTCACTTACGCAGTAGTGTAAGGCCATTTTGATTTTTTGTCAAATTATGTTTCGGCTCATATTGAGCAGAGGGATGGGGCAAAAATGCTCCAATTCTTAAAAAATCTTCTCAAGAACCAGCAATAGCAGAGACTTAATATATGTTATGCAGCTTCCTTTTGAGGTGTAGACTCAAGTTTGTTCAAGAGAAGTTCGAAGGGCT
The DNA here is from genome assembly GCA_031216915.1 of Pictodentalium vernedei. Lineage (NCBI taxonomy): Eukaryota > Metazoa > Mollusca > Scaphopoda > Dentaliida > Dentaliidae > Pictodentalium > Pictodentalium vernedei. The sequence goes on along the minus strand of CM062291.1, from coordinate 416,941,439 downwards.
ATATTTGACGATGTTAAAGGAGGGGCAAAAATTTTGGCCCGCCCCAAATTTCTATTTTCCAAACCGCGAGGCCAATTTGAACCAAATTTTACGTGAGTGCTTATTGGGTCATAAGTACCTAATTTATGCAGAATTTTTTTTCCCCTTTGCCCTGTGGGAACCACAGGAGCTAAAAATAGAAAAAAATTAAAACGCCCATATCTCCAAAACTACACTGCACTGAGAATTCTTATTTATTGTGAAGCTTCCTTAGGACCAACAGAATGGAATGGTCAAAAAAAATTGCCATCGGTTTTATCATGGGGTACTTTTTGGGGACTTTGAAAAAGTGCTGAGTCAGCATTTTTTAACACTGGGTAATGGGAAAAACATATAAGACTACTTTTCTCCCAAACCACTGCTCCAAAAGTTTTCAAATTTCACATATAACATCTTTGGAAGTTTGTTGAACATGTTTATTGAAATCAATTGCCTGGGTCCATATTTAGGCTCTCTATGGGAGCCCAAATGTTTAAATTAGTGCAGTATGAGGAGTATTTTTTAAAAATCTTCTTCTTCAGATCTACCAATAAGAATCTTCTGATGTTTGGTATGCAGCATCCTTGGGGAGGGGGGGGGGGGGGGGGTGGTGGTGAGATTCAAGTTTGTTGAAGCCAAGTCCCTGGGTTCATATTTAGGCTGAAAATTTGGGTTCCCGTTGCAGACTTAGAAATTTTGGACCAAAATCCGGAAATTTTTGGGTTTTTTTTTATGCGTTTCGGTCAATTTTAAGACAAAAAAAAAAATTTTTTTTTACACTGAAAATTTGGGGTCCGGGTGGGACTTAATTTTTGGCTAAAACCCGGAATTTTTTTTTTTGTTTTTTATGTATTTCTATCCATTTTAAGACAAAAAAAAAAAAAAATTTTTCCCCTGAAAATTTGCGGTCTGGGTGGGACTTGGAAAAATTTGGACCAAAATCCGAATTTTTTTTTTTTTGTTTGTTTTTTCTGCGTTTCGGTCAATTTTAAGACATAAAAAAATATTTTTTTTTACACTGAAAATTTGGGGTCCAGGTGGGACTTAGAAAATTTTGGACCAAAATCCGGAATTTTGTTTTTGGTTTTTTGGCATTTCTGTCAATTTTAAGACAAAAAAAAATATTTTTTTTTTGTTGTTTTTTTGTGCGTTTCTGTCAATTTTAAGACAAAAAAACATTTTTTTTAACCCTGAAAATTTGGGGTCCGGGTGGAACTTAGAAAATTTTGCACCAAAATCCGGAATTTTTTGTTTTTTTGTTTTTTATGCGTTTCTGTCAATTTTAAGACAGAAAAAACTTCTTTTTTTTTTCCCCTGAAAATTTGGGGTCCGGGTGGGACTTCGAAATTTTGGACCAAAATCCGAATTTTTTTTTTTGTTGTTTTTTATGCGTTTCTGTCAATTTTAAGACAAAAAAAACATTTTTTTTTTCCTCTGAAAATTTGGGGTCCGGGTGGGACTTCGAAAATTTTGGACCAAAATCCAAATTTTTTGTTTTTTTGTTTTTTATGCGTTTCTGTCAATTTTAAGACAAAAAAAATTTTTTTTTCTACACCGAAAATTTGGGGTTCGGGTGGGACTTAGAAAATTTTGGACCAAAATCCGGAAATTAGTTTTATCGTTTTTTTATGCTTTTTGAGAAGAAAAAAATTTAGGCTGAAAGTATTTTGTTTGGGAAAAAAATCTGTTTTTTATGCTTTTATCTCAATTTTGGGACTTAAAAGTGCAGGAACTGAAAATAGAAGGAAAATCCCGTGTATTGTGTGGGCACAATCGCTTCATCTAGTTGGTATATGCTTTTCTTAGGAGGGGCGTATGCAGCTTAATCAAGTCAAGTCCCTGGTCTGATATTTAGACTACCATCTCAGGTGAGCGCCCTCAGGCCCCCTGGGGCCTCTTGTTTAGCTCATCTGACTGAAAGTCAGGGTGAGCTTTTCTTATCACTCTTCGTCCGTCGTTCTGTGTGAAGGTGGTGTTTGAGCCTCTTTCTCCTAAACCACTGGCCACATTTTAATTAAATTTCATGCAAGTAGTGGTTATATAGGGGCATTTTGATTTTTATGCAAATTAGGTTTTGGCTCATATTGAGCAGAGGGGTGTGGAAAAAATGGCCAAATTTTTTGAAAATTTTCTAATGAACCACTAGTAGCAGAGACGTGATATATGGTATACAGAGTCCTTTTGAGGTTTAGAATCAAGTTTGTTCAAGAGAAATTTGTCGGGCATTATTCGCCGTCGTTATGGGAGGGGCAAAAATTTTGGCCACGCCTAAAATTTCTATTTTCCGAACCGTGAGGTCGATTTGAACCAAATTTGATATGAGATGCTAATTGGTCATAAGTAGTTGATTGATGCAAAAAATTTTTTCTCACTGCCCTGTGGGAACCTCGGGAGTTACAAATCGGAAAAACCTTAAAACTGCCATATCTCCAAAACTACAGAGCACAGAGAATTCTTATTTTGTATAACGCTTACTTTTATCCAGTAGAATAGAATGGTTAAAAAAAACCCTATCGGTTTGATCACAAGGTACATTTTTCAGGACTTTGAAAAAGTGCTGAGTCAGCACTTTTTAACACTGTAGGCAATGGGAAAAACATTAAAAAATTTTCTTCTCCAGATCCAGCAGGCAGAATCTTTTGATATTTGGTATGCAACATTGTAGGGTGGATCTGATTCAAGTTTGTTCAAATCGGCCCCCTGGGTTCATATTTGGGCTCAGTATAGGAGCCCGATTTCGGACTTAGTGCATTTCAGGCAAATTTCTTCAAAAATCATCTTCTCCAGATCCAGCAGGCAGAATCTTTTGATATTTGGTATGCAACATTGTGGGTTGGATCTGATTCAAGTTTGTTCAAATCGGCCCCACCTGGATTCATATTTGGGCGCACTATAGAAGCCCGAATTCAAACTTAGTGCATTTCAGGCAAATTTCTTAAAAAATCTTCTTCTCCAGATCCAGCAGGCAGAATCTTTTGATATTTGGTATGCAACATTGTCGGGTGGATCTGATTCAAGTTTGTTCAAATTGAACCCCTGGGTTTATATTTGGGCTCAGTATAGGAGCCCAAATTTGAACTTAGTGCATTTCAGGCAAATTTCTTTGAAAATCTTCTTAAGATCCAGCAGACAGAATCTTTTGATCTTGGGTATGCACCATGCTTAGGAGGGTGAGATTCAAGTTTGTTCAAGCCAGGTCCCTGGATTCATATTTGGGCTCACTGTGGTAGCCCGAATTATAACTTGGTTCAAAATGAGGAATTTTCTTAAAAAATCTTCTTCTTCAGATCCAGCAGTCGGAATGTTTTGATATTTGTTGTGCAGCATCCTTAGGGGGGTGATATTCAAGTGTATTAAAGCCAAGTTCCTGGGTTCATATATGGGCTCCCTGCGGGAGCCCGAATTATAACTTAGTTCAATATGAGGAATATTCTTTAAAAATCTTCTTTTTTTTAGATCCACTGGTCAGAATCTTTGGATATTTGGTATAAGCTTTTCTTAGGAAGAGCAGATGCAACTTGTTGAAATCAATTCTCTGGGTTGATATTTAGGCTACCATGTCAGGTGAGCGCCCTCAGACCCCCTGGGGCCTCTTGGTTTTTATCTTTTGTCACCGGTTGCCAACTGAAATAAGAAAACCAGACTTTTCGAATCGGCATTTTGATGGATAGGCCTATTTTCAGTGAATAAATGAAAGTTGAATGTGTAAAGACATGTTTTGCATGTAAAGTAATGAATATCCCCCCCCCCCCCACACACACACCAAAAAAATGAAGAAAAAACCCCCTCAACATTGGCAAAACACCTAAAGTTTGAGCTCTAGAATACAAGTAACAGTCCCGAATCCTGTTCGTGGTAGGCTATATCGGATCACCTCGGCCCCAAATTAGCATCACCCCTTCTCACCTCAGCTGAAGTTACCCATCCCAAGTCATTTCAGATCTACTCTGGGCAGGCTCAGCTACATTTAACAACTGCAAACATGCCTCTATTTGTTCAATAGCTTTTTATAGTACGTTTGTTGGTGATGTGTGTGTGTGTTTGTGAGTGAGTGAGGGGCGGGGGGGGGGGGGGGGGGGGTGCTGAATATATCTGCACCATTTAAAAAATAACCAGTTACGACCGGATATGGTGCAATGAATACATTAAATTGCGGGGACAGAAAAGACCAATATGGGATGGATGCTTTTTCGGCCTCATGCTTTTCAGCCTGGCGCTTTTAACAAGGTTTATAACATACATTACCTGAATGACACAGGAGCGTCAAAATCACTTGAGGGCGAGGGGTGGGTGGGGGCAAACCTATCAAAAATAGGGCCTATTTTTTCAGTCTCTCAAATGAGGCAATTTTTGCATAATTTGGGGGAAAAAAGGGCAATTCTTTCAGCTGCATAATTTGAAGAAAATGGGGGCATGCCCCTGTGGTCTGAAGGCAGGAGAGGCAGCTACCCTAATTGATACGGCGTCCCTGGAAGGACAAGTGACTAAGAAGCGTTGAGGGAAACGACATACAGTCCTGTTAGGGGCTGTTAGTCTCCACCGTCTTCCCCTGGATTTTGCAGCCAACTGAAAACTGTCTGAAATGCTTGTAATATGAGAATGAATGGAAGAAACAAGAAAATGGTTCAGCAGCTTTTTTATTTATAAATTGTTATAAAACGTGTGCATACATGTAGTTAACATTACAAACCACCCTGTTACAGAACATGAATTTGAAAAAATACAACAAATGCTCATTTAAATTTTTGCATCATGTAGCTTAATAATATTTCAATAATTGAAGCGTGTGAATTGATCGCTCACCTGCCAACGAGCCTAAATCAACATACCAACATCATGACACAACAAAAGTATAAAGTTAAGTTTTGCAAATTGTTAATGCTTATGTCAGCCAAGTCAGTGAAGTTGCACGCAGAACTCCCCTGGCGTTCCACGGGAGAACGTAGGCCTACTGGTCAACACTACAGATATATATAGTAATACTTTGTTTTTTTTTACATGTACACACAGAAATACATATATATTTTCATGACAAAAAAGAAACATTTTGACAAGCACCCGGCCTATCAGGCCTGTACGTGTATGTCACACTTCCACAGATCGGTTGATCACATCTGTATGCCAGTGCTTAAATGTGGTAATTTACTTTCTGTCCACGAAAGAAGGGACATTCATTACCGGAGATAACATTTGAAGTGGCGCATGACATTAATACACTATTTAATTCTATATTTATTAATTTTTTGGTGTTTATGGTCACTTTTCTGGAGCTATGGCAATTGTGACCGTAACAAGGGTGTTGAGTTGATCTAACCACCACGCTGCCCATTTAGAGGGCTTCCACCCCAGGCATTGGCGACCAGGTCCTATTTTACCAGTAAAGCCAGCACTGCTTCTTTTCGTGGGTTCCCATCGGGGATATCATTATATAATATTGCTAGTAATATATTAGCTTGTGTTATTAAGGACACAAGCAGAGTCCGCTGTCATCAACCCATCCGACTGCACAACATGCTCCCGTTCCCATACCATCCCACACAAGCCCCCTCCCATCAGACAGACAAAAGTACAGAGAAACTAGAGCTTTGAGCTCGGTAAGTTTCAGTGGTACAATTGAACAAACCTTACTGTCTTTTCATGTAGACCTATGCATTCACCAAATATTATATTACCCAAAAAATGAATGTCCAAATGTAATACATGAAATTAAAAACGGCAATCGGCAGCCGAGTAGAATGGTGCAAGGTGTCTCTTTTCATACGCGCATGAGAAGTTTGAATGAAATCCAGTCTGTTAATATTTCTGACATGCTTAATATAACAGTGTCATCATCCAGCAATGTATGTCGTGAATGCTTATGGGGTCATAAACCCACTAAGGCCTATTGGGAAAACCGATGTATTTTATGTTTCACTTCTACTTTTCAACCTTGGGATTAATCCTTTACCCAACGCAGACGATATCAAAATTTATTATTTTAAATATCATTTTTAGCTTAACTTGGCATAGTCAAGATAATCTATTGCCATCACACGTGCGGAAGTCTGTTAGTCTGTGAGTCTGTGAGTCTGTTCACATTTTCCTTTAGCACGGGCTACACCCCGCAGTTCTTGTCTGATCGTTACGAAATTTCATATGCAGGTTTGGGGTCATGTCTAGATGAGAACGTCCCCTTTTGGTTGCGATCGGGCAACCGGTATGGCTGCCCGAGCCCAAAACCAGAAAACCATTAGCACAGTCTACAGGTCGTATTTATGAAGGGATTTCATTGTAACTTGGTAGGATGCCTCTGTATAATGCCTAGATGAGAACGTCCCCTTTTGGGCATGATCTATCAACCGTGATGGCTGCCCTAGCCCGAAACCCAAAAACTTTTAGCACAGTCTGCAGGTCATGTTTAATGTGGAGGGATTTCATTGTAACTTGGTAGGATGACTCCTTATGATGTCTGGATGAGAATTTCCCCATTTGGGCATGATCTGCTAACCATGACGATTGCCCGAGCCCAAAACCCGAAAACCTTTAGCACAGTCTACAGGTCATATTTATTGAGGAATTTCATTGTAACTTGGTGGGTTGACTTCATACAGTATCTAGATGAGAAAGTCCCCTTTTGGACGTGATTGGGCAACTGTGACAGCTACAGGAGCCCGAAGCCCGAAAACCTTTAGCACAGTCTAGAGGTCATATTTATGAAGGGATTTCATTGTAACTTAGCAGGATGACTCCAAATAATGTCTAGATGAGAACGTCCCATTTTGATCGCTATCATGCAGCCTTGATGGGTGCCCGAGCCCCAAAACCTTTAGTATAGGCAAAAGGTCATATTTATGGAAGGATTTCATTGTAACCTGTTAGGTTGACTCCATATAATGCCTAGATGATGACATCCCCTTTCGGTCGTGATTGGTCAGTTGTGATGGCTACAAGTGCCCGAAGCCCGAAAACCTTGAGCACAGTCTACAGGTCATATTTATGAAGGGATTTCATTATAACTTCTGGATCACTCCAGATGATGCTCAGATGAGATTGTCCCCTCTGGTTGCGATCATTCACCCATGATGGCTGCCCAAGCCGAAGCCCGAAAACCTTTAGCACAGTCTACAGGTCATATTTATGAAGGGATTTCATTGTAACTTGGTAGGTAACTTCATATAATGTCTTGATGAGAACGTCCCCTTTTGGACATGATTGGGCAACTGTGACGGCTAAAGGTCCCCGAAAACCTTTAGCACAGTCTACAGGTCATATTTATGAGGGGATTTCATTGTTACTTGGTAGGATGACTCCAAATAATGTCTAGATGAGAACGTCCCCTTTGATCGCGATCATTCAGCCTTGATGGGTGCCCGAGCCCCAAAACCTTTAGCATAGGTAAAAGGTCATATTTATGGAAGGATTTGATTGTAACCTATTAGGTTGACTCCATATAATGCCTAGATGATGACATCCCCTTTTGGTCGTGATTGGTCAGCTGTGATGGCTACAAGTGCCCGAAGCCCAAAAACCTTGAGCACAGTCTACAGGTCATATTTATGAAGGGATTTCATTGTAACTTGGTTGGTTGACTTCATATAATGTCTAGATGAGAACGTCCCCTTTTGGACACGATTGGGCAACTGTGACGGCTTCAGGGGCCCAAAGCCCGAAAACCTTTAGCACAGTCTGCAGGTCATAATTATGAAGGGATTTTATTGTAGCTTGATAGGATGACTCCAAATAGTGTCCAGATGAGAACGTCCCCTTTTGGTCATGATCATTCAGCCTTGATGGCTGCCCGAGCCCAAAAACCTTTAGCATGTCTGTAGGTCGTATTTATGGAAGGATTTCATTGTAACTTGTTAGGTTGACTCCATATAATGCCTAGATGATGACATCCCCTTTTGGTCATGGTTGGTCAACTGTGATGGCTACAGGTGCTTGAAGCCCGAAAATCCTCTACAGGTCATATTTATGAAGGGATTTCATTGTAACTTCATAGGATCACTCCAGATGATGTCCAGATGAGAATGTTCCCTTTTGGTTGCGATCATTCAACTATGACGACTGCCCAAGCTTAAAGCCCGAAAACCTTTAGCACAGTCTTCAGATCATATTTATGAAGGGATTTCATTGTAACTTGGTAGGTTGACTTCATGTAATGTCTAGATGAGAACAGCCCCTTTTGGACACCATTAGGCAACTGTGTTGGCTACAGGGGCCCAAGGCCTGAAAATCTTTAGCACAGTCTACAGGTGATATTTATGAAGGGATTTCATTGTACCTTGGTAAGATGACTCTAAATAATGTCTAGATGAGAATGTCCCCTTTTGGTCGCGATCATTCAGCCTTGATGGCTGCCCGGACCCAAAACCCCAAAACCTTTAGCATAGTCTATTGGTCATATTTATGGAAGGAATTCATTGTAACCCGTAAGTTTGACTCCATATAATGCCTAGATGATGACATCCCCTTTTGGTCGTGATTGGTTAACTGTGACGGCTTCAGGGGCCTGAAGCTCAAAATCCTTGAGCACAGTCTACAGGTCATATTTATGAAGGGATTTCATTGTAACTTTGTAGGATCACTCCAGATGATGCCCAGATGAGAGTGTCCCCTTTTGGTTGCGATCATTCAACCATGATGGCTGCCAGAGTTCAAAGCCCAAAAACCTTTAGCACAGTCTACAGATCATATTTATTAAGGGATTTCATTGTAACTTGGTAGGTTGACTTCATATAATGTCTAGATGAGAACGGTACCTTTGGACGCAATTGGGAATCTGACGGTTACAGGGGCCCGAAGCCCGAAAACCTTTAGCACGAAAACCTTTAGCACAGTCTACAGGCCATATTTATGAAGGGATTTTAATGTGACTTGATAGGATGACTCATTTTGGAATAATTTCACTGTATCTTGGTAACTTTTGTTGATGTACGTTAACTGTGACGGCCACATATATTAACTGTGAGGTCATATTAACCCACCCCTCAGATCTTTAGTACAGTGTACACCTCATATTATTTTTATCATAAACATAGCATACAGGGAACAGAAATGAACATATTCCCAATTATCACAATTCTTGTCTTATTTCATAATCCTTTCATAAACATTGAACATTATCCTTTTCATCAAACACAACACACAAGTTAAGCTACAGTGTCATTGACACTTTCATTTCTGAACATCGCTGACCGCACAGGTAACTGACGCTTTGCTGAGCTGGGATGAAAAATCGCCCACTGCTATTTTCTAGAAGTCACTGTCATTTACAAGCACTTTGTTGACCTGTGGCTTTTCCCTAATATCAGACGAAGTGCATGTAAATGACCTATTCTGGTTGCTAGTGCTGTTGACTAACATACTTTTCATTTCAAGCACCGTTCCCGTAAGACTTAAAACCTGTTGACTGAGGTTCATGACCTCTCCTCTCAAAGAAGCTATCTCTGCTCTCATTGATTTCATCTCGGTCTCTCTGAAACACAATTTAGTATAGCCCCAGAGATTTTGTCATTCACTTTCTGTTGTTCGCACTGGTTGGGTGCAGTTTCATTAACTGAAGAGCTGGAAAGTATAGAATCATCGGCCAGTAAAACCGACGTGCTGGAAACTATAGAATCATCAGCTGGTAAATCTGGCGAGATAACACTTTCTTGGCCGATTTCATCAACAACAGCATCATTTTCTAGGTTGACGCAGTCTGTCTCGAAGAGAGAGCTTTCTCTGGTGTTGGGAATGGTTCAAGTCCCAGCTCATGAATAACTGTGGACAAGTCCTGTGTTATATTGAAAAGATCACACGCCTGTTTCTGTTTGTCTGTCAACGTAACGACAGGGGTGATTGGCTGGTTCTCAAACTCCTTGTCTGATGAAGATGGGTGACCCTCTAATGTCTCGTTACTATCCAAGAAGGTTAGCTGTAATAAACAGAAAATACGAAAAATTAAAATCAAATGACGTGTTTCATAAAAGTTAAGTGCGAGTCCCTCACGTTCCAGGGTCATAACCATAAATCCATATGACCAAGGAGCCACTGCTCAGCAGTATAGGGAAGTTTTTTTTACTAGGGTTTAACAGCACTCCCAACAACCAGGGTCAGAATTTGGAGAAAACCCCTGAGCAGCAGCGAGAAGTGCCAAGCTCTCAACATTACTAACAAGACAGAAGCCTGGTTGAAGGCACGTGCACCAACGACGTGCAGTATGTCATAGTTCACAACCTCCTGTGTTCCCCCATGCGAGCAATTGGGATTAAGTGTCTTGTCCAAGCCATGGACATAACGCCGTATTAACGCGATTATGCAGGCCGGGGTGTTTAGGCAGGATAAAGCAATAATTCATTTGAACACAAATTAACCTTGTACATGATGGTTTTTCCCCCAAATATCCTTGTTTACCAGACTAATAATCACATTTGAAATAAAGGGTACACTGTGATTTTTTTTTAATTGTGTTCAACAAATGTTGCTGCTGCATTTGCAAGAGGGTTAATTGAAAATCAAAATCTCAGAAACGTAGTAAAACGTCAATAAAAACCCTCGTTTATTTATTAATCTTATTTTATTTCAAATCATAGTTTATTGAATTTCCTGAAAGCCTACAGTCAAAATGGGCAAAAGAATATGGTGGCTTGCAGGTACAGGAATGAGAGTGCTGTGGCGTAGCCATAGGTGTGTGGGGGAAGGGGGGGGGGGGGGGGGGTTAGGGGGGACTAAAACCCTTTGATCATTACCCCCCCCTCTCATTTTTCTGTATTAACTAGTACCCTCCGTTGTTACCCCCATCTTCCCACTTGTCTGAAGGGAAGTGGGAGGAGGGTAACAATGGGAGGGTCCTAGTTAAGACTATGGAGGACCCCCGAAACCACACAAACTTAAAATCTCATGGTAGGCTCCCACCCCCAAAATGGCTACCCCCTCCCCCTCCCCCTCCCCCTCTTTCTCCCCCATTATAGACCATAGGTACGTCTATGTCCCCGTGACAATAGAAGCCATTAGAAGGCAACTAAATTAGCTAAAAACTGCATATGCTTTGAATAAAATCAAAGAACACAGTGGAGTTATCAATTGGCTGACATTTGGTTTCAATAAATTTACATAAAAAATGGTCTTAAAGACCATTTTGATGTAAATTTATGGAAATAAAATTTAAACATTTTGATCATCAATAAGCTGAAAAAAAAACAGCTTGTTAGCTGACTCTCTCACCCCTGAATGGGCCTGATGTAAATGCACAGGGAATGAACTATACATTTTCATGTACTTGTACTTACTTCAGCTGTCTTCTTGTTTTTCTGTTCCTTTGTTGGTGGCCTGTTTTCATCATTGGATAGTTTCTATTTTTTTGATCCCTCTGGCGTGTTGTTAGTCTGTTTAATGAACCTTTTTTTTTTCCTTTTTTGGGTACTGCTCTTTCATTCTTCAGATCACTGTAGGGAACTTCCTCCTTGGTAGCTGAATGTGATTACATCCAAAAAGGTTCATTAACCCTTTACCTAACATGAAAAGCAGACGACACTTGCAAAAAAAATTCTTGAATAACTAATTTTTTTCATTTTTTGTCTCAAAAACATAGGTTATGACCCCTCGTTGGAACGAGCTCGTTCCAACGAGGGGTCATAACCTATGTTTTTGAGACAAAAAATGAAAATATTTTGAAAATTAATTGGCGATTTTTGAGAATAGCGCTGGCCGGTTTTGGCCGTTACGTTAGGTAAAGGGTTAATCCACATTTTTTCTTGATTGTCCTCTTCATTTTCTTTAAAATATATAATGTCTCCCCAAATCAAACGCTGAGCTTCACCTCTTGCTAAGGAGTTAGTTATCATCATTCCGAACAAATCGACGCCCAAGTATATTGTGATCATCGATAGGCTCGCGAATCACATCTGAAACGTGAAATACATTTATATGAATTCAATGTGCACCAGATATCAAAGTAGGAGTCGGGATTCCTAACCACTCCGCGATTCCAAATGATAGAACATTGAATCAATTAGACGAAAGGCCCCCACCTGCCCATTATTATGCCTGCTAATTTACTATATATATCTGTCCCCAGGATCCGCTTCACTTCCACTCTTGCCCCAGATTAAATACACTGCCCTCCCCACATCTTACTGAAGTGGGCTTGTTTTTTAGTCAAGTATAAAGTATTGAACAGAAGCATTTTATCTTAAAACAAAGTAATGAATTCGAACATTGGTGTTTTTACAATGAGTATTATTTATATGGTAATTTCGCTGTTTGCCATGCGTGGGTAGACATCTATCTCCACTCTTTTTATTTTTTTATTTGGGTTTATAATGACACCTTCAATGGCCAGGGTCGTATCACGTCGGGCAGTTTTAACGGTGGAGGAAGTGCTGGAGAGAACAATGGAGCAGCTTGTTAAGCTCCGCCTAACTCACTGCGGAAGCAGGGTTAGCAGTACGTGGAATGTACACACCTCAGTACACAATTCCACTGGCCAAAAATATCTTGAATAAATAAATACTTTGGTCTAAAAACATAGCCTGTTAATCCTAACTGGAAAGAACTCAACGATGTCGTTCCAACAGAGGATCATAAGCTGGTTTTTTTTGGAAAAAAAATGAAACCACAGTAAAATTTCAATGGTGATTTTTGTTAAAGGTGTTGGTCATTTTTGGCCTCTGTGGTGGGTCAAGGGTTAAATCTATGTTGGGTATATGATACATTATGTGTCTTTGTTCAACAGCAAGAGAAAACATAAGCATCGTATTATGTGGGTAGTCAAAAGTCTTTCATATGCAACACTTGTTTTGCATTCGATGTGTGATAACCTCTAAAGTTGAGGGACGAATCAGTCGGTGTCAAAATAAACGGGATTGCTTCATGTTATCTTTGTCGAGTGACGCACGCGGAAGCGTGGGTGAGTTTTTCAGCTCATCGAAAGCGCAAAGTAGCCCAGTGATTGCTGGTATATTAGAACGATTTGCTTAGAACACAATAATATGTTCCAGGAAATAAATATAAAACACTTGAATTGACTTGTCTTCTTTATAATGTGCCTCCACTGCAGGGAAAAACCTGACTTCCCTATTTATGAAGCAGAATGGGGTAGGCTGATCTGCTTACAGAAAAAGTATATGTAATGTGAAAGTAGTATATAAAAATATACTTACAGTAATCGTCATCGTGATGAATACTCCTGGCAATGTGACTTTCAGTTCAACCATACTTTTTTTGCGTCCTTCCTGGCTGAAGTCTATGAAATAAGAGAGAGATTCACCCCTTTCTTCCAATTGCGTGGCACCAAACAGCCACGTGACTTCCAGGAATTCCCCGATGTCTTGAATGTTCCAGAACAGAGGCGGAATTACTCCACCCTGAACCGGAACACTGTTTCAAATGACGCCGTACGAATAATATGCCAATTCTATTACACTCTCCCCCCGTTTTATTTGAAAAAACCCAGGTCACGATGCCCAGGAGATGCCACAATGGGGACTCCAGACAACTGGGAATTACTCCACGTTATCCAGAATAGAGAGTGGATATTACTTCACGGATAAGTCTTCAGTCAACCCTCAATGCCAAAAAGGTTGACTCCAAATTCTGAATTATGAAAGGGATCCAAGATCCCTCAAGTCCCCCCAAAACCCAATTTTGAAACCAACATCCCCTCAATGGCTAGGAGACTATGGCTGTTGAGAAGAGTTGGTTGAACGTTTTTATACATAATGCCGGCATCTGGGGTGGCCATCTGTCATTTGTCCGTCCATCCATCTGTCTATCTGTCTGTCCATCTTTCTGTCCATCTGTCTGTCCGGCATCCGTATCCATTTCTTTGGCATTCGATAACTTGAAAAATATTGCTTGGATTGTCAAGTTACTTTATATTTGTGTTCAGGTTACTGATGTGCTGACTGCCGAGCTGTATAGTTTTTGGTGTAAATCTGATAATTTGATCCTGATATATTAACTCTTTATCCTTCAAATTGAGAATTCTTCCAATCCCTTTGGCATTCGATAACTTGAAAAATATCAATCCAATTGTCATCTTACTTTATATATATCTTCAGGTTACTGATGTGCCGCGCCTTATAGTTTTTGGTTTAAATCTGTTAATTTGATCTTGAGATATTAACCCTTTATCCTTCAAATTGAAATTCCTCCAATCCCTTTGGCATTCGATAACTTGAAAAATATTGCTTAGATTGTCAAGTTACTTTATATTTGTGTTCAGGTTACTGATGTGCCACACTGTATAGTTTTTGGTTTAAATCTGATAATCTGATCCTGAGATATTAACCCTTTATCCTTCAAATTGAAAATTCCTCCAATCCCTTTGGCATTCGATAACTTGAAAAATATTGCTTAGATTGTCAAGTTACTTTATATTTGTGTTCAGGTTACTGATGTTCCGAGCTGTATAGTTTTGGTGTAAATCTGTTATTTTGATCCTGAGATATTAACCCTTTATCCTTCAAATTGAAAATTCCTCCAATCCCTTTGGCATTCGATAACTTCATTACGTGTACACTCCATATAAAACCGCACTTGGCGTACCCCACTTTTTGTGTAGAAAAGTGGGGTACCCAAGTGCGGTTAGGAGAGAAGCATTACATAATCAATTAGTGATCGACCAGGATCGACGAGAAATTTCTTCCCAAGTCAGAACTTGATTAGCAATATTAGTCTTCAGTCAGCGAATTTCTAAAACCCGCATTTCATAAAATAATGACATAAAAATACCATATCTGTCTTTTCCAGATCATTGTACCCCGGAAAAATGTCCGATTTTAAACAATCCGCCCAGTATTTTTCGAGATATTGAACTTGTTTTCGTATTAAAATAAAATGTTTTGCCGATATGTCATTTGGATTCCCCCCCTGTATAATTAAGGTAAGTTTGTTGCCATCCGAGTCGAACATGATCTTGTTCATCCTTCATTCTCGAAACAGTTCGTCGAAACATTTTTAAATAAAATTACCCAATAGAAGAAGAATTTAAAAATAAAACTTATTCCGTGCGTTGTTATGTTTTTCAGAACAATAATGTGACAGTCTCGGTGATACATCCTGTCTTTACGAAGTGCGGTCCCTGTTTTTTCACTGAGACTCCGAATCATTAAGAAACCGGCATATGTTTTAATATTGTAGATTTCTAAGCTGTTTCGCTGTTTCGCGTTTACATCAGTAATTATTTTTGACGAACTAAATTGAGAATGGAACAGAATTAATAAATAAATAAATCCATCTACTCCTTCCGGTCTTTTTCGTAACAACTCTGGCGGATTTTTCAAATTAAGTTCAGCCTTCGGAATCATGAAAATTTAGAAGCAAGGGACGGACGAATCATGGCCTTCGGTAAACAAATTCAAGTTATAGTGGGCTTTTCTTGTCAAGTTCCGATATCTCAAAAAAGGCATGGAAAATTGGTGACGTCTCTGATGGCTGGGGGGGGGGGGGGGGGGGGGGGTTGTAGGCATTTGCTCTTTAAACGTAGATTTTGCCCACATTTCCTTCCCACATCCCCTTATCTTTCAAGTGCCACCTTGTCCAGTAGGCCGGTAGAGACTAATGGATCACCATGTTTATCTAGCATTTGGTACGTTTTTTTCTTGGAAATAGTATGTTTTATTTCGTGGCTGGAACAGTGGCGGCACCAGAAATATTTTTGTGGGGGGGGGGGGGGGGGGCAAGTAGGGGGACAGACTCCCCATGAAGGGGGGCAAATACGTAAAGGATCATATCATTACTTTATTATGAGGTAGTCCAAACTTGGACCCAAAGTCCGTAATATACCTTTTTTGGTTTGGTACGTCCTGTGGACGTACCAAACCAAAAAATTATATTACGGACTTTGGGTCCAAGTTTCGACTAAATGTAATGGTAATTAGCGCTCCTCCGTTCAAAAAATCCTGGATCCGCGTCTGATGGGTCTGTGCGTGAGAGAGAGAGAGAGAGAGAGAGAGAGAGATGGGGAGAGAGAGAGAGAGAGAGAGGAGGGGGATGGAAAGAGAGATGGGAGAGATATAGAGAGCTGAGGGAGAAGGTGAGGGGAGAGAGTGTGTGTGTTTGCGTTTGGATGGATGTGTGTTTGGTGGAGGGGGGGGGGGGCAAGTGGGGGATCAGAGCACACGTTTGGGGGGGGGGGAAATGCCCCCATGCCCCCTGTAGCACCGCCACTGGGCTGGAAACGGTCGGAGTACTAGTAGACTGAAAACATTTTGGCCAGACGCTGTCATCTGTTGGTGTTTTGGTAATAATAATCCTCCCCAGCCAGCATGGGTTTCTTTTCAATAGATGCGTCAAATGCTCCGGTCCTTTGACAGATTAATAAGTAAACTAGCTGCCGTCCTTGAAAGATATGACATACCAGTATACAATTAAGCTTAATTAGTTGCTTCTGTTCAGTGGCGTGTTAAATTAAATCCTTTGTCTGTTGTTAATCCCCAAAGCCTACGCAAACTTGACATTTAAAAAGAATCTATATATTTTTTGCCGGCAAAGCACATTTGATGTACTTTTGGGCGTGAAATTTTTGTTACAGACGGGCCAATTCCAACCAATTAAATGTTGCGCTGAACAACAACTGTTTTAATTAGCTACTTGGTGGACTAGATTCTGAATAAAAAACACATTTGCATTAACGTTGTATCATTTAATTGGAAAGGTTATTCATTTACACTTGTTCACACCAAAGAATGTTTTAAAAAGTCTAAAAAATATTGGGAAAATGAGGATTGGGGCAATTGTTCAAGCTGTTGATGAGCTAGGTCGATGGGAGGATGCCAGAGTAAAATCTGTTTCAAATTCGGGCACTTTTGTTGTGCAATTTGTGGGATGGAGCGCCGAGTTCAACAGAGAAGTAACGTCGGAGGAAATAAGAGAACCGATAGATCCAACACAAGCAGCACTGATCAGTAAGTTCAAAATTTACTTTGATTTCTCTTCTCTGGCTGACATGACCCCTCCCCCCACCCCCCACCCCCCCCTCCCCCACCCCACCCCCACCCCCCCCACCCCCCCACTCAGTCAACAGAAACCACCGTGGCCAGCGAAACCAGTCTAAAAGAATAGGCTATTTAACAAGTGTTGTCTGTTTTCCCGCTACTGTCAATAGTTAAATGTTGAAACACAGTGGTCTATTAACTGAAAATATGGTCGAAGATTATATCTGCTTTACAAGTTTTTTGTTCCGTGCAATCTTCGCCCTGTGAGTGTTTTAGTAACAATACACTCTGTGTGTGTTGGTAAATAGCCATTTTACCACGCACATGGAACAGTTTATCCTCACTGTGTACATTTACAATATCTGTTTCCGACTTCAAGAATTGAATTCATTTCTTGAGGCCGGAAACAGCTATTGTAAATGTATAGCATGGGGAGGTAAAAATTTTCAGCATTTTGTCCAAAAAATATTCAATGAGTGTTGTCCGTTGTTCCGCTACTATCAATAAGTAAATGTTGAAACACAGTGGTCTATTAACTGAAAATGTGCTCGAAGATTATATCTGCTTTACAAGTTTTTTGTTCCGTGCAATCTTCGCCCTGTGAGTGTTTTAGTAACAATACACTCTGTGTGTGTTGGTAAATAGCCATTTCGCGCACATGGAACAGTTTATCCTCACTGTGTACATTTACAATATCTGTTTCCGACTTCAAGAATTGAATTCAATTCTTGAGGCCGGAAACAGCTATTGTAAATGTATAGAATGGGGAGGTAAAAATTTCCAGCATTTTGTCCAAAAAAATATTCAATGAATGTTGTCCTATCAATAAGTAAATGTTGAAATACAGTGGTCTATTAACTGAAAATGTGCTCGAAGATTATATCTGCTTTACAAGTTTTCTGTTCCATGCAATCTTCGCCCTGTGAGTGTTTTAGTAACAATACACTCTGTGTGTGTTGGTAAATAACCATGTCTATTAACTGAAAATGTTTACTGAACAATATACTCTGTGTGTAGGTAAATAAATCGAAGTGGCAGACTATTTTTTATAGTATTTGCATTTAATTGCCAGTCGTATCTGTTGGGCATATTGTTTATACCCTTCTATATTCAGATGCACTCCATCTCTTGCATAATATTTTCTCGTATCTTCCCTCTTCAGTCCTCTCAGTGACCAAAAAGTCACATTGGAATGTTTGCTATATACTTTTCGTAATTTGCCATTTACTGCCTCGACAATTTTGTTGTATTCCGTGGGCGTCATGCCTCTTGGGTTGTACCTGCGGAAAAGGCTTCCAACTATCACCATCTCCACCCCTTTCTCCAAGAGATGGTCTACCACATCCTCAATTCTTTTAATGATCACAACTTCTGATACACCTGGACATATATCATTGCCTCCGATTTGAAGAAATACCTTTTCAGGTTGAAATTCTGTACAGCGATACATTTCTGGACTACCTATAATTCTTTCAGCCGTCGCTCCTCCTTTTCCAAAATACCCTATCTTGAAGTCATCTTGATTGAGGTTATCATTCCACACGCAGTGTTTATCTTCTATTCTGTTTGAAATTAAATTTTTATGGAGGTTAGCTACAAAGCTATGACCCAACAAAGCAGCTCTCGACATGTTTCTATACCAGTGATTGTTTTCGATATGAGGACAGATGACCTTGGTGCTTTTGCCCCCATCTATTTATATTAAAAACCCCAAGCTTAAACTTTACTTTGATGACTTGCAACTAATCACATGTTTTGAACTGTTTTTCAGTGAAAACAGTTTGACCAACTGTTAGCTCATGGTTTCATTGTTTGTTTTTGTCGGTCGTTTGAACATCAATTAATGACGCCCAACAATTATCAAAACATTTATTAAAAAATAATTGAATCATGGCCCGGTCCAATGATTTTGTTAAGAAAATGATTTTCTATTCACAGGAATTACTGGAAAGAGACACAAGAAATCTCCGTCACATAGATTAAGATCACAATATTTCAAAGAGTTAGTTAGTGGAGACAAAGTAAAATTTATAGATAATGAAGTTATGTGCACCGGAGAAGCCATTGTTATTGACAAATATCAGAGAGAAGTTACACTTCTTCATGAAGGAGCAGAGAAAACCATTCTATTTGTGAATATTATCCTTCAAGGTAAGAAAATTACTATTTTGCGGTTCTCTCCGTCTTCCCCCACCCATAAAACTGTCACCGACATGATATGACACTAGCTGTTAATGTGACGTTAAACCCTAATAAATATCAAAGGATAGATCGCTGCGGGGGGGACACGAGGGAGACTTATTGGAGAAATTCAGTGAAAAGGAGGAAGTGAGGGACGCTATTAAACAGTTTATATTTGAATGCTGGGAGGAGAGGAGGGGGAGGGGGGTGGGGTGCCAAGGGAATGATAGCCTTCTCTTATGAGAACCGCGACAAGCAAGCGGATGCTGAATCCATTTCCTTATTAGTTGTATGCTTCTATTGAATTGTGAAACTTGTACTTTCATACTTTGGAAATGAATATTGTTTGAACTAAACCAGCGGATGGCCAAAGAGTTATTATTATTAATAAATAAATTCTGTCTCAAAGTCACGTGAGTCAGGTTGTGTATCAATATATAAATAAGCTATATTAAAATTTAAAACAAAATTTACTTTATTTTACAGATAACAACAGTGACGAGGAAGAGTATGTGAACAAATGTGCAAAAAAGAAATGCTACCGTGGCCCACATAAAAAGGAAAAAAGAATCACTGTAACACCACCCATCACTGATGAGCATATGAGTTCGCCTCCACTCGAAACAGAGCCGGTAACCCCATCAACATTATCGATTCTTCTACCCCTCGGTTGGAATGGTGAACATTTAATTCATGTGGGTGACACTTCAAATTTGAAAGAGCATATGGATATTAATGTTCTTATTACTGAAATTGGTAAAGATCAAAATTCAACGAAGGTTCATGGATATTTGATTGGTAATAATAAAGTTGATACAGGGATAAAAATAAGTGGTGATGTAAAACAATTCAAAACTAAAAACTTAGTTTTAAATCGCGAGGATCAAAAGCTTGCCCAATCAATAAGGCATGGTAGTTTAAACTTTCACAGTTCAGCTCATGTTAGTGTTAGGGAATCCATTTTATTGTATCATTTTAAAAAAGAAGTAAACTGTACACTGAGGAGTAGGACACACAGGCGAAATGTTTCTTTGGGAATTTTTGATGCTGTTGTTTACCCTTCAGTATTTCAAGGATTATCTGTCAGTAGTAAAAGTGTTAAATACCAATATTCAGATGATTCTTTAGACAAATTGGACTTTCGCTTGGGTGAGAGGTGGGATGTGGCAACCAGCGAGGAAGGAAAAAGTGTATTTGTCACATGTGTCCACATAAAATTGTCAAAAGATTATATTGTAAACTGTTGTATTAGAAGTTCTATCTATAACGGTAGTTACACTGATATAGACGGAAAGTCTTATAGAACAGTTTTAAAAACGTATATACATAATGATAATGATAGCGCAGATGACAGTATGGTTGTATAGAACAGCTGAACAGTGCAATTTTTCATATCAGCATAATATTTGCAATTCAATGATTTGCTTTTTGACCAACCGCAATCCGAAACTCTAGGGCCGAAACACTATTTGCAGAAACAGTATTTAGCTGGTAATATGAGGCTCTAGCCAAGTAGGACCAATATATTTTAGGAAAAACATCTTGGTGATGATATTAGTCGAATGTCACCACCAAAAAGTTTTGCTTAAAATATATTGTTTTTACCTGGGTATATCCTTAATGCGACAAAGTATTAGGGTTAATGTGGTGAAGTCAGTTCATTCTACGCTGACGCTAAGTACTATCCCGCAAGACGGTGATCCCATACTTAGTCCGAGTCCACCTTGGGTGGTGGTATGCATGTTTATTAGTGTGAATGTGGCGAAGTCAGCCCATTCTATGGTGACGCTAAATACTATCCCGCAAGACGGTGATCCCGTACTTAGTCCGAGTCCACCATGGGTGGGAGTATGTGTGTGTATTAGGGTGAATGTGGCTGAGTCAGTCCATTCTATGGTGACGCTAAATACTATCCCGCAAGACGGTGATCCTGTACTTAGTCCGAGTCCACCATGGGTGGGAGTATGCGTGTGTATTAGGGTGAATTTGGCCGAGTCAGTCCATTCTATGGTGACGCTAAATACTATCCCGCAAGACGGTGATCCCGTACTTAGTCCGAGTCCACCATGGGTGGGAGTATGCATGAGTGTTAGGGTGAATGTGGCAAAGTCAGCCCATTCTAGGGTGACGCTAAATACTATCCACACTACATAAATAGCAGACAGCACTTCTAAAAATAAACCTAAATTTTTGGTTTAAAAACACAGCTTTTGACCTCTAATTGGAAGAAGCTCCTCGAGCGTGTTTCAGTGAATGGACCTGAGCTATGTTTTTCAAACAAAAATTGAGAACAAAATTTCCATGCATTCTCTCTTGAATAGTTACACTATAATAATAATAATAATATTAAATTAAAATTAATTAAATTAAAGTGCAATAGTCGAATTGAACCAATCAAAGTGTTATTACCAATCAATGGGTTGTAAAAATTATGCAGAGGTGAATCCCAATCCTCAATTCCCTACTTCTTATGAATTACGAAATGGATACATATTTTTGTAATGGTATAAAATGTATTCAGCACAAGCATGGTTACACGTGTGCTGTTGATGCTTTTCTTGAAGCATATTTTTTTGGCGTATATGCACATTTAGGTGCTGATGATAAAACGAGTATGCCAAAAACTGGCCTGAAGGCTTTGCTTGATGAAGGTTGTAACATCCGCAGTATGAACAAAACAGTTAGTTGTGCTCTAAGAGAGCCAGTTTGGGAATGGTTATGTCACCATATACCCCTCGCATATGCTCCTAAAGGTAGAAAAGATGCAGAGATTTTGGAAGCATTCAATGCTTTAGTACAGGGTTCATTGAAAGACATTTTTTGTGTGAATGGCATTATACATAGCAAGTGTTCAAACTGTAACTTTTTTGGTGACGTTGATGTTGATCTAGGTCTCCTGTCTGTCAGTCAGAGTGTTAATATTGTAAATAGGGGTAATTTAGAGTTATGTTTGGAAAATGTAATCTCACAGCAATTTGACCACAACAGGCAAAGCAGCTGTCAGAGATGTAGTAGTGTAAATATATCCCAAACCAGCACAATAAATAAACCCGAATTTATAATCATTGAGCTTGGATTGGTTAACAAGAGAAACAACCAAGTGCCACCAATTAACTTTAAAGAACAAACTAAGATGTTAAACTGCACATATGAATTCACTGCTGCAATTCAAGTGGAACAGGATCATTTCTTAACTATTGCAAAATCTGGCACGCATTATATTTTAATTGATGATATGAAAGCACATGTACAGTATTTCCCCAGTCTGCACGAGGCAGTATATAGGGGTTCTTCTAAGCCTCCAGGGAGCTCAATTTTCCTCACTCCTTTACACTTTGGCATTCAAGTTTTGATTTTCAGAAAAATTCATGAACCCCCAGGAAACATAAACGACCAATTGCAAGTAGCACCAGGAAAGAGTAGTGCAGTTTTGAACACAGCATTTCTGGGAGCTCCGTCACAGAAGCCATCCCCAAAGTTTGATTTAAATACCGCATTTCTTTGTCCTGACAAACGTGGTAAGAAAAGTGACTTGAATACCGCATTTGTGAAATGTGACGATAGTCTTGATGATGGAGATATTACTCATTTACAAGTTGCACCGGGGTGTTCCCCCAATTTAACAGACACTGATGTAAAAATAATAAAATTCAATGACATGGAAATAACGGTCAATCGTATTGGTGGCGACCTCTATTTTCATGTCAGTGAAATTTTCAAAGTTATAGGGTTGCAAAATCACATTAAAAATCATGGTTATAGGTTCATAGATCAAAAATTAAAAGTTTCCAATTATCAGGTTGAAAACATGTTCATATTTACTACTGTTAAAAAACGCGAGTTTGTTAAGGTCGAGGCAATAGTGTGCATACTGAAAACAACAAAAGTAATAGATTCCAAAATCAAGCAAGAAATGCTAAGCCTGATAATACCCCTGATTGAAAATAAATGCGATGCCTCACCCGTCTCTTCCAAGCAAATATCCATTAAAAACAAATGTGATAAAGTTTTTGGTTCAAGTCTGGTGATTCAGGGCAGCATACAGTTGGCAGAAACCGAATTACCATATGTGGTACAAAATGATGCTATTTACTTTTGTTGTCGTACAGCAATGAAAATAGTAAGAGACGAAGACCGCATTAAAAAACGTGGATATACATTTGTAGACAAAATACTTATCAAGAACGGTAATGACCCAAAGGAATGTTTTATTGTGAGGAAGAGGGTTCGAGAATTTGTTAGGCTCGATGCTTTTGTAGTGTTGTTGGGAACCAAAAAAATGTTGAGTATTCATTCAGAGTTAATGCAACGAGTAGCAAAAATAATGAGCAAACACGATCCTAAATTAAACGACAATCCACCATCGCCACCAAAGTTAAAGTTTAACTAGAAAACCTCAAAACGGAAGCTTGACTATGCCTCGTGCAAAACTGGTGTTACCGAAATAGAAAATAAAAAGTATAAACAAACAAATAACAGTTTTCAGGAAACATTAATTGCTGAAAATAAAAAACCAACGCAGATGCTTTTAACAATGAAAAAATTAATTAAATATTCAAAGAAAATGGTTTCCCAACAATCAACCCATATTTCAAAAGGTGACTTTAAAAATTTGCTTTGCAATATTAAATCTGGTAAGAAGGGTATGAGCTTAATGGAGGAAATAGTGAGAGACAATGTAAGTACTTATTATAAAATAACACCGCAAAAAGTAATTAATCTTGAGGAAAACTTTAGTGGTACGAGATTGATAGAAGAAGTGAGGAAGCTGCTCCCTGGAATAATGCCCACACAAAGAGCGGAAAGAAAATTAAAGAAAATATATGAAAGAGAATTCAAGTCTGTCCTTTTGCCCAAAAGCACATCGACAGGGTGGTCTATAAATGTGGATCGCCTTTTAGAAGTACTGAGTTTTCAGTTCCATTTTCTTCCTAAATCTGAGACAATGAATTTGCGATTGTATGGTGATGGGAGGCAAATAGGTGGAAGAAACAGCACATTTGTTGCTCTCAGTCCAATAGATGATGTGTTATATCTTCACCAATATCTTTTCCAGACCTCCAAACTTGTTTATCCTATATCAATTTTTTACGAAAGTGATTCAAGAGATAACTTAGAAGAGAATATTTCTTATCTCAATGCAGACATAAATAAGTTACAGTCAAACAAATATAATTTTTTTTTAACCGGAGATGAAATGTTTTTAGAAGCCATACTAGATGGGGATAATGTATTGGGCCCAACATCAAAAGCTGGTTGGAATATTTATTCAAATATGACGAAAGAAGAGGTGAAGAACGTTGATCCAATTTCTAAATTTAGGACTAAACTTGACATTCCAATTGATCGGCAACACCCATCCTCTCTCTTAAAAGCAATTCCCATAACTAAAGTAGTGTTTTGCTTGTTGCATGCGTTGGCTCGATCTGTGGAGAAGCTGCTCAATCTAGAGACAGAACGTGTTCTTTCAGAAACCAATAACGTCCATCAAAAAGGGGAGGGGGACGCATTCAAAACAGAAGCGTTTCTAAATTTGGAAAATAACATCAATAAACGAGGAGTTAGACAGGGAAACTTTAAAATCCTTATGGATAAATCAGGAAATCCAGAACCAATTAAACTGAATAAAGACCATGCTTACACAATAATATCTCCACCGCTAGATGGCAGAGAGGAAGAGTTCCCCCCTGTCATCAAAGGTGTAGTATCTGAAAGACGAAAAATAGTTAACTCATTAGATAAAAGTGTATGCCAAGCTCTTAATATGAAAGAAAGTTTTACAGAATTTTCTCTCGTTTTAGAGATATGGCATCACTTTTATATGATGGTAACGATTTTGAAAAAAGATCCGGAACCAATTTTAATAAACGGAATGCAAAAATACTCGCGGCGATGCCAAGATTATGTATGGGGTTACATCGATGAAGACAAAAAACAATATATTTTTCACGCTGAAAACTTTTACCAATTATTCTGTTTAAGATACACATACAAAGAGCTCACGCCCTACATGTTGAAATTTATTGACATTGCACCAAAACTGATGAATACACTGCCATATCCAGTTGCTAGATTTCAGTCAGAGGCTGGGGAACATACTAACTATGAACACAACAAGTTTTTTTACACACACACAACTAGAACAGGGGGGCGTCAACATTCAGATCCAATAATACAAATTTTTTTGAATATGTGGAAACGAATACATTTCAACATCGAATCTTTAAGTGGGGCAGACGGGGTTCGTGCAAAACAATCATTTACAGAGTATTGTACACGTCATTACTCCGCATCTTTAATACAAAGAGCTTACAAAAAATACTTGTTAAGGAGAAAAATACCAACAAAATTGCAAGGAAAAAGAAAACACGACAAAGAAACTAAATTGTTTAATGGAAATTATATTTTATGTGGTACAGTGCCCAAGTTAGGAAAACATAAATTAACACAGGCAGCTATTAAGGATATAATAACAAAAAACGGGGGTAAGATTGGAAAAACCATTCCACTCAGGGGTAAAGGAATGTCAACAAAAATTTACACAGTTCTCACAAATACAGCTATAAATAGTACTACTATTCCCGTTGTCATTCGACAAGCTCTTCGCCGAGGATTTCCGGTTCTTTCATATAAATATATAATTGACTGCCTTGAAGAAAATAAAGCATTACCTTCACAAAACTACACCCTTCATTTCAAAAACACTTCATCAGTAATAAAAGATATATCACTACAGCAAAAATATTTCAATTTAAAAACAAGCGCCATAAGTTTTCACAAAAAAATGCGCAAACTGCCAAAAAAGTCCTTCACTCAGTCACCTTTGAAATATAAATCTCCTGGAATAAATATTTCTGTTTTCTATGCGCTCAAAAGGAGAAGGGACATTTTGAATACGGCCACTAACAAAATGAAATTCAAGGAAACCGTTAATTTAATGTCATCTCTTCACGAAGAATGGAAAGGCCTCTCACCGTCAAAAAAGGCAAAATACAGAAATATGTTTACTAATGAAAAAGCGAAAAGTAAAGCAATATTCAGGGAAAAGGTGAAATGAAACGAAACACTTGCTGTATATAATCACATCACACCCCCGAAATATAAAAATATTCACAGGGAAACATTTTTAAAATCTCCGGAAATTTAGTGCTTGCGCGGTTTCGATGATATTAGTCCAACTAATTAGTTGAAACTTTAGATATTTAGTGCTTATCATAATGTCTTTATCAAGTAGTCCAATAATATTCGCTATGAACACGCGTCTCATAAAGCTTTATTTTTTATTATTTGTGGCTAATATTATTGGTCGCCCGGGGATGGTTTGGGGAAAATAGTTGGGGAGGGTTTGGGTAAAACAGTTTGGGGACGGTTCGGCCAGGGACAGTTTGGGTGGTATCGGTTGCGAGTACACGCAGACCACCACCACCACCCATCCCTCTCGCACACACCGCCCCTCTCCATATGTGTGCTAAAATGTGCTATATGTCTGTTTTGTTTAAATGTTTTTTACATACGACTGTAAATATTTGTAAATATTTGTATCAATATTCATCTTAAGATATTGTGCTAAGATAACGTGCTATGTTTGTGTGCGAGAAGTATTATTGTTTTTATTTGTTTATTTGCTAAATAAACTTCAGTGAAAAATAAATATCATTCTTGTTATTCGAAATATTCACTCCTTCATGTGTGAACACCAATTCCACTTCCAATCCCTGTCACTGACAATTGTTTGTCAGAAAAATCATTCAGACATAGGTGTCAATCACATAATAATAATATACTATATACCTCATAGAATAAAATTTACTGGAAGAATAATGCAGAAGTGGGGTGAAGAAACAAAGGATAGATGGCTGAAGGGGGACACGAGGGAGAGGGTAGGAATGCTTATTGAAGAAACTGAAAAAGAGGAAGTGAGGGACACTATTAAGCAGTTTATATCTGAATGCTGGGAGGAGAGGAGGGGAAGAGGGGGTGGGGTGCAGGGGGAATGATGGCCTTCTCTTATGAGGACCGCGACAAATCAGCGGCTGGCCAAAGAGTTATTATTATTATTACTATTATTATTGTTTGATTGACACCTATGTTTGTATGATATGTCAAGCTTGTCTTCAAAGTTGGTCTGAGTTGTCGTCAAAGTTGGTCCGAGTTGTCTACAAAGTTGGTCCGAGTTGTCTTCAAAGTTGGTCCGTCGGAGTTGTCTTCAAGGTTGGTCCGAGTTGTCTTCAATGTTGGTCCGAGTTGTCTTCAAAAGTGGACCAACTTGTCTTGGTCTGAGTTGTCTTTGGTCTGAGTTGTCTGTAATTTTTGGCTCCCATTTGGTGGGGTGGGGGGGGGGGGTGGTGTTGAAAAGCTTTTCCAAACTTCATCCACGTCACTGTTGAGGCGCGCTGCAGCTGCACATCCTCCCAAGTACGGAGGGAACGAAGTACTGCAACTGACCATTTTGGAATTTCTGTTTGCCTTTTAACCAACGTCAAGGATAATATGCGTCCCGCACTTTTTACAAATGTCTCCATTCAAATTTTAGTACACTTCCAATTTTTCTCTAAAAAAGCATAACTTATGACCCCTCGCCGGAATGAGCTCGCTAATCACGATTCGCTGTTTTACTGGTAAATAAGTAAATAAATCACGTGTCGTACCAATGATCGAGGGGCCACAAGCTATGTTTAGAGAAATTGGTAGTTGTAATCCTATCATTTATTTTGTAAGTGTCACCCGTGGGGTCCACGACAACCAGACAACCGGAATGGTCCTGTGGTTCCAGTTACAGTTCATGAAGTTCTTAAAAAAAAGAAGGGGGGGGGGGGACAAGCATTAATTATCCTCATCATAGTACGATGCCGCAACATTATCACCGAGTTAGGGCGACAACGGTTTGAGTTCGACCAAATTCAACTGAATTGAATAGAGCATGCGTTTTGGTCCTAATCTTTTCAACCCCCCACCCCCTCCAAATGGGAGCCAAAACTAGTTTTATCACCTGTATCAGTCACTGCTGAGATGACTGATTCCCCGGGTTGAATAAGATGTCACGGCGGTGTCACGGTTCTCGTGACCATAAACTCAAGTATTCCTGGGTGGCGACGTTTCGTTCCGTGAGGACACACTTCATAGCCTGATCGGACAAATGCCGAGTTGAATTTTTATACCGTGTTTTAAAGTAGCTCCGTAAAAAGAGAAGAGAAGCACGGTCCGGTTTTAATCGAATTGGATCTCATCCGTGTTTTGAAGATAATTTCCACCGTGTTTGGGGTAAAATAGCGGCTGTCAGAAAGAATAAAAAGTGCGTTTTAATTTAACATTTGGGCGGATTATGATGTTATATCCCAGGCGAAAAGCAGATAAATTGCCATGATGTCCAAAAGAAAAAATGTATAGTTATCTGTACCCGTCCGCTTCGGCTGAGAATCAGAATATTTTTTCAACAACAATGACCTCGATTTAGCGAGTTCAGACTAATTTATGTCATGTAAATCCGATAGTTGGAACAGCCACACTGCTTCACGGGATAGTCAAAATTCGCATTTTTTTCCAAGATTTATTTAAACACAAAACGTGAATTATTGGACCGATTTTCACGTTTAAAGGATTTTTTTGACATAGAAAATCGCCCCCCAAAAAAGAGAACTTTTTATGTAAATTGCGAGGTGTTTTCCCAATCAACACTGATTAGTGAGTAAATACCTGCTGTTATATAATCATACATAACACACTCAGTCAATATTGGGATATTTTTTTTATATGGAGTGTACACGTAATGTGAAAAATATTTCTTGGATTGTCAAGTTACTTTAAATTTGTGTTCAGGTTACTGATGTGCCGAGCTGTATAGTTTTTGGTGTAAATCTGATAATTCGATCCTGAGATATTAACCCTTTATCCTTCAAATTGAAAATTCCTCCAATCCCTTTGTCATTCGATAACTTGAAAAATATTGCTTGGATTGTCTAGTTACTTTATATTTGTGTTCAAGTTACTGATTTTCCGAGCTGTATAGTTTTTGGTGTGAATCTGACGATTTGATCCCGAGATATTAACCCTTTATCCTTCAAATTGAAAATTCCTCCAATCCTTTTGGCATTCGATAACTTGAAAAATATTGCTTGGATTGTCAAGTTACTTAATATTTGTGTTCAGGTTACTGATGTGCCGAGCTGTATAGTTTTTGGTGTACATCTGATAATTTGATCCTGAGATATTAACCCTTTATCCTTCAAATTGAAAATTCCTCCAATCCCTTTGGCATGAGATAACTCAAAAAATATCAATCCGATTGTCATGTTACTTTATATATGTATTCAGGTTACTGACTGATGTGCTGTGCTGTATAGTTTTTATGTAAATCTGATAATTTGATCCGGAGATATTAACCCTTTATCTATCAAATTAGACACTCCTCCAATCCATTTCTATATGTATCCATACCATGTATGGTGTACATAATGTCGGCATCCGTGGTGGCCCTCCGCCATACAACTTTCTACTAGTTGCACGTATGGGTACACATCTGACGAATTCATCGGCCTATTTTTGTTTGTACCCATACTATGTATGGTACACATAATGCCAGCATCCGGGGTGACCATCCGTCGTTCGTCCATCCTTTGTCCATCCGTCTGTCCGTCCGTCTGTCTGTCTGTCCGTCCGTCCATCCGGCGTCCGTATCCATTTTCTTTGGCATTCGATAACTTGAAAAATATTGCTTGGATTGTCAAGTTACTTTATATTTGGGTTCAGGTTACTGATGTGCCAAGCTGTATAGTTTTTGGTGTAAATCTGATAATTTGATCCTATGATCTTAACCCTTTATCCTTCAAATTGAAAATTCCTCCAATCCCTTTGGCATTCGATAACTTGAAAAATATTGCTTAGATTGTCAAGTTACTTTATATTTGTGTTCAGGTTACTGATGTGCCGAGCTGTATAGTTTTTGGTGTAAATCTGTTATTTTGATCCCGATATATTAACCCTTTATCGTTCAAATTGAAAATTTCTCCAATCCCTTTGGCATTCGATAACTTGAAAAATATTGCTTGGATTGTCTTGTTACTTTATATTTGTGTTCAGGTTACTGATGTGCCGAGCTGTATAGTTTTTGGTGTAAATCTGTTATTTTGATCGTGAGATATTAACCCTTTATCCTTCAAATTGAAAATTTCCCCAATCCCTTTGGCATTCGATAACTTGAAAAATATTTCTTGGATTGTCATGTTACTTTATATTTGTGTTCAGGTTACTGATGTGCCGAACTGTATAGTTTTTGGTGTAAATTTGGTAATTTAATCCTGAAATATTAACCCTTTATCCTTCAAATTGAAAGTTCCTCCAATCCCTTTGGCATTTGATAACTTGAAAAATATTGCTTGGATTGTCAAGTTACTTTATATTTGTTTTCAGGTTACTGATGTGCCGAGCTGTATAGTTTTTGGTGTAAATCGGATAATTTGATCCTGAGATATTAACCCTTTATCCTTCAAATTGAAAATTCCTCCAATCCCTTTGGCATTTGATAACTTGAAAAATATTGCTTGGATTGTCTAGTTACTTTATATTTGTGTTCAGGTTACTGATGTGCCAAGCTGTATAGTTTTTGGTGTAAATCTGATGATTTGATCCCGAGATATTAACCCTTTATCCTTCAAATTGAAAATTCCTCCAATCCCTTTGGCATTCGATAACTTGAAAAATATTGCTTGTATTGTCAAGTTACTTTTTATTTGTGTTCAGGTTACTGATGTGCCGAGCTGTACAGTTTTTGGTGTAAATCTGATAATTTAATCTTGAGATATTAACCCTTTATCCTTCAAATTGAAAATTTCTCCAATCCCTTTGGCATTCGATAACTTGAAAAATATTGCTTAGATTGTGAAGTTACTTTATATTTGTGTTCAGGTTACTGATGTACCGAGCTGTATAGTTTTTGGTGTAAATCTGTTATTTTAATCTTGAGATATTAACCCTTTATCCTTCAAATTGAAAATTCCTCCAATCCCTTTGGCATTTGATAACTTAAAAAATATTACTTGGATTGTCAAGTTACTTTATAATTGTGTTCAGGTTACTGATGTGCTGTGCTGTGTAGTTTTTGGTGTTAATCTGATAATTTAATCCGGAGATATTAACCCTTTATCCTTCAAATTGAAAATTCCTCTAATCCCTTTGGCAGGAGATAACTGAAAAAATATCAATCCGATTGTCATGTTACTTTATATATTTATTCAGGTTACTGATGTGCTGTGCTGTATAGTTTTTTTTATATAAATCTGATAATTTGATCCGGAGATATTAACCCTTTATCCATTAAATTAGACACTCCTCCAATCCATTTCTATATGTACCCATACCTTGTATGGTGTACATAATGTCGGCATCCGTGGTGGCCCTCCGTCATACAGCTTTCTACTAGTTGCGCGTATGGGTACACATCTGACGATTTCATCGGCCTATTTTTATTAATTCACATTCTGTTCTGGCCACTGTGTGGCAGTTCCTGGTGCAAATCAGGATACTGAGAAATCACCCCGGTACCCTGCACCCCATAACGCAGTTGCCTACGACAGGACACCCTAGGAAGGAAGCCGGATTCCATACAACCAGTGAGCATTCCTGTTCGTATAGGCCAATAACTCCTCTAATGGTTCCTGTCTAATTTCCGCAAACCACTCTGGCCACTTCGGCAAGAAGGGCTGGCGTTGATGGCCCATGCCCCATACCAAAATAGGGACATCGGTCTCCAAAAGCAGCCGATTTCTTGGAATACATTTTGAGTCCTGCCCTCTGCACCTCTGCAAAGCTCTGGCAGCCACCATTTACACTGAAGTAGGTGTTTGGCCTGTGGAACTCCAAAGCCTTCACCAATCTTTCAGGTCCCTTGAAACAATGGAGATGCAAGGGCAGATACTCATTTGTGCAACCTAGTACGTGACTGAGGGCTGTATATCCCGCAGTGATGTCCATAGGATCACCCTTTGGCCCCCTAATATGCAGGATAATTGGCTTCCCCAGGTGCTTTACCCTGGACAGGAGGTCACGGAACGTTTGGTCTTGCGCTACCTCCTCTTCAGGTCCTCTGGTGAGGGTTCGGTCAATGCCTATTTCCTCCACTGCATTGACATTCGGGTCCCTGGCCAGTTGCTCAAACCTGGAAAGAACTCAGGGCTGGTTCAACTGGTCATATTTACTCATGTGTACCCCAACAGCCGCCTTCCAGTTTGGGCTACTACTGATCCCGATTGGGTAATCCTCTGGCTCACATGCAACGTCAACCCCGCCTACCGTTCTAATTACATATGGCTCTTGCGGTCTGTCGAAAACCTCTGACCCTATTATTAGCTCAACTTGACAAAGTCAAGCTGAGCTATTGCCATCACTTCTCGTCCGTCGGTGTACGTACGTACGTACGTACGTACGTACGTTAGTATGTTAGTACGTACGTCCACAATTTCCTTTGGCACACCTCACAGGTCGCATTTATGATCAGATTACTTTGAAACTTGGCATGCTTGTTTGGGGTGACCTCTAGATGGGAGCTATCGATTTTCTTCAATTTCCGTCAAAAAATGTTGCCGCGGCCAACGTTCTTAGAACTTAGTTTAGTCAAACCACAATATTTCCCTTTGGCACACCCTACAGGGCACATTTATGATTTAATTGCTTTGAAACCTGGTATGCTTATTTAGGGTAACCTCTAGATGGGAGCTATCGATTTTCTTCAATTTCCGGCAAAAAATGTTGCCACGGCCAACGTTCGTAGAACTTAGTTTAGTCAGACCTCAATATTTCCCTTTGGCACACCCTACAGGACACATTTATGATCAGATTGCTTTGAAACCTGGTATGCTGGTTTGGGGAGACCTGTAGATGGGTGCTATCGATTTTCTTCAATTTCTGTCAAAAAAGGTTGCCACGGCCAACGTTCTTAGAACTTAGTTCAGTCAGAAGACTCAATATTTCCCTTTGGCACACCCTACAGGGTACATTTATGATCGGATTGCTTTGAAACCTGGTATGCTTGTTTGGGGTGACCTCTAGATGGGAGCTATCGATTTTCTTCAATTTCCGTCAAAAAATGTTGCCGCGGCCAACGTTCTTAGAACTTACTTTAGTCAAACCACAATATTTCCCTTTGGCACACCCTACAGGGCACATTTATGACTTGATTGCTTTGAAACCTGGTATGCTTATTTAGGGTGGCCTCTAGATGGGAGCTATCGATTTTCTTCAATTTCCGGCAAAAAATGTTGCCATGGCCAACGTTCGTAGAACTTAGTTTAGTCAGACCTCAATATTTTCCTTTGGCACACCCTGCAGGGCCCATTTATGATTTGATTGCTTTGAAACCTGGTATGCTTGTTTGGGGAGACCTCTAGATGGGAGCTATCGATTTTCTTCAATTTCCGTCAAAAAATGTTGCCGCGGCCAATGTTCTTAGAACTTAGTTTAGTCAGAAGACGCAATATTTCCCTTTGGCACACCCTACAGGGCTCATTTATGATCGGATTGCTTTGAAACCTTTCATGCTTGTTTGGGGTGACCTCTAGATGGGAGCTATCGATTTTCTTTAATTTCCATCAAAAAATGTTGCCGCAGCCAACATTCTTAGAACTTAGTTTAGTCAGACCACAATATTTCCCTTTGGCTCACCCTACAGGGCACATTTACGATTAGATTGCTTTGAAACCTGGTATGCTTATTTACGGTGACCTCTAGATGGGAGCTATCGATTTTCTTCCATTTCCGTCAAAAAATGTTGCCACGGCCAACGTTCTTAGAATTTAGTCTAGTCAGACCACAATATTTCCCTTTGGCTCACCCTACAGGACACATTTATGATCGGATTGCTTTGAAACCTGGCATGCTTGTTTGGGGAGGCCTCTAGATGGGAGCTATCGATTTTCTTCGGTTTCTGTCAAAAAATGTTGCCACTGGCAAAAAAAGACATTGGTACCAATGATCTTCAATTTTGCCATTTCATTTATAACTTACCAAGTTCAAGTTTGTCAAGCTGAGCTACAGTGTCATTGACACTTTCATTTGGCTTCCTTGGAAAATCCCAAGACCACCAAAAGTTCGCTGGATGTGATTTGAGTGAAAGTGGGAGTCAACCCATTGCCAGAGGAACTATCCCCTAAACCCATCAAAGACCCCACCAAATCTAACTGGGCCTGCGAAGACTTCATTTTCCCAAACCCTGGGGGTGGATTCCCCGGGCCAGTCTGGGCGGTGTGGGTTTCCTCTTTATCGAGCACGTTCCCTGGGCAAGTGTGGGCCAATTGTGCCACTACCATCCTAGCCTTAGGATCAGTTTTTCCCTTGGGCTTCGATGCCTTCCTCTTCCCATTGGCCTTCTACTTGGGCTGGGCACCTCCTCTACCCGTAGTCACTACCGGTATGGGCAAGGATTCCATGGCCTCCAGATCTTCCTTTGCCCTTTTAGCTACCACTACCCCCGGGGTTGCTGCAGTAGCAGGCTGAACACTCTGGTTTGGCCTTCCTGAGGTCTTTTTACCAGCAGCTCTCCTCTTCTCGTCCTTCGACCACAGCCGTTCCGCCTCACTCAGGCCGGACTTATCGCCTGCCTTGAAGGCATCTTCGACTAAAAGAGCTGCTACCAACGAACTCTCAGCCTCCTCTGGCAGAAGACCGGGGGACATCTCCCGTTGAGTTTCCTGAATTTCCTCCTTCGGAATTTTACCCCTCCGGAGTTGGAGGCTCCGTATCTGAACCTGCCACAGTTCACACCAGGAAACAAGTATTTTTGGCCCAAAAGGTTAAGATCCTGAATCAATACTCTACGGTGGATCAAACACGCCACGGAATTTATTCTGCGAGCAATTGCAAACCCGGCCAAGGGTTTGGGCATCCCCAAATCCTCGGCATGCGTGGAAATGCTCACTTGCATTTCCTTGGATACGGCTGAATCACATGGCACAGCATGTATGTTAGGATGTGCGTTGAGGAAAACCCAGAGCTTCTCCAGTCGTTCCACCTCACTCACCCTACAGTCTCCTACTGGAACCAATTCCTGGGCGATGACCAGGAGGTCCCTATGGGCCCGCTTCCGGCACTCCACTGGGATAGGTCCCCCTCCAGAATCCGGGGTTCAAAAATGGGTTGGCAGGTGGCTATTGAGGTGTACCCGAAGCTTCGACTGTACTCTTACCTCGCACCCCTTGAAAGGGCACAATTTGTACGCCTTAGTGCACAGAGTCACCGTGCCCCCACATGGGCAATGGGGGTGAAGTGTCTTGTTTACCAATAAAAAGTTACTTTCCTAATAGGGGCCAAATAATACAAATATTTCCCAATGACATGAGAGTGATGAGACTCTAATCCTTACCCAAATAGGAGTAGAGAATCCCTGACGTTGCAATATTTTGATGAAAGAAATTGAGTTTTAAATGAAGTTTCAATAAGAAGTTTTCAAATTTCAATTTGCCATACAAAAAAAAAATTGGAAAAACACAGAACCTAGCCTTGTTTTTAAACATTTAAACATTAACTTTTGAAATTCAAACAGAAGTTGACAGTTAAACTTCACTTGAGTTCAGTAATCAGTAGTACTCAAACGATTAAGTCGACTAGTCGATGTCGACTCTGGGTAAACCAGTAGTCGACTCTCAATTGTGCAGTCGACTAGTCGGAGGAGTTCAAGCTTTTAGGTAAATAGTATCCCTTCTGTGCCACTGTAGGACAGTTTGAACAGCAATATTGGGCAATCAATGTATACATCTATTGCCATTTAATAGTAGTGACAGTAGTTTGTTTTAACTAGTACTAGTAGAGTGCTGAATTATTTTGGGCTATCAGGATATGTTATTAATTTGCCTTGTTGCAATTTATGGGAGAGAGCCTATAGGCACTCTCCCATAAATCGCAACAAGGCAAATTAAATAAGACTATATAATTTCACTCTTAGCATAATTAGAAGCACATTAACAGAATAATGTTCCAGTAAGTTTCTGTATATGAATGCCCAAGTGAAGCCAAATTTGGACCTTCAGCACTCTACCGGAACACCAACACTGTTATAAGGAGACAAGTTATCACCAATGACTAGTCGAAGTCGACTTTACTTTTAGGTATCGACTAGTCGACTTTGGAATTCACTAGTCGTTTGAGCACTATCCAGTGTATCTCCAGTGCCCAGCATAATCGTACACAGTCTGAAACCAACTCGTGATCTAGTTGACTTGTTCAGATCAACGGTTTTCAAGTTTTAACACAACTGAAAAGTGGAAAGTACCGAATATATCCATGTAGACCACATTCTATAATTGGTTAATCTGGTAATTCTGATGGAACTTCAGCTTTATGTTATTCAGGGACCGATCAGGACTATTTAAAATACGCTCTAGCCTCGGAGCCTATTTTGTTCAATTCATGCGCCAGATTTCAATTTATGGAGTCACACTGCTGTTTGTAACACACACAGCAAGTATGTAATAGCTCTCATCATTTTCATTCAGTACACTATAGCAAACATTAATCTTCACCGTGGTTTCTGATCAAGTCTTGGCTACCTATTTAGGCAGCCAAGACTTGATCAGAAACCACAATGAAGATTAATGCTTGGTAATTAAGACTTGAAGTATTAACTTAAGCACTCTACAACAATGATAAATGATAATCATATATATAATACATGTAAGAGTGTCTCTCTCGATTATCCATCGAAAGAATATCAAAATATGATCTGAGAAGTTACGCGCCAACTGAGAAACCTATTTCTGAGATTTAAGAGCCAGGTCCTGATGTTTCAGAACCAAATACGCACTGGCGCATGCCCAGGTCGGTCCCTGGTTATTACATGTATATACCGCTTTACTAGTAAAATAGGACCCAGTCACCAATGCTTGGGGTGAAAGTACTCTTTGGTGACTCTATGAGCTCTGTCAAACAAGATATAATAGAATAAATGCTCAGTTTACCTCCAGAACACAGGAAACTGACCAAATCCCTGTTAATCGTATACTCCTTTTAATTGAATAATTTTCACTGGCAAAATGGATATTCAGTTAAGAGGATTTTACTGTATTTTCAAATAAATAATTGACAAATAATTTTGAGGTAATATAAAAGGTTTTCTGTTAGTTAATTTTTATTTTAAATTTTTTTTTTAAATGTTTTCATTTCTTTACGACAGTGTAACATTTCAAAATCATGATAATAATGCAGGGACCGACCTGGGCATGTGCCAGTGCGTATTTGGTTCTGAAACATCAGGACCTGGCTCTTAAATCTCAGAAATAGGCTTCTCAGTTGGTGCGTAACTTCTCAGATCATATTTTGATATTCTTTCGATGGATAATCGAGAGAGACAGACACTCTTACATGTATTATATATATGATTATCATTTATCATTGTTGTAGAGTGCTTAAGTTAATACTTCAAGTCTTAATTACCAAGCATTAATCTTCACTGTGGTTTCTGATCAAGTCTTGGCTGCCTAAATAGGCAGCCAAGACTTGATCAGAAACCACAGTGAAGATTAATGTTTGCTATAGTGTACTGTATGAAAATGATGAGAGCTATTACATACTTGCTGTGTGTGTTACAAACAGCAGTGTGACTCGATAAATTGAAATCTGGCACATGAATTGAACAAAATAGGCTCTGAGGCTAGAGCGTATTTTAAATAGTCCTGATCGGTCCCTGATAATGGCAGTAAAGATATGTTGGCAGAACTTTTATTTTTTGAATATAAGAGAAAAATAGAGGTTCTAGTAACAAAAATCAGCCTGAATGCTCCATCGGGTGATTTAAAATTAAAAAAAAAAGTGATAACAAACTTACCAGGTTTGTTCTCAGGTATGTTCGTTATAATGTATGCTTTGGTCTGATTATGTATCTCTTTCACTTCTTCCTCCTGGTTTTTAAATGACAGGCATCTTTCTACCTCTATTTTTGTCTTTCTGTTGACCAAGATGTCCGTTTTTCTATTGTCTTCTCTATTTTGGACTTGAGAAATATTTTCCAATTTTATCGGAGTCACAGGCATCTTTCTACCTCTACTTTTGTCTTTCTGTTGACCAAGATGTCCGTTTTTCTATTGTCTTCTCTATTTTGGACTTGAGAAATATTTTCCAATTTTATCGGAGTCACAGGCATCTTTCTACCTCTATTTTTATCTTTCTGTTGACCAAGATGTTCGTTTTTCTATTGTCTTCTCTATTTTGGACTTGAGAAATATTTTCCAATTTTATCGGAATCACAGGCATCTTTCTACCTCTATTTTTGTCTTTCTGTTGACCAAGATGTCTGTTTTTCTATTGTCTTCTCTATTTTGGACTTGAGAGATATTTTCCAATTTTATCGGAGTCACAGGCATCTTTCTACCTCTATTTTTGTCTTTCTGTTGACCAAGATGTCTGTTTTTCTATTGTCTTCTCTATTTTGGACTTGAGAAATATTTTCCAATTTTATCGGAGTCTTTGCACTGCTCGCTTCTTGAAATTTTGTGTGTTTTTCTGAATCAAAACAGATCAACTTTTAATACTTGCTCGTATCTGTCTGTAATTTCACAATAAAATATCTATTGTTGGGAGTGCTGATTTTCAAAGGCAACACATCTCTGATGAAGCCTAAAAACGGGTTCTGTTTGCCTGGCGAATCTTCAAATTGTCTGTTAGCCATTTTGTGAGGTCTCTTCAGCATGGAAGCTGCCGTAAGACCGACAGCACATGCATTTGAAACATTATAAATACATTTGGTACAAGTTTCTGAGCCCATGATCATGTGATATGATGAAGGTAGAGCTTCATTAGAGACGAAGGCGTGTTTTTTGCAAAATTAGACCACGCCCTCAATAATTCTCAGTAATTTCTATTTCACTGTAAGAATTCCCTTGTCAGTTGTCACATTGCCTCCCTCCCTTACCCCCAGTTTTGCAACCAACCCTTTACCTAATGTAATGGCTAAAGCTGTCCAGCACTACAGCCCTTTGGCCGGTAACGGTTTTTGCCTGGTTGTGCAAATCTCATGAAAACAATTAAGTTCTATTAAAAACGAGAATGTTATGAAGACCAAATTACAGGTGTTATTTGTTAATACATTATTCATGTTTAAAAAAACAAAGGTTATAACATTACTCGAATTTAATAAAAACATAGGTTATAACATTACTCAAATTTAATAGAAACATAGGTTATAACATTACTCAAACTTAATAGAAACATAGGTTATAACATTACTCAAACTTAATAGAAACATAGGTTATAACATCACTCAAACTTAATAAAAACATAGGTTATAACATCACTCGAATTTAATAAAAACGTAGGTTATAACATCACTCAAACTTAATAGAAACATAGGTTATAACATTACTCAAACTTAATAGAAACATAGGTTATAACATTATTCAAACTTAATAAAAACATAGGTTATAACATTACTCGAATTTAATAAAAACATAGGTTATAACATTACTCGAATTTAATAGAAACATAGGTTATAACGTTACTCAAACTTCATAAAAACATAGGTTATAACATCACTCAAATTTAATAGAAACATAGGTTATAACATTACTCAAACTTAATAAAAACATAGGTTATAACATTACTTGAATTTAATGTTTGGCTTTTTTTTTTTTTTTACTGATTCTAACTAGCATCATTTCTGTGACCTATAATTTCTTAGCAAACACAAAAATTGGAAAAAATACATTTGCCAGTGTGTTTCGGTGTCCTTGGGTAAGATTCCGAAAAAAGGCAATGTAAATGTGTTTTTTGCCATAATACATTCCTTTTAGTACAAGAACTGTTGAAACTGGCAATAGTATTTTTATATTAAAAATTGTGAGTTTGAGAATGTAGCCAATTTGACCAGTACTGAATCGGGTAAATTACGTAATTCCTCAAATGTGCCAATGATGAGCAGCCGAAAGTTATTGCCTAGTTAGCTTAACTTGACAAAGTCAAGATAAGCTATTGCCATCACGTGTGCGGAAGTCTGTTAGTCTGGGAGTCTGCTAGTCTGTTAGTCTGTGAGTCTGTAAGTCTGTTCACATTTTCTTTAGCACGGGCTACACCCCGCAGTTCTTGTCTGATCGTCACGAAATTTCATATGCAGGTTTGGGGTCATGTCTGGATGAGAACGTCCCCTTCTGGTCGTGATCGGTCAACCGGTGTGGCTGCCCGATCCCAAAACCCCAAAACCATTAGCACAGTCTACAGGTCGTATTTATGAAGGGATTTTATTGTAACTTGGTAGGTTGCCTCTGTATAATGGCTAGATGAGAACGTCCCCTTTTGGGCATGATCTGTCAACCGTGATGGCTGCCCTAGCCCGAAACCCAAACACTTTTAGCACAGTCTGCAGGTCATGTTTAATATGGAGGGATTTCATTGTAGCTTGGTAGGATGACTCCGTATGATGTCTAGATGAGAATTACCCCATTTGGGCATGATCTGCCAACCGTGTTGACTGCCCGAGCCTAAAACCCGAAAACTTTTAGCACAGTTTACTGGTCATATTTATTGAGGAATTTCATTGTAACTTGGTGGGTTGACTTCATATAATGTCTAGATGAGAAAGTCCCCTTTTGGATGTGATTGGGCAATTGTGATGGCTACAGGGGCCCGAAGCCCGAAAATCTTTAGCACAGTCTACAGGTCATATTTATGAAGGGATTTCATTGTAACCTGGTAGGATGACTCCAAATAATGTCTAGATGAGAACGTCCCATTTTGGGAACACCCGGGAAGTAAGCAGCACTTGTTTACTGTGGTAAACCAGTTCCGCTTTACAAGTAAAATAGGACCCAGTCACCAATGCTTGGGGTGAAAGTCCTCTAAAATGGGCAACATGTTGATCAACGATTGACTAAACTTGGCTTCATCTCCATGTTGTGTCACGATTAGCCATGGTGCATAAATGTGTGACGTTACCCACCAACAAACAAACAAACGTCCCATTTTGATCGCGATCATTTAGCCTTGATGGGTGCCCGAGCCCAAAAACCTTTAGCATAGGCAAAAGGTGATATTTATGGAAGGATTTCATTGTAACATGTTAGGTTGACTCCATATAATGCCTAGATGATGGCATCCCCTTTTGGTCGTGATTGGTCAACTGTGATGGCTACAGGTGCCCAAAGCCCGAAAACCTTTAGCACAGTCTACGGGTCATATTTATGAAGGGAGTTCATTGTAACATCGTAGGATCACACCAGATGAAGCCCAGATGAGATTGTCCCCTTTTTTTGCGATCATTCAACCATGATGGCTGCCCGAGCCCGAAGCCTGAAAACCTTTAGAGCAGTCGACAGGTCATATTTATGAAGGGATTTCATTGTAGCTTGGTAGGATTACTCCAAATAATGTCTAGATGAGATCATCCCCTTTTGGTCGCGATCATTCAGCCTTTATGGCTGCCCGAGCCCAAAGACCTTTAGCATAGTCTATAGGTCGTATTTATGGAAGGATTTCATTGTAACTTGTTAGGTTGACTCCATATAATGCCTAGATGATGACATCCCCTTTTGGCCTTGATTGGTCAACTGTGATGGCTACAGGTGCCGGAAGCCCGAAAATCTTGAGCACAGTCTACAGGTCATATTTATGAAGGGATTTCATTGTAATTTCGTAGGATCACTCCAGATGATGCCCAGATGAGAATATCCCCTTTTGGTTGTGATCATTCAACCATGATGGCTGCCTGAGCCCAAAGCCCGAAAACCTTTAGCACAGACTTCAGTTCATATTTATGAAGGGATTTTCATTGTAACTTGGTATGTTGACTTCAAATAATGTCTAGATGAGAACAGCCCCTTTTGGACACCATTAGGCAACTGTGACGGCTACAGGGGCCTGAAGCCCGAAAAACTTTAGCACAGCCTACAGGTGATATTTATGAAGGGATTTCATTGTACCTTGGTAGGATGACTCCAAATAATGTCTAGATGAGAACGTCCCCTTTTGGTCGCGATCATTCAGCCTTGATGGCTGCCCGAGCCCAAAACCTTTAGCATAGTCTATAGGTCATATTTATGGAAAGATTTCATTGTAGGGGGGCGCGGTGGCTCAGTTGGTAGAGGTGCAGGCTGCAAGCCGAGAGGTCCTCGGTTCGAATCCCACCTGCGGCAACCGCGTTGTGTCCTTGGGCAAGACACTTCACCCCGATTGCCCACATGGGGGCACGATGACGCTGTGTACTGAGGCGTACTGCACGTCGATGGTGCGCATGTCTTCAACCAATCTAACCCTGCCTGTGCTGCGGTGCAGAGTTCAGAGTTACGATGTTGGAGAGCTGACAGCTGCTCGTCGTTGCTCGGTGGTTCTCTCCGGGTACTCCGGCTTCCTCCACCCGTAAAACTGTCACGGTCACGATTAGCCATTGTGCATAAGTATGTGACCTTAACCACCAATAAATAAATAAATATTTCATTGTAACCTGTTAGTTTGACTCCATGTAATGCCTAGATGATGACATCACCTTTTGGTCGTGATTGGTCAACTGTGATGGCTTCAGGGGCCCGAGGCTCGAAAAGCT
The DNA here is from genome assembly GCA_031216915.1 of Pictodentalium vernedei. Classification (NCBI taxonomy): domain Eukaryota; kingdom Metazoa; phylum Mollusca; class Scaphopoda; order Dentaliida; family Dentaliidae; genus Pictodentalium; species Pictodentalium vernedei. Next base: position 416,898,833 of record CM062291.1, on the reverse strand, counting down.
TGAGCACAGTCTACAGGTCATATTTATGAAGGGATTTCATTGTAACTTCGTAGGATCACTCCAGATGATGCCCAGATGAGAATGTCCCCTTTTGGTTGCGATCATTCAACCATGATGGCTGCCCGAGCCCAAAGCCCAAAAACCTTTAGCACAGTCAACAGGTCATTTTTATGAAGGGATTTCATTGTAACTTAGTAGGTTGACTTCATATAATGTCTAGATGAGAACGTCCCCTTTGGACGCAATTGGGAAACTGATGGCTACAGGGGCCCGAAGCCCGAAAACCTTTAGCACAGTCTACAGGCCATATTTATGAAGGGATTTCAATGTAACTTGATAGGATGACTCATTTTGGAATAATTTCACTGTAACTTTCGTTGATATACGTTAACTGTGAAGGCCACATACAGTGACTGGGAGGTCATGTTAACCCATCCCTCCTCTCTTTAGTACAGTGTACACCTCACATTATTTTTATCAAAAACATAGCATACAGGGAACAGAAATGAACATATTCCCAATTATCACAATTCCTGTCTTATTTCATAATCCTTTCATAAACATTGAACATTATCCTTTTCATCAAACACAACACACAAGTTAAGCTACAGTGTCATTGACACTTTCATTTTTCATTACCTGTTCGAAAAATAATTGTCAATGTTTAAATTAGCTGTTTTATGCTTTTGAGCCATTCTGTGGACAGTTTTGAATTGACTTGCTCAATTGTTGGATTTCTCCATCAAAAAATCGAAAGTGAGTAACAAAAAAAATAAATAAATATTTTTAGTTAAAAACCAACTTGAATTAATTACCCTTCTTTTCAAAAGTTCAAAGGGGGAGGGAATCAAGTATCTACCTGTACCGACTGTCTCGTAAACTGATTTAGTGTAAGCACCCCCCCCCCCCCCCCCTTTTATGCAGGGGTGCATCATCAGGGATACATGTGTTGAGGGAGTCTCACTATGGACCACCCTCCCCAACTTTGATATTCTGGCTTAAAGAATAGGGTATTCTTGTGGCATTGTATCCACTACCGCTGATTGGGGGGAGGGGGGGGGGATGGGGCAACTGCCACGGGGCCTGAACCATGTTAGGGGCCAGGGATTTTTGGTATTTTAAAGTTTAAAAGTGTAGTTGAACTATGGGTATGGCTGAGGTGACAGTCGTGGGAAGACGTTTGATACAGGGCTCTGACGGTTGTGCAGGTGGCAAGAGTACATAGTTTTCATTACCGACAAGGTTCCATTCATATAAAAATAAACACTTGTTCCAGTTTGTTGTCTCCCGCTTTTTGAAAAAAATGGGAGATCTTAAATTTGGGGTATCCTTCCGTTCTTCCGTGTTTTTCGTTTCCAGACTCTAACTTTCCTTACAGTGACCGGATTTCGATGAAATTTCGTTAGTAGATCACTTTCGTCAATTGTGGATCCAAGTTCGAATATGGGCATTTTCTGCGCATATTCATTTAGGTTGCTGAAATTTGATTGGCTGACGGTTTCCAGACTCTAAATTTCCTTAAAATCAATTGATTTCAATAAAATTTCATATATGGATTACTTTTATGAATACCTAGGTCAAGTTCGAATGTGGGAAATTTTGTACCGAAAATCTGTCGGTCTGCCCCTTGCATCAACGCACCTCGGACTAAAAGCCGTATTTATGAACCCATCTTCACAAAACTTCTTGGGTATCTTTGTTATCATTGTGAGACCAGAATATGTGTTTTGGGGTTTGGTCCAAAATTCAAGATGGCTGCCAACGGCCATTTTGTTCCGGAATTGAGTGTAATCAGTTTTTTGTACAGAACTTCTATATGAAAGTTCAGATTTGAATACATTTTTGTATGAATGTTTAGTAACGTGCAATACATCACAGAAAATACGGGTTTTGTTCTCGTGCAAAAATTAGGCAAATTAGGGAAACTTTGATTTATTCAGTGCTACTTCTCATACACAATAAGTGCGCACCTTCCATGGTTTTTCGTTTCCAGGCTGTAATTTTCCTTACAGTCAGTCGATTTCGATGAAATTTGGGTAGTAGATCACTTTCATTAATTGTGGGTCCAAGTTCAAATATGGGCATTTTCCGCGCATATTTACTTAGGGTTGCTTAAATTTGGCTGGCTGATGGTTTCCAAACTCTAACTTTCCTTCGAAAATGTCCGAACAAAAATAAAAAAAAATTGTTTTTTATGGGTTTATCTCAATTTTGGGACGTAAAAGTGCAGGAACTGAAAATAGAAGGAACATCCTGTGTATTGTGTGGGCACAATCGCTTCATCTTGCTGGTATATGCTTTTCTTAGGTGGGGCGTATGCAGCATATTCAATTCATGTCCCTGGTTTGATATTTAGACTACCATGTCAGGTGAGCACCCTCCGGCCTCTTGGGGCCTCTTGTTTTTTTTTACACTGAGCACACCTATCCTATACTCCCTACTTAAAATGGAATAAGTAAATATTGACAATAACCACATGAATTGTAACTAGAGTCTGTCGTGTGATGGGTCTCACGCAGGCTAATTAGAATTTGAGCACAGAAAAAAGGAAAAATTTGACTGTAATCTCAATCCCCCGACGTTGTACACGAACGTCGGATAGGAATATTCTGTCAGTTCAAGACAACAAAAATAAAAAAAAAATTGTTTTTTATGCGTTTATCTCAATTTTGGGACATAAAAGTGCAGGAACTGAAAATAGAAGGAAAATCCTGTGTATTGTGTGGATGCTATCGCTTCATCAAGTTGGTATATGCTATTCTCAGGAGGGGCATATGTAGCTTATTCAATTCAAGTCCCTGGTTTGATATTTAGACTACCATGTCAGGTGATTGCCCTCAGGCCCCCTGGGGCCTCTTGTTTCAAAGCAACTTGCCCAGCCTCAAAGGGAGGGGTGGGGAGAAAATCCACCAAAATTCTTAAAAAAAATCTCATGAACCAGTGGGTACAATGACTTGATATTTGGTATGCAGCTTCCTTTTGAGGTGCAGAATCAAGTTTGTTCAAAAGAAAGTTCACGAATCAATATTTGCCTTTGTAATGTTTTCTTATCCGATTACATATTTTTATTTCTTCAAATTTACCAGTCGTAACAATGCAAAGGGAATAGTACAGAAGCCATGCAAGATCGAAGTTCTGATTCCTTCCAGTGATATAATATTCTGTGACAGCTTCCTAGGTAATCGTTTGGTTATATGAGGTTTTATGTTTTTCAGTTTGGAAAACTGAAAACCAATGTAGTTTTTCTCGCCTCCATATTTTGTATCAAACCAAAGAAGTAACTTTTTTGTAATGCCGCTTTGACTGTCATTCATGTAACTCACTGCCATATTGTTTGGAAGACTAAAATGTAGCAAGCAAAGAAAATCAGTTCTCAGGACTATAATTCCATTGACATTTTTGTTTGTCTGTTGGCCAAGTTTAGCATTCTTAATCATTTGTTCATCAGATCATAATTCAGCTGGCAGTGTTTTAAATGAAAAACATTACCTTGACCTTGACCACCCTTAACCACCTCCCCTGGTTCCATACAGAATATACATAGATATTCACCATTGTGTGTTGTTATTTGAAAGACTGATGCTCTTACTTGAATCTCCATTGTTGCGAGTAAAAGAATACCTTAGCAGGATATGAACATATCTTTAACCACAAAGGAAATGCCTTCATTTTTGAGGTGCAATATAAATCTTGTACAGTAGAACCTGTCTTGAGAGACCGCCCTTTGGGCCACACAAAAGTGGTCACTCAAGACAGGTGGTCTCTCATAACAGGTTTCAGGTTTTCTCAACTCAGTGAATAACCAACCACAAAATTCAGAAATGGAGAAGAATAGATTTTTGTAATTACTTTGTAGTTGTTATTTTTATGAAGTTTTTGTAACAAATTGAAATGGACTGTTATAAAAATTATAAAAATAAATTTGTGTTGAAAATCTTCATTGAAGATTTGCAACACTAATTTATTTTTATAATTTTTATAACAGTCCATTTCAATTTGTTACAAAAAGATTTTCAACACAAATTTCTTTTTATAATCCTCTCTGTCACATTTCAGGTATCAAACCAAAGAAGTAACTTTTTTGTATGTATGAAATTGTTTATTCAGCAATAATCCTAATCTTTTCACAGGGTTCTTATAAAAACATCTCAATCTTTAATGAGTTAGCAATTGAAACCCAATTAAGAGCTTTGAATACTTTTAATTTTGTTAGTATAACCACAATGGATTTTCAAATTCCAGGAAAGGTAAACAGTTTTTGTCATGGTTTCAGTATTTCAAAGGGGTGGTCTCTCAAGACAGGTCCATTATGGCATAAAAATACAAGTTGGTACCAGATTACAGTGGTCTCTCAAGATGGGTGGTCTCTCAAAGCAGGTCCATTATAGAGTAAAACCAATCGGTGCCTGGCAGATGTGGTCTCTAAAGACAGGTGGTCTCTCAAGACAGTGGTCTCTTAAGACAGGTTTTACTGTATAAGCGGTTTTAGAAATATTTTCATGTTTGGTTTACCACAACCCTACTGTATGCCCCACAATAATATATTCTTTTTTCAGAAAGCGTTGTTTTGGAGGAATTTCTTCAATGATCATGTAAACTGGCCATAACGATACAGCTGAACTTCTGATTAGAGATATTTGCCATTGTGCCAAAATTACACGGATCTATACTAAAGGTCTGGGAATACCATCAGTAAATAGTGAAAGGCTCACATTACGCTAATTGTACCAAAGCTTTCCTCTCATTTCTTGACGTTGCGTACTCTGAGCCATCAGCTCGACAATTTTTTGATGAAATAGACGTGTCTTGAATTGTCTGCCAAATGTCCCTCTGTTAAAATCTCTTTCAATGGTTATACCACATCTCACTTGTCAGACAGGTCAGTTATACAGTTAATTAGAAATTAGGTAAATTCGCAACAGTTACACTCCCATGTGTTGGAATTAAACAAACTAACCAACTTCCCTGCTTTGGAAAAGAGGTGTTTGCATGATATTCAGGTCTCACTATTAAATCACGCTGCAGAGGGATTTGTAAAAACTATGGTATCTCATTTAATTCTTGTTTGATTAGTCAAAACACAGGCTTGGCAATTTCAGGAGAGCGATTTTTTAGCTCTCCTTACTGCCCTCCTGAAAGAATTAAGGAGAGCGAAAAATTGCCCTCCTAAATATTTTGGTCTGGGATGATTGAGATTACATGTATTATGCTCACATTAATTTTTTTTTGTAAAGCAAAAATGTAATTTAACTTCGAAGTCACATAACATCACGTAATTTCATTTTGAAAGTGGTTTATTTTTTTAGTGGTAAAAGGTAATGGCTGCAACCATACCCAAACACAGTTGCAATCATTTGAAGCAAAATGGGTCACAGCAATATTTTTTTTTCTGTCAGTTTCAAGTTCAACAACTGACATCACAGTTTGAGGGGTAATTATTCAAGGAATATTGACACTATAATATACTACCATTACTACTATCCTGTCACTTGAAGCACTTGCACCAGGATGTGACTGTAGATTCAAGCAGACCTGTTGTCCAAGAAAGTCATATGCCTACCACTACCTCCTTCAACCCCCTTGGGGGGTTGAAGGTGGTAGTGGTAGGCGTATGACTTTCTTGGACAACAGGTCTGGGTACACACACAGGTCTTGTCAAGTGTGTGTTCGGTTGTTGAGTGAGACATCTAGATGTCTAAGAGATTTCGCTTTACCTCAGTAAAGTTAATAAAATCACTGATGTAGTCTGTTGGTTTCAGTTTCAATGAGTTTGTTCAACTGGATACTTAAAATGCTGTGTAAAGCTAATTGCTGTCCTACGCTGATTGAGGAGAGCGATTTTTTGCCCTCCTGCATTTTTCAGAATGCCAGGCCTGAAAACATTACCATCACACATGTACTTTGTGAAAACAGAAAGTTGTCTGGGATGGTCCATAGTCCCCGTGGGAACCCTGTGTAGTAAGCAGCACTTGTTTACTGCGGTAAACCAGTTCCGCTTTACTAGTAAAATAGGACCCAGTCACCAATGCTTGGGGTGAAAGTCCTCTAAAATGGGCAACATGTTGATAAACGATTGACTAAACTTGACTTCATCGCCATGTTGTGTCACGATTAGCCATTGTGCATAAATATGTGACGTTAACCACCAACAAACAAACAAACAGATGGTCCATAGACTGAAACTCACAAAGAGCAGTTCCTACTATTTGATTGATCGATAGAAGCAGAATGATCATTTTTTTTCTATTGACAATCAACTCTGTGGACTACAGTCAGCTGATATGATCTACATGGATGGCCCTTTTACCGCATGCCCTGATTTCTGGAACCAATTTTACATAATACACACGAGACATGGCTCGACAACATTCATACAGGTATATGCGGTCCTACCTGACTAGTGGTTTTCGGTTTCGAAATTTACTGCTCGGTTTTCGGTTTCGATTTTTGATAGAAAAAAACCTAGGTTTCGGTTTCGGTTTCGGTTTTTTCACCAGAATTTAAATTATCAAGAGTTATGATGATAAAAACATGACAATGCATTCATGTCTGATATGTGTCTTCAACCTTCATTGTGTATATTGGTAGATTATTTAGATAACTTGTAATGTCTGGTTCCATTGAGCTGAAATGCAAGGGAAGAGTGACAGAAAAGAATGAAGAATTCAAAATATCAGAAAAAACATTTATATGGCCAAACTAAGGCAAACTTGAATCATTAAATTAATAAAATAACAAAAAAGCTCACTTGGCTACATGCAAGCCTGATAATAAGGTGTCTGACATTTCTGATTTGAGGTCCCCAATAGGTTGTGATTGAATTGATAAGTGGACCGACCACGGCGACCAGTGCAGCTTTGATGGCCAATGATGGGAGCCGTCAAGACTTCTTATGAGATCACTAGATTCACTACCCATCAAGGCTGCTCAGATCAACACATATGGAAATATGCAACCTGTTGGGGACCTCAAATTAAAAAAGTCAGACACCTTATTCCTAGCCTTGGCTAGTAATGGCTACATGTTAGATGTCTGGATACTGGAACATGTATAGAATTGAAAAAATAAAACAATAAACAAAAAAGCTCACTTGGCATCTTGCGGAGATCATCTGGAACATGTAAAACTAAAAAGATTAAAAAATTGAACAATAGCAAGCCTGCAGACTGCAGTAGGTCGTGAGTTATAAACCGACGAACTGAATCCGTGGAAGACCGTGAGGAACAAGGAAAGATACCAGGAATATGTGCAGTGCTATGAAGCCAGATAAAACTAAAAGAAACACAATTCCTCACTGTTTGCCAAACAGTAAGAAATTGTGTTTCCTTTATATTCTGGCTTTATAGCACTGCACATAATGCCACATATTCCTGGTATCTTTCTTTGTTCCTCATGGTCTTACACGGATGTGTTCGGTTAACGTCAGTCAAGTTCAGTGAGTACTCGTCAGTCGTCATCAATTACACGTCCAACTGGCCAATTCCAGTTTTTGTTTTATGTCATTATGATTTATGATACTATCTTGATTCTTGATAATCATCAAATGTATCTGAGCCTGATAAGGAAAGTCAAAACACAAAATTAAACACCTAATCCTGAGGTAGACTGGTAGAGATCTCAACAAAACAGTGAAATGAGAATATCAGTGTGGTGACCAATGACTATGGTCAGTCAACAATGTCACTTCAATCAAATTGAATCAATCCCTGTCAAGGACTCAAGGTTGTGATTGAGGAATATCAACTGCTCGGCTACATCTGGCTTCAATCTGCTTCTCCGTTCTGATAACACAATTCCTGCTTTACTGAACATCCTCTCAGATGGGACGGATGTACTGGGAATAGCCAAATATTTCCTAGCAAGGAATGCCAGATGTGGAAATCGCAGTTTATTTTCCTTCCACCATGCAAATGGTGAACCGGATGGCTCAATAGGATCACACTGGTAATAGCGGTTTATTTCAGCATTGTAAAGAATTCTCATATCAGAGTCCTTCTCAGCTTCTGGTGATTCACATAATGTTCGACGTTTGACAGAAACACGCTCTTTATATTTCTTCCAAAAATCTGGTTTACGTGGCGATGTCTTGATTGATGGATTTTGGGGGGAACCTGTCAAAACAGCTGAATCAGATTGTTTGCCCACAACAGCCGGATCACTTTTTTGACTAGATCCAGGCTCCTCTGAATCAATTTCGGTGAATTCTCCAGACGACTCGGCCTCTTTGACAGTTGATTTTGAACTGGGGGTTACTGAGGCGTCATTATATTCACTCAACAATTTGTCAATGAGAATATTTCTGGCAGTTTCCTTGATGTCCTCTTTAGAGAATGCATAAAATATGAAACGAGGATCAAGAATTGTGGTCATTATGAATATCTCATTCTCTTCATAATTGGGCCATCGATTTTTAATATTCTGTATGACAGAATTGCCAAAGTCATTGAGCTCAATAGATTTCATCTGTTCTGTTAGATTATTCAAGATGGGTATGATCATTGATGTTGTTGAATATCGGGACGCTGACATCATCACTGTCACATCCTCGAAAGGAGACAATGCCTCCACATATTCCTTGGCCGTCTTCCATTCACTCGAACTCAACATCGGCAAGTCAATATCTGCCATAACAGCAGTTAGTGGGGCTTTTTGATCCACAATCCTCTCAATCATTTGATAAGTCGAGTTCCATCTAGTCTCACAAAAAGACTTGAGCTTTCTCTCTGGTTGATTCATGGACTTTTGCATCTCCTTTAATTGGGCTGAAGACTTATAGCTGTGGTGAAAGTGATTGACTATCTTTTTGCATTTAGCGATCACTGTTTGTGCACCTTTGAATTCCTTTATGGAGTCTTTTACTACAAGCTGCAGCTTGTGATTGAAACAACCGAATGCAGTATAGTTCGCAGGTAGACGTTTACAGGCAGCTTGAATATTTGCTGCATTGTCACTAATCAAAAAAAATTTAATTGCATCACTGTGTGGGATCCAGTCAGTTACAATTTTTTTAAGGTCATCACAGATATTGATAGCAGTATGACTCTCCGGTGTGTGGCAAATGGTTAAACAGAAGTCATTAACTTCGAAATCGGTATCCAAAAAGTGTGCCGTTACAGTAATGTACGCTTCTGTTGCTCTGGATGTCCAGTGATCTGTCGTTAGCGATAATGTGTCAACCCTGGCCAGTTTTGTTCTAATTGAATCAGCTACCTTCTGGTACATATCAGGAATAAGACTATACCTCACTCTTGCCTTGGAAGGAAGTTGATACTGGGGTTGTACAGAGCGAACAAAGTCCCTAAAACCATCATCCTCAATCATACTAAACGGCTGAAAGTCTTTTGCTATCATCTTCGCAAGATGATCATCTGCCCTTACTCTCCTCGGATCATTGACATCCCATACAACACTCGGTGCTGCAAAATGATGCATGGTAGTTTGTTTCTTCTTCTGTTCTCCAGATGTCCCCTGGAAAAGAGAAAATTACCTGTTTTGAGTTCAAGTCCTGGCAGTCTGGCACATATGTTTATAAAGACTGATAAAAATAAATTATGGCGTTTCGACCTCGAGACGTTTCGGCCCGGGACGTTTCGGCCTGGATCCCTGGACGTTTCGGCCCTCAAGAAGGCCGAAACATCTCGGAAATCGTCCCGAAACGTCTTGGGTTTTGATAAAAAAAAATTTCAGAGATTGGAAGTATCTGTTAACTTAGTGTTAAGTTTTTAGCTCTTCATTCAGCAAAAGACTTTTAGAAGGTGTGCTCAGGCTATGTTAACTAATATACAAATTACAATGGTGATTAAATCATGATTTTCTTTATTGTTAGGGAGAGATTTTGTTATCTGATGAACGATTGTAATTAAATCCCAAATTTGTTTTCTTATCAATTATACCCGTTTCTTTAACTTTTTGATCACGTAGCAGGCGACACTCGTGCCCAAATTACTAAAGAATGTGATTCTCATTGAAATGCTAATTCATAACCCAAGTTTCATATATGGGAAGAACAGAAATCTTATTTCGTTATGATAGGTAAAGAGTAATTTTTTCTGTTTTCCTTTTTATGCTAACGGAATTCCTTCCCCGAAAAATCCTTGAGATAAGACTTGCCCCCCACCCCCTCAAATTTTGATCACTACTCCCCACCGCTCCACAGTCCACACTCCCTACATGGCGATCGTGTGTTCTCGGGAACATTTACAACAAGAACCATGTTCAAATGAACCATTTTAGTGGCTTGATTGTCATGATTGACCATTTATTTCTAACCATAACGCTGGCTGCACTGCCTTGTTAGCCCGTTGACAAATGTTTCTAAAATATTGTGCTCAACAGTATCAGGTTTGCTGAGGAGTGAGGACAGCCTGAGGTTGCCCAATTCTCTCATTTGCTATCCGTCTATTCAAAAACTCATGCGCAATTATCGCATTTGGCTACAAATATTGGGGGCCGAAACGTCTCGAGGCCGAAACGTCTCGGGGCCGAAACGTCCCGAGGCCGAAACGTCCACAACCCTTACAGGTCATTAAATTTCCACAATGCTCGGTAGGTCACGTGACGTGTTGGGCCGCCGGGCGCTAATGGATTTTAATTTCATTAGCGCCCTGTGGCCCAGCACGTCACGTGTACCCATAGAAGGAACATTTGGCTGGTCGTTACCTTCCAAAAACATTAAACAACTGTACCATAAACTATAATGCTGCAGCTGATAAATGAACAGCTCTTTTGAAAATAAAAAAATTATCAAGTCAGAAATTAAGTTTAAATATTTTAACAGTTGCATTAAAATGTGTTTTAGTTCTTTCACTGAGTTTCACTGAGTTTGCCTTAAATGAGTCTGAAGTCACCTGATGTTTTATGTTGAAAACTTGGGGGGGGGGGGGAGGGGGGGGAGTGCTGAAATCCTGTGGTAATAATAGTAATAAGTTACTAATAACTATTATAACATGATTTTCAAGGGCGTTACGGTTCATTAGCAGCCCTCCAGAAATGATTAACAATTTAACAGCCCTTGGTCCTATTAGTGGTCCTCGACTAAGTCGACTTCGTCTCGGGCTGCTAATAACTAATAAGACCTTGGGCTGTTAATCATTTCTGTTGGGCCGATAATGAAGCGTAACGCCCTTGAAATTCTCGCCCCAAAGACAACTCGCCAGGCCCATTGGACAACTCGCCCTCGGCCTGGACTACTCGCCCAAAACCATAAAAGACAACTCGCCCCAGAGTCTGGACTACTCGCCCAGTCGCCCTAAGTTATGGACTACTCGCCCCAAATAATTTCCACGATTATTTTGTTATCTTTTCAGTGAATGTGAGAATTAATTAATATTAAAAGCCATTATAGTATTTATTATTGAATAATAACCAATTTGGCTTGCGTATTCCACTGGTGCCAAACAGTTTGGAGACACGTACATAATTTGGGCCTACAAGTAATTACACAATTATAGTATTATACAATACAATAATTTGAATGAATGAATGATCGAACGAATATTTACATTTCTGTGAAAAAGAGTAATCTGCCGTTTTATGTACTTTTAGTTCTTTTGCATGATGAAGCAGCAGCTTTACCTTTAAATTTAAAGTTAGTATCCTCTGGAAAATTGAAACGGCATCAGTCATCAACGTCGTTGCAAAGACATTACAAGATTTTTAAATATTGGGAATCCTATGAAAATAATTATAAGTAATTATTTTCTGGGCGAGTAGTCCAAGACTTGGGGCGAGTAGTCCAAAATTCCTGGGGCGAGTTGTCCAAATCTTGGGGCGAGTAGTCCAGGCCGAGGGCGAGTTGTCCAATGGCGAGTTGTCTTTGGGGCGTTGTCCACTTACCGTCTCATCACTCACCTCGCCATGTTTGGTTCTCTTGGTATCCACGCTAGAAATTTCGGCTTTTTCTTTCAAACGAAGATATTCAGACTTGTGTTTCCTCTGTAAGTGGGCACGGAGATTGGACGTGTTTCCAGATGCAGCCGATACATCTCTCTTACACAGCTTGCACGTGCACGTTTTTATGTCTTTGCGATCGAAATGTTCATGCCAAACGGATTTTATAGGCGCCGCCATTGTTGTTACGGTAACTTCGGCAAGTATACACTTCGGGTCGTGATAAGCCGACTGCCGGCCGGTTTTCCGGTTTTCGAAAATTTACGGTTCGATTTTCGATTTTTTTGTCGGAACGGAAAACCGCACGGTTAAACCGAAAACCGATAACCACTATACCTGACGGACAACAAACCACCTATAGAAAACACCTAAAGACTCGCATTTAACGACTAGTCGACAGACCCCTTTCACCTTCCTGAATCCAAATTGACTTTGAAATTGCTGCCAGAAGATGAGTTTCCGGCCACAGAAGTTAAAAGATGTTGCCACCATTATGTGCAGGCTATATTGGACAAAACACAAGACTTTGCTTTGCGTGTTATTACAGAGAAGATCCTGAGGTAGGACAGTGGGCGAGAAGAGCTGCTGGACTTTTCCTGTTAACTGGTAATGCAGTTCAGGATGCGCGGGTGGAGGCCATGGAGACAGCCACAGATGTACCGCAAGCATGGGCCTTCAGTGACCACATTGCACCGACTTGGGTAAATGATGACACAAGATTTCCGATCCCATTGTCGAACCACCACCAAACATCAGGAGTGAGAACAAACAACAACCTTGAAGGGTTCCACAACTGCCTCTAGTACTCAAACGATTAGTCGACTAGTCGATAGCGACTCTGGGCAAACCAGTAGTCAACTCTCAATTGTGCAGTCGACAAGTCGGAGGAGTTCAAGCTTTTAGGTAAATAGTATCCCTTCTGTGCCACTGTCAGTCAGTTTGAACAGCAAAATTGGGCAATCAGTGTATACATCTATTGCCATCTAATAGTAGTGACAGTAGTTTGTTTTAACAGGTACTAGTAGAGTGCTATCAGGATATGTTATTAATTTGCCTTGTTGCAATTTATGGGAGAGTGCCTATAGGCACTCTCACATAAATTGCAACAAGGCAAATTAAATAAGACTATATAATTTCACTCTTAGCATAATTAGAAGCACATTAACAGAATAATGTTTCTGTAAGTTGCTGTATATGAATGCCCAAGTGAAGCCAAATTTGGACCTTCAGCACTCTACCGGAACACCAACACTGTTATAAGGAGACAAGCTATCACCAATGACTAGTCGAAGTCGACTTGACTTTTGGGTATTGACTAGTCGACTTTGGAATTCACTAGTCATTTGAGCACTAACTGCCTCATTATCTCTCTACTACACAAACATATGCAGGTTCATTACTGTTATAAAGAATATTGAGAAGATTAAACACGCTAAACTAGACTTTGGTTCAGATCCTCGAAGCCAAAAAGAGTATACCGCGAAGCTGATAATCGTCTGGATCACCTCAAGGACCAGCTGGTGAATGGACTGAAAACACCTTTGGACTTTTTTGATGTAGCAGGGAGACTGTTGAGAGTAGAATAAATAATGAAATTTTTTCAATGTTGTCTATTTATTATGCCCCCAACCTCTGAGGGAGGGAGGATTCAAGGGTATCTAGTGAAGCCCTCCATTGGTCCATTCTTATGATAGATACACTGTGTGGCTAGCGATCAGCCCAAAGGTACACTGTGTGTCTAATTTGCATGTGAGGCTAACCACACAAGCAAACATTTTTTAAAAGACTGGCTAAATATGTGCTCTTGGTGCATGTTCAGAAATTAGACACACAAGTTATGGATCATCCATAATCATGAGAGGTACATTATGTGACTATCTGTTAGCAAATAGGTAATTGTGTGGCTACATTTGGTATCACAGAGTGTTATAGACTTAATTAGCCATACAATGTATCATTTGTTGGTCCATCCGTCTGTCCGTAGAAACATTTTGTATTGTAATTTCAAAGCCATCGCTTTATATGGACACATAAACTGGGCCCTAACATACTTGAATGTATATTACTAAATGATGATGTTTGCCAAAAATCAGCACTTACTGAACAATAGTTTTAAAAAAGAAAATTACAGCTTTTATATTTTGGAGCCCAAAGCCATGTTTTTTGCTCCTCAATGAGCCTGAATGTGGTTTCAAAAACCTGGCTTGAACACATTTGAATGTGTAGGTGAGAAAGATGATGCTTGCCAAAAATCAACACTTTCTATACAGTCTGAAGAAGATTTATGAAGGTTTTCTGAGTTATCTCCCTTTTGTGCCACCCCTGAAGGGGCAGGGTAGCTCACTTTGAAAAATCAGTTGTAAGGCTATAAGGAACACGTATCCCAAGTTTGGTTCAATTTGGCCAATGATGTGATGGGACGTGACAGGGTTGATTCCTATATACTCCCCTATCGGGTGTACAGTGGAACCCTGTTAATTGAATAGCCACTTTTCCAATGAAAACTATTCAATTAACAGGAGTATTCCATTAACAGGGATTGTGTCACTTTCCTGTATTCTGGAGATAAATTTAGCATTTATGCTATTATATCTTGTTTGACAGAGCTCCATGAGCTCTGTCAAAGAAGATATAATAGGTTAAATGCCTATATTGGATGTACTGAGGCCAAATAGGTCTATAAACAAAGGAAAACTGGGGAGAGTCCGGGTAATTTCTCGATAGGTTACAAGATATTTTATTTAATTAACAGGAGTTTACTCTATAACCTATATTCAATTAACAGGTCAAATTTGTACTGGAGGTATGGTAAATGGTTTTGTGTTGGGAAATTATATTCAATTAACAGGGATATACAATTAAGAGATATCCAATTAAGTGGACTCTACTGTACAATAAAACGTTTGGTGTGATGAGAATATGTATCAGTATTGGCAAAAAATGATCTTTTGATGTAAAAGTATGAATGATCACTCGGACAACTTACGTTTGCATTGAAGGGTAAATTTATTTTTTGAGTGGGTTGGTTTTGTTTCCAGGGTTGAGATTTTGGTTTCCAAAAGAGACTCAAACCATTTCAGTTTATTTATTTTATTTTTTAGGGAGCTTCGCAAAATTGTGTAGAATAACATATTCAGCAAAAAAATTAAAATTGTAGACTTCATCAATATTCAAGTGTACTCACCTGCAACAAAGTATTCTCTCAAATTCTGGAAATCCTTTTAATAGGTCAGAGTTCGGATGGGATGCTGTTGGATTGCTACAGTGTTTCTCATACAAATCTAATGGCACCTGACCCACCTCTGCTTCTCTTCTTTTGTTGAATAAGCTAATACGACCTTGAGTCGTCAAGGCAAGCTTCCTCCAGATATCAGCTGTATGATTCATGCTCAGGCTAACTATGAGTGAACTCATTTGTAAAACTTGATGTAGTTTCAGTTTGTGTAAATCCCCTGTTGGAGGGTGCAATTCACTATTATTATTTATGCTCGGACCTCCGAAGGATAAAACTATGGGTTGACATGACAGATGCTGAAATCCGTTCCGACAACACAGGTGTGATGCCATTTATTATTGTAAATTATATTTTCTGTCTAATCTCAAAATATCAAATAATTCATGACTTGTACAAATATATAAATTTTACAAAATATACACAGGAAAATTTTAAATTTTGGTGGGTGTAACCGCCAACCACCAATAGTCCCTGCATTAAAAACCAGAGGTAAAAAACTATTTTAATAGAAAAAACTCTGGAAAAGCATGGGACACCTATGCTATGTACAGGAAACACTGAATAGATATATATTCACAAACCAGTTTGAAAGGTAATCAAAACAACCAACTTTGGAGATGGATAGATCCAATCTAAAGATAAGCGACAAAGGGAAGGGAGGGCTGGGAATTAAATTATCGAATGAAGAGGCGTCTTAACGTGATGGCTTGAAACAAAGGAATGGTTTTGCGAAGTCTGAAATGACGCGTCAGTGATGTCCAGCTGCTAATTTGATTGGCTAATGGTTACCGCAAGCTGTGAATTCCTAGCCTGGTAAGATGAACCGTTAATGGCCGCTGGTGTCCTCTATTGTTCAGTCAGTTAATTACACAACCAGCTGGACACTTTAATTACGTATCAGATGACCCAGCATAAATACTTTTACAAGTAAAATGCCTTTATGCTCGGACCTCTGAAGGATAAAACTATGGGTTGACATGACAGATGCTGAAATCCGTTCCGACAACACAGGTGTGATGCCATTTATTATTGTAAATTATATTTTCTGTCTAATCTCAAAATATCAAATAATTCATGACTTGTACAAATATATAAATTTTACAAAATATACACAGGAAAATTTTTAATTTTGGTGGGTGTAACCGCCACAATGCCAGCTTGTCCTCAGAAAGGGCAGAGCTGGCATACGCCCACCAAAAACGGAGAACAAAAGTTACATGATTCCTTGGGACCTCCAAAGTAAGTTAGCAGGTGAGTGCTCGACAGTTTGTGAAAATAAATACTAGATAACAAGCAAAGTGATGAGCAACAGCATGACATGTACAACAACACTCCCTCTATTTATACGCCATTTGCAATAGGTAGAGGGGTGTAAATTGTCATTGCTCAAGCATAATAGGCCTTTTTCCAGTACATGCGAAGGAAACGAGAAGGTTAGATGTCATGGTAAAACCCAGAGGATGTTATTAGTGTAACTGGAATGGGTCCAATGCGGAGCAAGGACATCACATACTAAAATGGTCAGGAATAGATATTATACTCTTAGCATGAACTTTCGGAGAGTTCACTAGAGAGCAAAAGTTAGCTTAAGAAATAAAGTCCCATCGGACGGAGATGCTCGAATAGTTTGCCATCCTGTCCACAGTAAGTGTGGAGAGGAGGACAAACTCTAGTGTTACTTGGTGGAGCCAAGTCAGCAGGAAAGATGACCAAAAAAGGCTGCATGGAATGTAAATTGTGACAATTGACGCTACACCGGAGAAGAAAAATCATGCCCCAATGTTGTGTTAGGTTAGAGAGGAATCCAGCCAAGGAGTGAAGGGCGCCATCAGTCCTGAACCACAAGTAGCCCAAAAGAGAATAAAAAGAGTGCCCCCTCAAACACGCGCCGGTCGCAGTGTGCAGAGAGTGGGATGCAAATCGAAAGGAAAGAGGTTGGTAGCAATGGCAAACGACCAATGGCACCCATCACCCCCCGGACCTGCATATCCTTACAGGGGCGGGGCCCGAACATACTTCTTGAAAGCATCAGATTTCCAACGCCCCATAATGCGTATTTGTGCATCTGAGAAACCTTGCGACGCTGCTAAAGTAGCAGCTCCTATACGGAAACTATGACTTTTGTATACACGTGTATTTAATCCACAAAACTGGAGAGTTGCCTGAAGAATTTTTTCGAACTCCTGACGTGGTACTGGTGAAGCATCGCGTAAAAGAAACAGTGGCCCAGGGGACATACCGCGCATGCGGAGGTATTGCAAGAGCTGGGTGACGGGACACGAAAAAGTGTGTGGCTTGGGTTGAAGACTGATGAGATGTACTGAGCCAGGCACACTGTGATTGTAGTGCCTAAAAGAAAGCACCAAACCCCGAGCAGAAATATTAAGATCAGAATATTGCAATATATTTTGTGTATTATTGGCTTGGGTATAACACAGTTCTCCGATGCGTGCAAATGCGTAAAAGGCAGTCGTAAACATTGCTCTAAACAAGGAAGTTTGATAACGATCGGATGTGACATGTGGAATAACTGAGATTAAACGTACTAACAGGGGCTCGGTAATTGGCATCCTCGGTAAATGGCATCCTGTATGGTAGAATATTGCACCGTAGCCATTTCGTGTGGTATTCCATCATTTACCGAACCACCCTGAGGGTGCGACAAATGGTGAATAACACGAAATTCGCCCGGAGTCTTTTTGGGCACAACCCCCAGAGGGGAAATTTTAAATATGGCGAAGGGTGGTTTGGAGAACGGACCTGCAATGCGGCCGGCTTCAAGTTCTTTCTGAATTTTTGCATCTAAAATGTGTGGGTAATCGTTGGCCGATTGAAGGTTACTACATGCAACTGAAGGGGAGACAGTGGTGCAACCAAGTCGAAAACCTGTTGAAAAACCTGTTGTTAGAAATGAGTCAAAATCAGAGCCCTGTAATAAAAAATGAAGTGTCTTAACTTGCACGGGTGTAACAATCTGTTGTTCACTTCTTATTGTTGTTGGATGTGCCCCCGTTGCCAGATCCGGCCGTTGGGCGTCTGCCGTAGCCCCCTCGAAAGGGCGACCGGAACCATTCATTTCGTTTCGGGCATTTGGCAAATGAATGATCCTGGTCACAAACAAAGCATGAATGGCGGTATTTGCAAGGACCACTGCAAGTGTTACCCCCATGGTAACGATGGCAATAGCCCCTGGGGTAGTTTCCCCCACGAGGTTTGTTGTTATATTTCAGATTAATAGAAGGGGTAGAAGCCCTTGGCTGCTGCTGAGACAATGGACTATGTAAGGCTTTAAGCCACAACTCCGTATGGATGGTGTCCCACTGGAGTGATGGATTAAACTGCCGTAAGGAACGAAAGTGGTGATCATAAAAAAGCCAATTGGCCCTGTCAGCAGCCAAGGAGCGAATGGTTGATTGGTATTTAAGGAGCTGTGGTGCTCGTGTCGGGAATTTGGCAACGTACACGGCCATGTAAATCTCGAAAGCAGATATCCATTGGTTAATACCAGAAATTCGTTTTTCAGTTTTGGGAACGCATTGGACTGAAGGGAAACCAGAATCAGATGAGTCTACTGCCAAAGTATACTGAGTTTGCCCAATATTAATAGGTAGCAATGTCGCCAAATCGACAAACTCCTCAGACCATATTTTCTGTTTGGTAGCAGGGCTCACCATCCCATCTAGGGGTACAGAGGCCGAAACAAATGGAGTGGAAAAGCCTGGTGTAGGAGCGGGTAACATGGTTTGGTGATCCGTGGAAGCATGGCCCTGGGACTGCAGATTAGGAGGTAAAGCACCCAAACCAAGCACATGAGACCCTGGGAGCATATCCATGTTGGGTAAAACAATGTTATGCAAGGTCGGTGTACCTGTGTCGTGGCCACCTGGCAAATGAGATGTTACATTCTCTTCCTGGCGCAAGTGTGCAAGTGTGGTCTCTAACTGTGCAATAAGAGTTTGTCGGTTAGTACTTGATAGAGCGTCAAGTCCAGTATGGCCCTGAAAAACAGTTGAACGTCCTGCTTGGGTGGGATCTGCTGAAAATTGGCTGCCAGTGGGTAGAAAGTCCTGGCTGTTACTGGCAGCAAGTAGTCTCTGAGAATATATAGGCATATGTCCTGGGATTGTTATGGCAGGGTTAACCATAGAGCTGTTAATTACAGATGGATTGTCTCTTGTGGTGGTAGCAGAAACTGTCTTTGTGGGAGCTGGTCTGGAAATAGAAGAACCAGGGAAGGACGAACTGAAGCCAATGTTTGAAAAACTAGGTAGAGCATCAGAAGCATGAGGATAATGTACATTTCGCATTACAGATGGTCCTGCACTCAAAGAGGATGATGGAGTGCCACTGAATGGTGGGACGTTGTCACTATTCTGAACATAATGCACTGTTGGAGTCTGTGTACTGTCGATCAGTGTATTGTCATTAATTGGTGGCAAAGGTTCCTCAGCAGCAACGAATACCCTATTACGAGGACGTAAAGTTCTACTAGACACTGTTGTTGATGCGGCAGAAGGCAAATGTCCAGCACTATCTTGAACTGTAAACAGATGTGATAAACCATCATTTAAATTCAGGTGCACCTGACTGGAGGATGTGGAAGCTGTTGGTTGCAGGGCCGGGGCACTCCCCGGGTCTTCTTAGCTTTTGGCATTCTACAAGTAAAACTGCAACAGTATTAGCATACGGAAGTTACAATGTAAAGAGCTGGTTAAGCGCACTCAACCAGGTAAACTCATGCAGATAAATACTGCAAACCACAAAAAGAGCTAGGAGCCAGGGAACGAAGCACGGAATGCCCAAGAATACGGAGGAGGAACAAACGGGGTACCTGGGCCTAGACAGGAAAATCCTGTGCCCCCAACATAAAAGGAAAAACATGCAAGAGTGTACAGTCACTGAGTGTGTCACGTACGTCGAGGTGCCAAGCAATGCTGATGGCAGAATAATAGTCATGGCTTGAATTTTCATAAAAAATTAATACGAACGCTGTTGATTCAGTAAATTAATGCCAACACCAGTAATCGGCACCCAAGCGCAGCAGTCAGGACACACTCGACGGTGGAGGCGCCCAGGCACCACAAATTAGTGCTGAATAGCTAAGCGGCCTTCAGCCAAAACAAAATAGTTCCCCCTGCTAGGTGTAGGTGACATGAGAAGCCAAACCTGACTCCGACACCAACACGGCATGACAAAAATTCCCCCCCCCCCCCCCAGTTCGAATATATAGATCACAAGGAAAAAGAGGTGTGACTGAATAAAACACACAATAACCAACCGCCGGATGATAGAAAATTATAAAGAAATTTAAGACCATAATTCCGCCGCCGAAAAATCAACTCGCGAAAACAAGACGTGCCCACCTGTGGCACGCAAATGAAAACAAGGATGAAAATAAAGCCAATCATCGGCCCCAGAAACAATCCATTGGCGATTGCGCGGTACGTTAAAGGGTCAACAAAAGAACTGACGTCATGAACTGAGAATTGAACATCGCGAATTGATACTGCAAAACAGAAAAGGGACGTGTGCAAAAGTTTGGAGGAGAATGCTAGTCGGTATTGTCTGTTGGATATTTTCGTCGATATGCATGTAACCCGAAAGGAGAAAAACGAACAAGCGCCGAATAACCACACCGACGTGGATGCCTAACTCCGAACGTACGAATCGTCCAATGCGTTGATTGTCTTAATCCCTGAGGAGATAGCGGAGCGAATATTGCCTTTGAATGCCTGTAAGCCTTTGGAATTCAAATGGACTCCATCACAAACCTTATCACGAATGGAGAGCGACAAACGTTTTTGTCGCCAATATCGAACAAAAGCCGAATGCCCACACAGTTCTCCCAACAACCTGGCGTTCAAAGCATCGACCCTCTCGTTAAATCGGACAATATCCTGAGGATGCGCGGAAAAGATTTTCCGGGGACCAGGCAGTTTGATTCTAAAACGGTGAAGAATCTCACAAACAAAAATCCCTTGCACTGAAGGCGTTTTCTCCAACTGCCAAATAAAAGCCTGAAGCCTCGTGAAAACCACATCAGGGGGTGATGACGATAGGTCATTTCCCCCTAAAACTAAAATAATAATAGTGGGAGCAAACAACTCAATCTGACGCAAATGGGTCGTGGTAATTTTGTCAAAAGTTAAACCACTTACACCAAAACATTTAATAACCACAGGGGAGACTGATTGATCAAAATTAAGCGAATCCTCAAACTGGTGTATCAACGGAATGCCTGCCCCGGTCGTTTGCGGTAAAAGGTATTCCGCAAACCAGTACACAAAACTACTCCCAAAAATTAATACCTTATGCATCGTTGCGATGATAGGAAGACAAAATACTAAAAAGATAATAAAATTAACGGTACTAACCTGTAGAAATCCGACGGAATATTGTCGAATGGAAAATGCTGCAAATTAAATTATCGAATGAAGAGGCGTCTTAACGTGATGGCTTGAAACAAAGGAATGGTTTTGCGAAGTCTGAAATGACGCGTCAGTGATGTCCAGCTGCTAATTTGATTGGCTAATAGTTACCGCAAGCTGTGAATTCCTAGCCTGGTAAGATGAACCGTTAATGGCCGCTGGTGCCCTCTATTGTTCAGTCAGTTAATTACACAACCAGCTGGACACTTTAATTACGTATCAGATGACCCAGCATAAATACTTTTACAAGTAAAATGCCTATCTGCGTTCTCTGTCTCTGATTGTTTCATGAGCATGGGCATTAATTTTTTCACTCCACCCATTGCTATATAACGTAATTAAATCTTCAACTTGTTGCCTTGCCGTAGGCTCTCTGTTATGAATAGTCCAACCTTCCTTCAGGTGCGTAAGTTTCTTTAATGTTTGACCCATTTTTAGAGCAAGTGCTGTTTTTTCCACCCTGGTGGCTCCTGTCATACTACGTGACTCAGCTTTGATACAGATATTCCAAACAGCAGTGACAAGCATATCAAAACAGTCCTGGATTAGGAAATCGGAAAACTGTGCCATTGGTTTGTTGCTTAATCTCCTCAGCTCCAATAAAACCGGAGCAGCCAGTCTCAGCCTCTCCCAAACTGCGGCTTTTTTGTGCCTAATTTTTGTAGCTTGCAATTTCCAAGTTGTAAAACAAAGATGTCTTTCTTTATTGCTTGAGAAACATGATCCTCACGAAGTGTATTCAGAACATATATCACAAAATCTTCCTGCCGATATCTTGGTATTGATGAACTGAACAGCAGCCATTTACCATTTTTTTAAATCACAACTACCCACATGTTTCCAGAGTTCTTTCCGTGAATAGAAACCTAAACAGTATCTGCATGGCAAATAGGTTGCCGTTGAACAAACTTCCTTGCTCTGGCTCTCAACTGAGAATTCGCCCTTACCTTTCGCAAGAATGCCGATATTGTGGTCAAAATTTCCTTTCAGATGTAGCGGTCGAGGTATAAAGGCCATTTACCAACCAGCCTGGTTGGTCCGGATCTCTTAGTCTCGTGGTAAATCGGTCGCTTTGTGTGCTAGAGGTCGACGGTTCGAACCCCGGCTCCCGCACTTATCTCTCCTCCTGTTACATTTGGGGGCTCATCCGATCCTCAGTAGTAGGTGGCACTGTGGGTGTTTCGATCGCTCTGAGGGAGGAACTTGGGTGAGATTCACATGTGGTGAATCTCAAAAGAAGGGGAGAGTAGTGTAGCGGTCGAGGTATAAAGGCCATTTACCAACCAGCCTGGTTGGTCCAGATCTCTTAGTCTCGTGGTAAATCGGTCGCTTTGTGTGCTAGAGGTCGACGGTTCGAACCCCGGCTCCCGCACTTATCTCTCCTCCTGTTACACAGACACACTGTCTTTATCAGGAGTTTTCTTTTTTTACCATTAGTCATGCATTGATTTGTTGAACTGTTTTTTCCAGCTGGGTGGCTCCCGTCATACTACGTGACTCAGCTTTGATACGGATATTCCCAACAGCAGTGACAAGCATATCAAAACAGTCCAGGATTAAGAAATCGGAAAACTGTGTCATTGGTTTGTTGCTTCATCTCCTCTGCTCCAATAAAACCCGAGCAGCCAATCTCGGCTGCTCCCGAACAACTGCGGCATTTTTTGTGTCTAATTTTTTGTAGCTTGCAATTTCCAAGTTGTAAAACAAAGCTGTCTTCCTTTAATATTACTTGAGAAACATGATCCTCACGAAGTGTATTCAGAACGTACATCGCTAAATCTTCTTACTGATATCTTGGCATTGATGAACCAAACAGCAGCCATTGGCCACTCTTTATGGCTTCTTTGTCACTTTCTTTGCTGTTGGAGCTTTTTAAATCACAAGTACCCACATGTTTCCAGAGTTCTTTCTGTGAATAGAAACCTAAACAGTATTTGCATGGCAAATATGTTGCCATTGAACAAACTTCCTTCCTCCGGCACACAACTAAGAATTCACCCTTGTCTTTCGCAAGAATGATGATTTTTGGGTCAAATTTTCCTTTCATTCACACTTTCATTATCAGGAGTTTTCTTTTTTTACCATTACATGCATTGATTCGTTGAACTTCTGGCAGGCATGGTATTTGTCGTAAACTCTCTCCCCTTCATTCCGTTTAACACCTGGTACCGAAACATAAATCCAAAAGAATAAGTTTCGATACTGGAGATGATTATCAAATGAGAACCAAAAACAAATTCTGAGCTTTCCAAGTCAGACATGGCCATGCAATGTAGGCACTGACAAATAAACAGTTTGACTATCGAATGACAAGTTGAGGTGGGCGGTTTTGCGAATTTCCATCGTTTCTTCGTTTTTTTGTTTTTTTTATGACCAAAAACCGCAATTTGGTTTCGGTTTTCAATTTTTTTTTCCATCTCAACCAAAAATTTCAATTCTTCCTCTAGATTTACGCTTGATAAGGATGACTGCTCTGTCTGTGCTGATTGCAATTCACCCTGGATTACTAAAAATCTAAAAAGAGATAAAGGAATTGGTTACTCCTGTTTTTCGTCAATCAAAACGTCTTTTTACAGAAAGTCTTACTGACACTGCAGTCCTATGTTTAAATTCAACTGAAACAGCGCATTCACATCTAGAAATGCAGATAGAAGTTCATCACAAAATATAATGGGATTTCACAGTATACGATGTTAAATTGATTATCGGAAATCCTGTGAGACACGCGTCAATTCTCCTTACGTAGAATCACTTTTTATCTTTTATGCCTATATATACTATTAAAAAAATGTAGGTGATATTTATGAAAGTTAGATATTGTGAAGAAATAAATTTACATTTTTATCAAAAAGACAGCTGAGACATTGCACTGTGGCATCTGGTGAATGATTTCAGTGATTGTTGGGTGTCTGACAAGCACACATTCCATGCACTGAGCTGTAGAAGACATGGATGGTCAGTCAGAGAATTTACCACATTCAGTCCTAGACCTCCATACCTTCTAAATCTTTCTCGGTTTGCAATACAAGCGTGTCAGTCTTCGCATACCTCAAAGTTACGTTTCGACCAGAAACTATTGATGAACAAGTTTATACCAAGAAAAGAACGATGAGACCTCTGAAAAAGCCCATCCAGTACAAATGAAAATTTCAAAACGTACCCCACAGACATTAATGCAGTGCTCGTGCGAAAAACCTGCACAAAGTTTTTGTGGGCTTGTGACTTTCATGATCACACTAAACTTGGTAACATATTGATGTGTTCAATCACACGTATCCAAATACCATTTCCCAAAAATATCAACATCAGTTTGGATATCCCCTACATTTTTTGAATAGTATATAATTACCAAAGATTCCGTATCTAATCACAATTCTGCATTAAAAACATTGTAATTTTCAAGATGTTTCAATAGATAATGCAATTTAGATTATTTGAAGCGCGGGTGATCAAGTCATATAAAATCGCTATTTATCGAATACAAAATTGGATCTACCGAGTGCATTTTGGCAGGAAAATAGTAACTAGATATAGGTCGCTTGATAAATTGCATGATTTACAAACTGATGTATGTATAGGTCTACTTCCAAAGTTCTTCACGAAATGTCTTGGGGTACCTTTGTTATGACCGTGGGACGAGAACGAGTGTTTTTGGGTGCGGTCCGAAATTCAAGATGGCTGCCAACCGCCATTTTGTACCGACGATGCAGAAATCTGTTTTTTGTACAGAACTTCCATATGAAAGCTCTGATTTAAATAATTTTTTTATGAATGTTTAGTACCATGGGATACATCACATATAATACAGGTTTTTTTCTCGTGCGTAAATTGTACAAATTAGACTAATTTTGATGTTTTTTGGTGTTACTTTCAGCACTGCAAGTCCAAATGCCAATACGACTCGGGCTAGAGGCCGTATTTATGAACCGATCTTTACGAAATTTCTTGGGTACCTTTGGTATCACCGTGGGACGAGAACGAGTGTTTTTGGGTCCGGTCTGAAATTCAAGATGGCCGATGGCAGCCATTTTGTACAAAATTAGGTGCAATCAGATTTTTGCACAGAACTTCCATATGAAAGCGCTGATTTGAATAATTTTGTGTGTGAATGTTTAGTACCATGGGATACATCACATATAATACAGATTTTTTTCTCGTCCAGAAATTATGCAAATTAGATTAACTTTGATTTTTTCAGTGTGACTTATACACTGTAAGTGCACATGTCAATACGGCTCAGACTAGAGTCTGTATTTATGAACTGATCTTCACGAAATGTCTTGGCAAGTTGGGTACCTTTGTTATCACCTTGGGATGAGAACGAGTGTTTCTGGGTGCGGTCTAAAATTCAAGATGGCTGCCAGTGGCCATTTTGTACCGAAATTAGGTCTAATCAGTTTTTTGTACACAACTTCTATACAGCTCAGACTAGAGACCATATTTATGAACCAATCTTTACAAAACTTCTTGGGTACCTGGCTCATTCTCAGTAAAATGGTGCAAATACGACTTCTTGGGTACCTGGCTCATTCTCAGTAAAATGGTGCAAATACGGTACAGAAATCAAGAAAAATAAAATTGTCGCAATCTTGATGAATTTAACCTATAATGAAAGAAGTGTATCGGTACAATCTCGAAATGAGTGGGTGCAATCATCATTTGACTGATAAGTGTTTTATAACCGTTCCCATCCTGACCTTCGAAAATTGTCTTTATAATTTTGTAACTTCCGTGATTATAAAAATCTGGTTTTAGAAAAGATATTATAATTTTGCATGCGATTTAAATGATTATTGTTGGCGATTTTCCAAATTATTTACTAGAGTTCAAAATATACTCAGTAGTTTGCCAATTCTGAGATCATATTCAAAATTGTTACAGTTCCTTGAAGAACAGTGGTAAAAAAAAAAATTGTTTTACTTCCATAAAAAAATTTAAACTAGTGTATTATTTCAGTTTTAATAATTGGAACCATGCGAAAAAATTGAGTTATTCGCTGCAATCACACTGTTTGTCGAGGATTCGGCAATGTTTTCCAGTAGTTTCGAGGTTCATCAACACCACGGCTCAGAAAATTGAGTTCGAAACTCCTTGTGGGTGCAATGTAACGGATGTTACAGCAATCTTCTAAAATATGGAAAATGATTTCCTGCTTCATAGAAGTATGCAAATGTGTAACAGTCGCATGTATACTGCCTGTAATTCACTTGTAATGAATTATAAGCAGTGCCCTTGTTAGGCAGTTACACACTGGTATGGAGCATGAAATAATTTTCCAATGTTGTGGGTGAGTGGTACTCAGCTGAAACACAAAATATCAAACACATTTATGACGAGGAGCATGGTAATGAAGAGGTTTTCATGATGGTCACACTGTTTGTTGTTCTAGTATGTTTTACAATAGTTTCAAGGTTTATCAACACGACCATTCGGGAGATTGTGCTCGAAAAGTCCTGTGGGTGGAATGTAACGGATGTTACGGTGATCTCCTAAAATACCAGTATACAAATGAGTAATGCTAGCATGTACACTGTCTGTGATTCACTGGTAATGGATTACAGACAGTGCTTTCTGTTAAGTAGTTATACACTAGTATGGTGCATGAAATAAAATTCCAAGATTTTGGGTGAGAGGTACTGTTTTTTTTTTGTTGTTGTTGATGTTGTTTTTTGTTTTGTTTTGTTCATTCGGTTGTAACACGAAGTATGAAACTCGTTTATAACGAGGATCATTATAATGAAGAGTTTTTTATTGAAATCATTGGGGCATGTTTTACGATAGTTTCGTGGTTTATTAACATGAAAAGTCAGGAGGTTGAGTTCGAAAACCATTATGGGTGCAGTGTAACGGAGGTTACAGTGATCTCCTAAAATATGGAAAGTGATTTCATGCTTCATACAAGTATGCAACTGTGTAACAGCGGCATATACACTGTCTGTAATTTACTGGTATAGGCCTACTGGTAATGAATTATAGGTAGTGCTACTGTTAAGCAGTTACACACTAGTATGAATCATGAAATAATTTTCCAAGGTTGTGGGTGAGTGGTGCTGTTTTTTTTTGAGGGGGGGGGGGGGGGTGGGGGGGGGTTTTGATTCAGTTGGAACACGAAGTACCAAACACATTTATAACGAGGAACAGTGTAATGCCGAATAAGAACAATATGGCCAGTTGGAGTTAGACGTCAATTTATGTTTTCAAATGCTGCCTCAATGGCATCTTCCTCGAAAATGCGAAACATTCTGGCAGACTTGCCCGATGGTAGTGGAGGTTTCAATTTCATCAGGATGTCTCGATAACCCATCTACAGCATGTCTGGTGGCTGAGGCCACCGGAACAAATTCTTCCGTCGCTCCATAAATGTTATCTCCACCTCGCCGTCATCGATATCACTGATTTTTCCGATAAACCACTTGCGATCATACACAGCTGCTGCAAACTCGCCAATAGAATATTCGCTGTGCACATCACTCTTATCTTCTTCATGGCTAACAGGAACTCGACGAAGTGCACTCGACCATGTGTCGCATTTTCCACCCGTAATGCACACTTCGCAATAACAGGAGGTCTCTCGTGTAATAGGCCTGTTCTTGTCATCTAGAGTGAACGCGTGCAACTTCATTGTCCCAACAACCGTGTCACACTTCCAGGTTTCCATTTCACTACATTTTTGCGCACACTCCTCTCTTCCAGCAAAAAAGTAGGTAATGGCAGATTCTGTAGATTTAGCCCAGTCAAAGAAATCCTTGGCATCTTGGATTGCTATTCCTCCCTTCTTGATGGCTGCATCAGCTAATCGTTTCGTGGTACCCCCTATACCGTCACATGGGCCCTTCCCATGGCCACTCTCAAAGTAGTTCCATGTTGCCCTACATCCGAACAATTCTTCATGATTCTGCACCGCATGGAATATATATTTATTCCTATATTGGCTTGTTGGGCTGTCCGTCCAATAGTGGACATACTGTATTTCAGTGAGATCGATAACATCTAATTCGAATAGCTTTGCAAGGATGGTGAGAACGGTAGGAGCGCGATGTGATGATTCATCAGAAACACATACAAAACTTTTGTGTATCAGTTCTCCAGAATCTGGGTCCTTATAATACATCACGATTGGGTGTAGTGTAACCTGGGTCTGGGCCCAATATGCACTTTGAATTTCATCCGCAGATTTGCATGAATAATTTTCACTGAAATCCATTTGCACAACAAGTTCATTATTGGGAAGGTTTTCCTTAAGCTCTTTGAGCTGTTTGTACTGCGACTTAACGCGAGACACGTGTTCCCTGAAGGCAAGCAGCTCTTCTGACCACAGTTCTATAAATTCACAACGCTGCATTTCTTCCTCTACGATTTTTATTTTTTTTCTACCATCAACAAGAACAACGCTTCCAGACAGAGAAACGAACGATCTGTGGCAGCTGGTCCTGATGAATATTATTACAATCTGTCAGGTACTGATCGGGATTAACTGAAACATTTATACCATAGCCTTTCAGCATTTTAAGTTTTAGGGCGACATTTTGGTGTTTTGAACAGAGACACGAATTTCGCTTCAGAAAATTTGCAGGTAGAACATGTTTTTGTCTCAGTCGACAGAAAACGACATGTCACAATTTACATTCTCAGCAATAAACTTTTGATGAAGATTTCCTAAATAATCAGTCAGAATCCTTTTCTGGATTTTATTGGGGCCAACTTTTTTTGCAATCCCTTTTACCAGGCAGAGTAATACAGTTGTCTTTTTCCATGAATTTGATGACACGAGTGCGAAACTTTCCCTAGACGCATCTCTTTGTTTTAATGCGAAGTTTACTCCCCTTTTTATGATACTGTGCAAACGATTGCGGTTGAGGGATGTTTCTTAACATAAACGATGCATGCATCTGTATCTGACAAGAAGTTTTCCGGCCACAGACGCGTAAACTTTTGCCCTCGCACATCGATCTTTGTCTCCCGAGGCATTGGATCGCAATTGTGACATGAGGACATTTCCCATTAGGAGATGTTTTCTTATTTTGGTGACATGGGATCCGCGGATTCCAGAATTTTTCAACATAGCAGCTGTTTTACTTTTAGGCGTGGAAGGTGCAGCAAAGCGCTGCCGCTGTACCTTCTTTTGCACAGTTTTGAGCTGACATTTTAAGTCCATGTTCTGCTCCTTCATGTCCCTAATTAATCGGTGCGCTTTTGCCAGTGCCTTTGCAGTTCTCCTACGGGGCCCATTCCTTCGAAAATTAGGCAGACGAACAATAAGTTGATTTTCAGATGTGGATTGTGACTCAAATCCACTTGTTTCAGATATGTCTGGATTAGCGCCAGGATTAGCATTTGCCGCAACATTTATAGCAATAAGTTTCTGTTCAGCGCGATGCTTTCGAACACGTTTACGAATCCTCTGTCTACGATTAGTTTTTGCATTGTCAGAAAGCAGGGCAACAGGCGTGTAATCCTTCCTCTTTCTTTGTCGTTCTTGTTCAAGATACGCTTCGTGGTCCGACAACTTCTTGCGTTCTCTGTATCGCCGCTGTATTTCTGCTCTACTCAGTGGCATTTTGTATGAACTGAAACGAAAAATTATAACAAATATTAGGCACACTGCAAAACACAGGTCCACGTGGAATGGCTGAACACAATCGGTGGCGTAGGATCCCATTGGGGGAAAGGGGGGGGGGAATTCCCCCCCCCCCCCAATGTTTTCAAACGAACAGAACTGAGAATCACTGTTGGCTGCGTACAAAAGCCCCACCCCCACCGAGAGAGGGATGCCGCCACTGGTGCTCTATTCCCACCTCTCCGCTGCACAGCTTGAATGATGCTGGGCATCGACCAGATATTTAACTCGCCCCCCCCCCCCCCCCCCCCCCCGCCAAATCAAATGGCAGGAGCAGAGAGTTAGAGTTTGAAGTATTCAACTGTTTCCATGGAGGGAGACGGTCATAGCAGGCCCAGAAACGCAGAGAACACTAGCTTTTGCCCGCACACTCCCCTCCACCCCTCCCCGTTGAGTAAAAAACGGGGTGGGGGAGGGTGGATATTTACCCCCTCTCCCAAATTTCCAAAAATTATTAGGCCATGGTCCGGATTAAACTTTTGGCGATGTTTAGAGACAGCCTTACAATGAAAGAAGCAGATAACTCGATTTGAAGTGTCAGGCAGTCCTCATCTGGGGTGTCGGTCCACATGTAGCAACCTCAGAATCGCTGAGAGAACGGGTTTTGGCCCTCATTTGTTCAAAAGTTTCTCAAGGAGACCCCCCCCCCCCCCCTCTCCAGGACCCTCACTCCCCCTCCCCTCCGTTGCTGCGTGGCTCGCATGAAGCTGCGCATCATACTGTCAGCATAATTGGTGGCACCTCCATTGGGTCCACCCCAGCCCCCCCCCCCCAATATTTTTCCGTTCTTACGCACCTGCCCCCCCCCCCCCCCCCCCCCTCAGGCGACAGTAACGGAGGTTACATTTGGCCCTATGCGATAGCCCACAACATCCAAATGCGACCAGATATTTTCGGGAAATGATGCTAGCTTTTTCGCCTTACAACCGCTGTATAAAACCACCATAAATCGGAAATCACTTGGCAAAGCATTTTGCAGGCACATCCCGGCGACACTATTTGCACCCCTTTATTGAGAATGAGCCGTATATCCAAGAACAAAGCTAGGCATTCAAAACACTTTCGAATACAGCGATAGGACTGCATTTTGGAAAAGGACAACACTGTCTGCATTTTTTATTGAAGATGGTTTCCATGCTCGACAGACATGGGCAAATCTAGCTAGATTTCTAGCCTCGAACGAGCTTATTTTATGATTTTGATATTTTATGTGCTCGTTCTCAGCTAGAAATTTAAAGGCAATTTTTCAATCGGACGTTCGTAACGGTTTTTCGGTACGAACGGTTTGGGTGTATAAAAATGACTGAATTACCTTCTTTCACAAGCTTATTCCAGTTTGCAGTTCAAGTTGGTCCCCTCTTAAACAATTCTGCACAAAAATATTGCCCAGTTCGATGTTTGTTATTCCAAAAATGTTCAATATTCAATATAGCCCTAGCAAAATTCAACAAGATTTTCTAATTTCACATTGGGATTTACCATCACACCGTGACGTCACAGTCAAATCCTAAACTTGGGAGCCACAAAGCGGGCCAATTTAAGAACGACATTTGAATTGGGAGGGAACTAAAAGGCAACGTAATACAAAAATGTGAATTGGCCTATTTTTCACATAAATCCTTCAGACAAACAATATTTTTTTTTATTTGGCACTTCCGACATCGGTTTGAGCTGTCAGAGCAAGTGACCTCAATCAAACTCAGAAGAAAACAATGAATAATTAACTCGCAAAAGTGTGAAGCACAGTGGCACGTTACAAACTATTGTTTTAATTCCCAAATAATATTTATTAGAAAATCATACTCGACACCCACATGATAATAGTATAATATGCTGCTATTTATAATGTACTATGATCATTGGGGTGACCAGTATGATTTTCGAATAAATATTATTTGGGACATAAAAATCGTGTGTAACGTGACCCTGTGTGTGAAGTATTATGAACAAATTGAAAGTTGGGGGTACTCTCTTGTTCCACTTCATTCTTCCTTTTTTGGGGGGAGGGGGGCTGATTTCCTCCCCAATTACAAGGTCGGAAAGGCAACCGGTGTATGTGTGTGTGGGGGGTGATTTTGCTCAAAAAAT
Source organism: Pictodentalium vernedei (assembly GCA_031216915.1). Classification (NCBI taxonomy): domain Eukaryota; kingdom Metazoa; phylum Mollusca; class Scaphopoda; order Dentaliida; family Dentaliidae; genus Pictodentalium; species Pictodentalium vernedei. The sequence continues at coordinate 416,866,576 of CM062291.1, read as the reverse complement.
GATTCCGCGTGCATTATCGAGGCTTCGTCACACCAAGGTGGGTGTGTGAAAATTTGCAGCCCCCTCTTCCCCCTTCTTACTGCCTGCATGTGGCCTGGGGATCTCTGCAGAGAAATTTTGAAAAATATGAGATCGAATTTAGAGCCCCCTGTCCACACACACAACGGCTGCCTTTCCCTTTTTTGGGGAGGAAATCAGTCACATTTGGGGGACAACCATTTTTTAGCAAGTCCCTCCCACACACACACACAAGATTCGATAAAAAGCCATTTTAGGGGCTCGTCTCCAATTCCTTCCTGGTAGACAAGGGTATAAAGTTGCAAATATGTTTTTGAGCTAGCACCCCCCCCCCCCCCCCCCCCCCTGCCACCGCATTCGCCTAACTGATCAAAATATGTAAATATCTTTGTAACTGAATGCTGGACACATCACCATATATATACACAACACAACACAAGACCAATAACGCATGCATGGGTCAATAACGCATGCATGGGTGTACAAAACTCCATACATTACCAGAAAGGACATTTTCCCATGTGTGGACTTATATTGTATCGTGACATACGTTAACAACACTTGGAATTTTTTTTTTTTATTATTTTTTATTTTCATATATCAAATGTTTGTACACAACTGCATCGTATGAAATATTTTCAACAAAAACATTTGAATGCCGGACATGTGCCCCCCCCCCCCCCCCAATGGATGAGTGCCCCCTTGACATTTGCTACCCGGACATGAGCTGCCCCCGTACATGCCCCCCCTCGTTATAGCAAATATGGACATGACCCCCCCTCCTCCCTCCACTGCCCCCTCCCTTGTCTGTCATCATTTTATTATTGCTCATTGCGAAAAGCACTTGAACAACAGTATACAATAAAATGTTTCGTGTCGGACACGATAATAAAATGATGACAGGCAGGGTGGGGGGGGGGGGTCAGTTATCAGGGCCGTCGAGGTGGGGGGAGGTGCTAGGTAACCGATGTAGTAACACCGGAGCCTGCCGTTAAAGGGGGGCCCGGTTGCATAGGCGTATGGGTTAATGTTTTAGGAGGGGGGGGGGGGGCGGGGCTGGGATATTTGCCCGAAAAATGATTTCGGCGCAACTCCAATTGGCCCGAAAAAAAATATGAAATTGCCCGAAAAATTCAATTTTTAATATGAAATTGCCCGATAAATCCAATTTTTTCACATTCATACGCCTATGCCCGGTAGCTTCCCTGCTGGAGTACAAGCTCCAGCATTCTTATGCAATTGAAACCATGCTTTGTGGTGGATATTTCAACATTACGCACCACTCCGCAAGAATTCATGGTCATGTGTCATCCATTAACGACGGGCTCCGGTGTTACTACATCGGTTACCCGCCCCCCTCCCCCCCCCCCCCCCTCGACGGCCCTGACTGACCACCAGTCAGTAAGCAGTAATAAAATGATGACAGACAGGGGAGGGGGCAGTTGTCCGGGAATAGGAGGGGGGGCTCATGTCCATATTTGCTATAACGAGGGGGGGGGGGGGGGGCTCATGTCCAGGGGGGGGCACTCGTGTGGGGGGGGGGGCACATGTCCGGCATTCGCAGATAATATTTCACTCTATGCAATGCGCAAAATCTCAAGATTGTGCGGTTTCTCGCGAGTCGTTAGAAATCACATATTCTCCCATTTTCAAACTTTGCGATGAATCCACACCAGCATGAATATGTTGGTCAGAATATAGTGTGGTCATGTGTAAAAAGCCCCCGATGGGCCACACTGAACTTCCACAAGTGCCAATTTCCAATTTTTTTCCGTTTGAAGCTTCAGAATCCCGATGACGAGAGTGGTAGACCCCTTTTCGTTTTAGTCATCACCTCGCCTCTATACGCGCGTGGGGCAATGCCATGCCAAATGGAATTTTGTTTATTTTGAAATTTTCACCTCTCATATTCCTTACATTCAGATTAAATATACACAAATTATACATCAAAATGAAGGCTGGGATGTATAGAACACGAAACGCATATGTAATCAACTCATAGAGTTGACAGCAGGCACCACTGGTTCCTGGAAGTCTGCTATCGTATTCTCACCAGAACTGATAATAAAATAATATTTTGGAAGAACAACTCGTGACCGAATGTGCTTCTGATATTCAATAACAAAGCTAGGCATTCAAAACACTTTCTGGTGCAGCGACAGGACTGCATTTTGGAAAAGGACAACACTGTCTGCATTTTTTATTGAAGATGGTTTCCATGCTCGAGTCGACAGACATGCGCATATCACTCGTTACCACGAATTTCCATCGAAAAACAAAAGAAATTTTAACAGGTATCATGATACCTTGCATTGAATATGGCAACTGTGCAATCTCTATCTAATAACAATATACTGTATGAAGGTGATCTTTTTCATTATTTGATTTTAGACGGCATTGTTTTTACATGTTTTTTCTGTCCGATGACGTGGACCAATGTGAAAAAATTGGATTTATCGGGAATGGGTAAAGATCAAGCTTCAGAACAACAAAGATCTTCTGATAGGAGCCTTTTACATGCCTAAACGGAATACCAAAGATTTGGACGAACTCAGAAAATCACTAAACTTGATAAACACTGGACCAGCCTCAAAGCATATTATACTTACAGGCGACTTCAACTGTCCACATATAAACTGGGAAGATACTACCTTAATTCCCAAAGCCACAGAAAAGGCAGTACAACAAGCACTGACAGACACCACCGCAGATGTGCAAATGATCCAAATCCACAACTCACCAACACGAGAAGGAAATATAATTGACTTGGTATTCACAACAAATCCAAGCCTCGTTAAAACATCAACCTCAGTACCTGGAATATCGGACCACGATATGATAGTCACAGACATAGACACAAAACCGTCTCACTCCAAACAACAGCCCAGGAAAACATACCAGTACTCCAGAGCAAACTGGGACCTACTACAAGAAAGGCTAGACACCCTATCAAAGGACCTAATTGATATGCAAGAACGAGGATCAGAGGTAAACCTAATGTGGAATACATTTAAAACAAACCTCCTAAAAAATATAGAAGACTTAATACCATCAAAAGTACAGAAAGCAAAAAGAACACTACCCTGGATCAACAAACAAATCAGACGGTTGCTCCGGCGGAAACAAAAACTACGAACACAAGCATCCAAAACCAAGAATTGGAAGAATTATAGAGTTTTCCAAAAAGAATGTAAAAGAGCCATCCGAAGAGCTGAATGGGAATATGTCAATAACATCATCCAAGACGGTCTCAGCAGAAACACAACAAAACCATTCTGGAAATATATCAAGTCAAAAAAACAAGACAATTTAGGCGTCTCGCCATTAAAGGACCAAGGACAACTTGTAAACAACAGCAAAGGCAAGGCCCAACTACTAATAAATCAGTTTAGATCAGTCTTCACCATAGAGAACACCAGTACAATGCCAACTGTCAACAAACAGGCTAAACATAACATCGGACCATTAGAAATAACAACACCAGGCTACACTGTACAAACAGCAAAAACTGAACAGTACAAAAATACATTTTTTATAAAAACAGTTGTGGAGTGGAACCACCTGGATAACACGGTTGTCTGCGCAGAAACACCGGAAGAGTTCAAGGAGAAACTCAGCAGTAACGTAACAACACTGTAAAGCGTCCTCCCATCCGTTGCAAATACGCCAGAAGTGGATCGTCGCAACATATAATACAGATACAGATACAGACTGGAAATCGAAAGTATACTCATACGTAAACAAAAGCAAAGGCTTTGGAATTTTCCCCAATGCAGCCCTGTCGCCGTGTTTTGAAGAATTTTTATCCCCTAGCTTTGTTCTTGGATATGTAAAGCACATTTCATTTGGCCACAAGGTTTTTTCGTGAAATATTATTAAATTATCAGTTCTGGTGCGAATACAGCAGCAAACTTCCAGGAACCAGTGGTGCCTACAGTCAACTCTATGAGTTGATTACACATGTGTTTCGTGTTCTATACATCCCAACCTTCATTTTGATGTACATTTTGTGTATATTTAATTTGAATTGAAGGAATAGCAGAACTATGTTTTATCCTTTAATTATCGTTATTTGAATACCCGCGAAGCATCAACGAATGTTTCAAAAAAGTCCATGTTTTTGTATAAATATAAAACAGTACTAGTAAAAACAATAACCCAGTAATGGCGCCAAAACGAATAGACCTTTTCATCGATGCAGAATTGGAAATTCGATTGCATTTGTGCAGAGGGGGATGATAACCTCCTCTGTGCGAATATGATCGAGTTTGATAACTTCCTCTGCGCGAATGAGATCGAGATTCCAATTCTGCATCGATGAAAAAGTCTATTCGTTTCGGCACCATTACCGGGTTATTGTTTTTACTGTTTTCAGAGGTGAGAATTTTCAAAGTAAACAAAATTCCATTACTTATATAGCACCTTAAGGGGCTACATAACTAATGGAATATTTTTATACTGTACCAATGACCCAGACATAGCTGGTGCTAACTCTTAAAAATATAGGGCCAAACACAAATTTTGCCCCCCAATCCCCAAAATTTGCATCTAAAACCAAAGAAAACATGTCCTGAATGGCCCTCCATACTTCACCTCTGCTGCGCATGCGCAGTGTCAAGGACGTCCCCAAATTGGCGCCATTAATCATTCTTTGTTTGGCCCTTGAGCAGTTAACATCTGACTGATCTTTGCGCTTGTAAATCTAAGTTTAAATGATGCCAGACACATAAATATTAGAGAAATGGTGTTTCTAAGGAGGATATAGAAGGAGGAGAGGAAAAATGAGTGGCAGAAAATTATCAGGGCTGTAACTTAAAATTTTTTAATGAAATTATGTTAAGTTACCTATTTTCGAGGCAACAGCCTGTTGTGGTCATTCTTGTTGTCAAGTTACACTGCTTGTTCAGTGTTTTCCTCTCTCCCTTTCCTTCAAGTCCCCTCTTGCTATTCTCCCATGCTTTTGGCATATTTTCTGTAATATTATTACTAAAATTTCTTGGGAGTTTTAGCTAGATAACAGAATGAATTCTGTTCTTTTCCCCATGTTTACGTCTTCACCTATGGGTGGTTAGGCGTAGTGTTCTGCATCTACCATCTGATGTTCTGCAGTTTCTTCCCTGGAAGTCTCTGTTTTGCATCAGATAGTGTATTATTGGTAACTGATTTCGGGCCTGGGTGCCTGGAGTCTTCTTCTGGTGTGTTTACACTTATTGTTTACATTTACAACAGCCCTCTGTGTGAGGGGGGATTTCTTGAAAATAATATCTTGATGTTCACTAGATTCATTATTATTGTTCGTAAGTGTTGCATAAATTGTTTAAAATATTTTTAGAATTTTTGTCCACACTTAGGCTTGGGATCCATTGGGGCTCAACGTTACTTTTCAGAAACTTGGGCTGTTCTGAAAAAATATTTTTTCAAAATTTTTTGATTTCAATTATTTTTTCTATGTTAATGGATCATGTTATTATGTATTTTGATTGTCAGGGGTTGGTGCGAGTACTAGGACTTTGTTTTCTTTTCACAATGAAAGGATATTGTTCAATTGTATTAAGAGGAAATCTTCCTCTGACTTTCATAATCATTGTAGATGTAGTCAGTGTACTCGCACTAACTCCTGTTCTGTATGTGTTAATTTCGATGACAACATGGGAAGCATGTGTCACGGTATGTTAGGTGGGAATTGGCCATTCCGGTCCTTTCCCCGCAGGGTCACTCTACTTTATCAATCTCTATTTCAAACAATCAGGAACAGGGTGATGTATCTGTGATGTCTTCCAAAAGTGTGCCTCCGTCGTCACAATTAATGAAGAGCTAGCGGAAAAGTGCTCATGTAAATACGTCAATGGACTAAGAGGACCCTAGTAGGTTCGACGGCCTTTGACGTCCGCTAGCTCGCCCGGTGTAGCGTCCATTCATCGAATGGTTCGGCAGCCGGGTTCGTCCGTTGCGGTCTAGAAGGAGTTTTGGGTGATGCGAGCACTATAAATCAACCAAATGCACACCCAGTGACGGCGGATTAGAGGAGAGAACGGAGGAAGCCTTTTAGTCCGGTTCCTAGCTCGTCCAGGTCCATCCGGACTGCGAGCGAGAGAGGCCCCTCTCTCGTACAACAACATCTGGCCCCAGATGTTGTGGTACAAAATGTTTCGCATTCGGAGCATACGTCCGCCGCTCGGGGCGCTCCGATGTATAGTCAGTCCGGAGCGACTGTCAATAAGGCTTCCTCATCCTCATGGTAGCGCACACGACCGCTCTTGGCTACGTGACCTCGGATATCCAGTCAGCTTCGCCAATCAGAGAATCATCGGCGACCAGGTCACAAGGCCTACAGACTCCGGACGTTCGCATAAGAAAGTGTGCGGGAGTCAACGTACACGGAGCTTCCAGCGGCAAAACATCGTAAGACCGCTACTGCACAGGCCTCGGTGACGGACGTGCTATCCCAAATAGCACAGCTTATCGCAGCATCCCAGCAACGACAGAATCTCTGCCGCATTATGTATTATCTGACGACGCTGGGTCGGGACGCTCTGCGGAAGCAGGTGCGGACGTCCGAAAATTTCATCCGGTCCGACAGGATGCCGAAAGGGATTCGGAGGATTTCAAGCTTTCCCTTTCGGAACAACATGAGCTGCTGTGTATGTCATCTGACTTTATCTTCTAGAGGTTCTTTCGTCGGACCAGAATGCTGCGATGCCGGATAAGAAACTGATAGCGTCGGTGGACACAGAAATTTTTGGTTCGGTTCAGGGACATCGTCCCTCAGTTCTGACACAGTCCAATAATGTCACACAAACTTTCGAATTATTGAACGACGCTATATATATTATTATATGCTTGCTATTAACAAGCATGTCTGGTTTCTTGTTCGCAAAGTTACTGAGAAGTCTTTCAAAAGTGCGCCTCTGTCGTCATAATTAATGAAGAGCTAGCGGCAATAAGTGCTCATGGAATACGTCAATCGCCTAAGAGGTCCCTAGTAGGATCGACGGAGTTGACATTCGCTAGCTCACCCGATGTAGCGTCCATTCATCGAATGGTTCAGCAGTCGGGTTCGTCCGTTGCGGTCTAGGAAGGAGTTTTGGGTGATGCGAGCACTATAATAGACTTTAGTACACACCCAGTGACGACGGATTAGAGGACAGATCGGAGGAAGCCTGTTAGTCCGGTTCCTAGCTCGTCCAGGTCCGTCCGGGCTGCGAGCGAGAGAGGTCCTTCTCTCGTACAACAACATATGGGACCGGATGTTGTGGTACAGATATTTCGCATTCGGAGCATATGTCCGTCGCTTAGGACGCTCCGTTATATTGACAGTCCGAGAGACTGTCGATAATGCTTCCTCATCCTTACAGCAGCGCACACGACCGCACATTGGCTACGTGACCTCGAGTATCCGGCCAGCTTCGTCATTCAGTGATTCCATGGCAAACAGGTCACGCCATCCGGTAGCCAAGGGACACGAGGCCTATACACTCCGTTCGCTCGCATAATAGAAGTATGCACGGGGTAACGAACACGGAGCTTCCAGCGGCAATGCATCGTAAGACCGCTTCTCCACAGGCCTTAGTGACGGACGTGCTATCCAAAATAGAACAGTTTATCACAGCATCCCGGCAAACGACAAATTCTCGGTTGGATCAGGAATAATCTGACGGCGCTGGGTCGGTGCGCCCACTGTTGCATCAGGTTCGGACGACCAAACACTTTATAGGGTCCGACAGGATGGCGAAAGGGATTCGGACGATTTCGAGCTTTCCCTTTCGGAACAACAGAAGCTGCCATACATTTCTTCCGGCATTATCTTCCAGAGGTTGTTCCATCGGACTACATTGCTGCGATGCTGGATAAGAGACTAATAGCGTCATTAGACACGGAGTTTGGATCGGTTCAGGGACATTGTCCCTGACTTACCGACACAGTCCAATAATGTCTTTAGAACATTCGAATTATTTAACGACGCTATATATAAGCTTGCTACCAAGCATGATAGTCTAGTTTCTTGTCCGCAATGCTCTATTCTGCCTTTTTTCAATTCTAGGAAATAATTTATATTGGCAGAACAGTGCATACCGAGAGTTCATATGCGTCTAGACGGCTGTGCTGAAGACTGGGAATTATCTTTTTCGCCGTCTATGTCAATTCCAGCCACGATGTTGGAAACGACAATGATGTCTAATAGACTTAACTTAGATGCTTTATCATATGTAGACCACCTTACTGAGGCGTTATCATTAAGTCTTCAAGAGAAAGAATTCCAGGATATGATCCTCAATGTGATTTCTTTCAAGGGCAGTAGTTTTTCCACGTATAACTCCGCCCTTCAGTGGTAAACTGGAGTTGATTTGACATGACGCAGCCCTGGCTACATCCACGCGCGTGGTTAGTAAGGTGAAGAATTCTCTCAAGAGTCGCTTCGGTCTCGGAGAAGCTTCTCTTCGATGGCAACTTTTCAGCAATCTATGAATTGCTCGATATACACGTTCTCTTGTCTATCTAGTGTAGCAAGAGATTCAGACTGGGGCAAACATTCAGTGGTTGACTCAGTGAGTGCCACTGCAGTTGCCAGATCCGAGTTTTATGATTATGACGGATGCCAGTCAAACAGGTTGGGGTACAATATTGATCCCAACGGATTCGAAGTGCCAGGGTCTTTGAGTTCCGCAGTTTCTAGGCAAGCACTTAACTTCCAGGAAATGATGTTATTTATGCCTGCACTATGTCATTGGATGAACATTATTCAGAAATGCATGTCCAAATCCTGTCCGTTAATACGACAGTAGTTGCGTATCTCCGGAACCAGGGAGGCACTCATTCGATTCCGTTATTCAATTTAACGGAAAGAATCCTTCTGTTTGTTATAGTACACCAAGTTCTGCTTTGGTCCGTCATATTCTGGGTCGTCTGATTGTATTAGCAGACTCCCTTTCACGTAAGGGTCGCTTGTTGCCGTCAGAATGGACTCTCAACAAACAAGTATTCAGTCAGATTTGCTATCAATGGGAGCGCCCAATGATAATTTATTTGCGACACAGCTCACTATCCAATTGCAGACGTATGTGTTTCCATGTCCGGATCCCTGAGCTTATGTTGTTAACTCTCTGTTGATCTAATAGGACGGAATGATAGGATACGCGTATCCTCCAGCGCTGTTGATTCTGCTAGTATTGCTAAGATAAACATCCACAATACAATTCTGTTGATAGCATCTCTGTCTTCACAGAGACCGTGGGTAAATTTACTCAGGTGTCTACTGTGGGACTTACCGCGAAACTTCCTCCATGAGAGGATCTTCTTTCGCTGGGGAAATCGTGTCAACTTCATCACAACCCGCAAGGTCTTAACCTTCACGTATTCCGTTGTGTGGTCCTTCTTGCACGGCAAGCATTGTACAGGATGAGCTATGGACGCGATTTCTTACTGTAGGAGAACCTCTTCTTTGCTATACTATGGCTAAAGTGGAGGCTCTTCCGTCGTTGGTGTAGGGATCATTATGTTGATATTTTTGATCCCTCCATACTAGACATTGCAACTTTCTAGTATACTTGTTTGACAAGATCAACTGCAGCCTGTTATTATTAAGGTTATAGGTCTACGTTATCTCATACCTATGCACTCTATGATAGTTTACAATTGAGTCTTATGTCTCTTTATCTAAGTCAGTTAGAAACTTTTCGATAAATAGACCTAGAATCCTTAGATTAAATTCCTATACGGAATTTAGCTTCGGTTCTTATTTACCTAAGTAATCATTTGAGCCTTTGGAAACAGTAGTTTTCAAATTCTGACCTTTTAAGACAGTAATTCTCTTAGTCTTCTCTTCTACTGAAGAGTCAGCGAGCTTCATGCACTATCGGTGGACGATTCTCACTTTCATAGTATCGGAAACACTATTTCCTTTACTACTAATGTTGGATTTTTGGTTAAGAATCAGGCTCCTAATAAATATCCGGAACCTATTGTTATTAAGGTCCTTCCGTCTTCGTACGGGCATAGGCCTTTACTCTGTCTGGTTAGAGTTTACGTATTTATAAACAGATATCAGTTTATTAGTAAGGACGTAAGCTTCTTCTGTCTTTGATGCCTAATAGAAGGACATTACGCTTCATTCTATTGCTAATGGATTCAATTAACTATCGGTACTGCTTATGGTATATCATTAACTCAGCAGTTTGTGCTTGAGATTTCGGCTCATGAAGTAAGAGCTCTTTCTACATCTTGGGCTTACATTAATAGTATCGCTATTATAGATTTTATGAAGGCTGCACATTGGGCTCAGCCATCCACATTCATGAATTTTTATCTCAGAAATATTGAGTCAATTTCTGGAGGCCTCCATTGTTAGGTCTATTATCTACTGCTCAGAATGTCATTCACTTAACAGTTGCTACTATAGCTAGGTAGGCTTTCTGTTCCGGCAGTGACTCCGTCCTGCTGCCCTCTTCGCTCTGGGCTATTTGACCCAGGGCAAGGAGAAGGGGGGGGGGGGAGGAGGGTGTTCCCTTGGGTCACCTGTTTTATTATGAAAACAAGGGGATACCTCCTCCGGAGTTAGTAATTCTGAGCTGTTATTGGGATGGTTTTTAAGTGATAAGTTTATGTTTTAAAATTTCATTCAGGTCATAGTTTTTAAAGTATAGCTTTTGAATATATCACGTGTCAAACGGGTGTTATTATACAATCCTCAGACACTTTTAAGGAGTATAAAGAGTCTCTATTCTCTTGACTAACTTTATTTATTGGCTTACTTTAAAAATTATTAGTATAAGGATTTTTCTGGATATTAAAAGAGTACATGGATGTTATGATGCTCAATTATGGAAGGTGTTGTGTCTTTCTAATTTATTATAAATAAGAAAGATACATGTAAGGCCTAATACTCCTTTTCCCCTTGTGGGGATGACTCTATTTTATACAATTGAGCTTATTGGAATTTCCTCTATGTCCTAGGCCCTCCAGCCTTTATACTATTCAGCTATGTCTGGGTCATTGGTACAGTATAAAAATGTTAAAAAATTTATAGTAATTTATATATTTTTTATACTTACCAATGACCCAGACGGGGATGGCCCTCCCAGGAGTTGGGAACTCATACCTCCCCGCTGAGTACATAGCGCTTACCAGGCACTGGTTATAAGAATGATTAATGGCGCCAATTTCGGGACATCCTTGACACTGCGCATGCGCAGTAGAGGTGAAGTATGGAGGGCCATTCAGGACATGTTTTCTTTGGTTTTAGATGCAAATTTTGGGGATTGGGGGGCAAAATTTGTGTTTGGCCCTATATTTTTAAGAGTTAGCACCAGCTATGTCTGGGTCATTGGTAAGTATAAAAAATACATAAATTACTATAAATTTTTTAACTTTGTTTATTTTATTCAATTAACAGGAGTTTACTCTATAACCTATATTCAATTAACAGGTCAAATTTGTATTGGAGGTATGGTAAATGGTTTTGTGTTGGGAAATGATATTCAATTAACAGGGATATACAATTAAGAGATATCCAATTACGTGGGCTCCACTGTACTGCTTTTTAAGAGAATTCATGAGTTCTAAGAACCAACTGAATTGTTTCATGGCTTCTAGCTTATTAACGTTCAGTAAAACTGCATCACAGTCTCCCTGATAAATGTTGTCCCTTCTATTCCCATAGAACTCCAGAAGTTCATTCAACTGATCTCTCAATTATATTGCAGGGGCCAACTATTCCAAAGCTGTTCAGTAAATTGGCGGTGTCAAACGCATAGTCTATCTCTCTATCTCTATTTTGAGATTCTCAATAAATTTGATAGTTACTGCTAATACGAATGATTCAATTCCACCATTACTTCTGGCAGATGTGATTTCCATGAAGATGGTCGCTTCATCGAAGTGGGGAGTAGGGGAACCATCTTTACTTACATCTCTGCCCAATCTAAGATGGTCGATGATTTGCTCCAGACTTTTTTGTGTCACATGAATCAATGATGGAATAGCTGTGAAATTCAAGTCTTGCAGTTGGAGTGTTTTGTTCAACTGACCAGTTATTTGCAGAACATCACACAGAAGCAGCTACATAAGCACAAATGTTTTGTCGGTCAAATGCAACTTCAGTCCTAAAACTTCAGCTAGTGTTCAACCGATGATCGGAACCGGCCACCACAATCGTCCGATTATGGGCAATCGGATGACAACTGCAACGGCTCCTTGAACATCGGTTCAACCGATTGTTGCCAAGCAATTTGTGATTTTTCTGAATCACAATTTATTATCTTCTGCAATTGTTCAATTGTTTATGTAAAATTATGTTGATGATACCATTCAATATGGTATCATCAGTGTTATCAGTGTTTATCCAACTCGTTGATTGATGTTTCCTGATTCCTAGTGTATCCGAGTATCCTTTGTATTCTCAGGAACAGTTTTTATTATATTCTCTTACATATTATATATCCATAATATATTTTATATGTTCTCTCTCGAGTCGCTCGCGCAAATCTCGTGTGCCATGTGGTTCGGACTTAAATTATTTTTCACAATTATTGTCAGTGCTAATTTTTAGCTCAACTTGACATAGTCAAGATAAGCTATTGCCATCACGCATGCGGAAGTCTGTTAGTCTGTGAGTCTGTTAGTCTGTGACATCTGTTCACATTTCCTTTAACACGGGCTACACCCCGCAGTTCTTGTCTGATCGTCACAAAATTTCATATGCAGGTTTGGGGTCATGTCTAGATGAGAACGTCCCCTTTTGGTCGCGATCGGGCAACCGGTATGGCTGCCCGAGCCCAAAACCCGAAAACCATTAGCACAGTCTACAGGTCGTATTTATGAAGGGATTTCATTGTAACTTGGTAGGATGCCTCTGTATAGGGTCATGTTTAATGTGGAGGGATTTCATTGTAACTTGGTAGGATGACTCCTTATGATGTCTAGATGCGAATTTCCCCATTTGGGCATGATCTGCCAACTGTGACGACTGCCCGAGCCCAAAACCCGAAAACCTTTAGCACAGTCTACAGGTCATATTTATTGAGGAATTTCATTGTAACTTGGTGGGTTGACTTCATACAATGTCTAGATGAGAAAGTCCCCCTTTGGACGTGATTGGGCAACTGTGACGGCTACAGGAGCCCGAAGCCCGAAAACCTTTAGCACAGTCTAGAGGTCATATTTATGAAATGATTTCATTGTAACTTGGCAGGATGACTCCAAATAATGTCTAGATGAGAACGTCCCATTTTGATCGCGATCATGCAGCCTTGATGGGTGCCCGAGCCCAAAAACCTTTAGCATAGGCAAAAGGTCATATTTATGGAAGGATTTCATTGTAACCTGTTAGGTTGACTCCATATAATGCCTAGATGATGACATCCCCTTTCGGTTGTGATTGGTCAGTTGTGATGGCTACAAGTGCCCGAAGCCCGAAAACCTTGAGCACAGTCTACAGGTCATATTTATGAAGGGATTTCATTGTAACTTCTTAGGATCACTCCAGATGATGCTCAGATGAGATTGTCCCCTATGGTTGCGATCATTCACCCATGATGGCTGCCCAAGCCCGAAGCCCGAAAACCTTTAGCACAGTCTACAGGTCATATTTATGAAGGGATTTCATTGTAACTTGGTAGGTTAACTTCATATAATGTCTAGATGAGAACGTGTGATCATTCACCCATGATGGCTGCCCGAGCCCGAAGCCTGAAAACCTTTAGCACAGTCTACAGGTCATATTTATGAAGGGATTTCATTGTAACTTGGTAGGTTAACTTCATATAATGTCTAGATGAGAACGTCCTCTTTTGGACATGATTGGGCAACTGTGATGGCTAAAGGTGCCCGAAGCCCGAAAACCTTTAGCACAGTCTACAGGTCATATTTATGAGGGGATTTCATTGTAACTTGGTAGGATGACTCCAAATAATGTCTAGATGAGAACGTCCCCTTTTGATCGCGATCATTCAGCCTTGATGGGTGCCCTAGCCCAAAAACCCTTAGCATAGGTAAAAGGTCATATTTATGGAAGGATTTCATTGTAACCTATTAGGTTGACTCCATATAATGCCTAGATGATGACATCCCCTTTTGGTCGTAATTAGTCAGCTGTGTTGGCTACAAGTGCCTGAAGCCCAAAAACCTTGAGCACAGTCTACAGGCCATATTTATGAAGGGATTTCATTGTAACTTCATAGGATCATTCCAGATGATGCCCAGATGAGATTGTCTCCTTTGGTTGCGATTATTCAACCATGATGGCTGCCCGAACCCGAAGCCCGAAAACCTTAAGCACAGTCTACACGTCATATTTGTGAAGGGATTTCATTGTAACTTGGTAGGTTGACTTCATATAATGCCTAGATGAGAACGTCCCCTTTTGGACATGTTTGGGCAACTTTGACGGCTAAAGGTGCCCGAAGCCCAAAAACCTTTAGCACTGTCTACAGGTCATATTTATGAAGGGATTTCATTGTAACTTGGTAGGTTGACTCCAAATAAGGTCAAGATGAGAACGTCCCATTTTGGCCATGATCATTCAGCCTTGATGGGTGCCCGAGCCCAAAACCTTTAGCATAGGCAAAAGTTTATATTTATAGAAGGATTTCATTGTAACATTGTTAGGTTGACTCCATATAATGCCTAGATGATGACATCCCCTTTTGGTCGTGATTGGTCAGCTGTGATGGCTACAGGTGCCCGAAGCCCGAAAACCTTGAACACAGTCTACAGGTCATATTTATGAAGGGATTTCATTGTAACTTCGCAGGATCACTCCAGATGATGCCCAGATGAGATTGTCCCCTTTGGTTGCGATCATTCAACCATGATGGCTGCCCGAGCCCGAAGCCCGAAAACCTTTAGCACAGTCTAAGGTCATATTTATGAAGGGATTTCATTGTAACTTGGTAGGTTGACTTCATATAATGTCTAGATGAGAATGTCCCCTTTTGGACACGAGTGGGCAACTGTGACGGCTTCAGGGGCCCAAAGCCCGAAAACCTTTAGAACAGTCTACAGGTCATAATTATGAAGGGATTTTATTGTAGCTTGGTAGGATGACTCCAAATAGTGTCCAGATCACGATCATTCAGCCTTAATGGCTGCCCGAGCCCAAAAACCTTTAGCATGTCTGTAGGTCGTATTTATGAAAGGATTTCATTGTAACTTGTTAGGTTGACTCCATATAATTCCTAGATGATGACATCCCCTTTTGGTCGTGGTTGGTCAACTGTGATGTCTACAGGTGCCTGAAGCCCGAAAACCTTTAGCACAGTCTACAGGTCATATTTATGGAGGGATTTCATTGTAACTTGGTAGGTTGACTTCATATAATGTCCAGATGAGAACGTCCCCTTTGGACGCAATTGGGAAACTGACGGCTACAGGGGCCCGAAAACCTTTAGCACAGTCTACAGGCCATATTTATGAAGGGATTTTAATGTAACTTGATAGGATGACTCATTTTGGAATAATTTCATTGTAATTTTGTTGATATATGTTAACTGTGAGGGCCACATATATTAACTGTGAGGTCATATTAACCCACCCCTCAGATCTTTAGTACAGTGTACACCTCATATTATTTTTATCATAAACATAGCATACATGGAACAGAAATGAACATATTCCCAATTATCACAATTCTTGTCTTATTTCATAATCCTTTCATAAACATTGAACATTATCCTTTTCATCAAACACAACACACAAGTTAAGCTACAGTGTCATTGACACTTTCATTCTCATTGTGTTAGAGTTGGGTGTCAGCGGGGTTCCGCTCCTGCAGTTTTTCTTCTCTCTTTTGATAGTGGTCATCCTGTTGTGTGGTTCCTGGTCGACCGTCTGGGGTCTTAATTTCTGTCACCTTTCTCTCTTCTTTGGGGGTGTTCTTCTGTTTTCTGATTTCACCTTCTTTGCTCCTCTCACCTCTATCATGCCCAGGATAATTCCTTGTGGGCAATGTCTGCTGCCAAAGCATGTGGACGATTCACATTCTTCTTGTTCCTCCTGTAATGGGTGTTCGGCCGAGCGGCCATGTGGTGTCTGTGGATCATGGTCATCCACTTTCTGGGCGTCAGTTAACCGTGTCGTTCGTTCTTGTGGCCGTGCCTCCCGCTCCCGTGGGAAAGGAGAACGTGGTCATTCGGGGGCTCCCGAGCCGACCTTGTCTGGTGAGAGTTATTCCTCCTCGGCGGGGGAAGTGCAGTCTTTTCCTGTAGTGGATACTGCGGGAGCCGTTGAGTGTTCTGGTGAAGAGGTGCCTGGTTCCGGGACTACAGTCCCCCTCCAGTCGACATCTGAGGCTGTCACCAGGGTTGTGACTCCTCCTTCGGAGCCGAGCAGGGGTGCTCTCTCCACTTTTCCACTGGCCTCAACGACTCCCGACGTATCTACTACTACTGCTGGTCCGTCTGCTTCGTCGTCAGTTTCAGCCGGCCTCGGCTTTTTGCTGCAGGGGACTGCAGGAATGTCTGGTTCTGCAGACGTGGGATATCGGGGAGTCCACGTTGGACTTATCTGGAGAGATGCTTGACATGCTTTCTCTCTCAGATCACGTCGTCTCAGCTTTAGCTGCTTATCAGCCTCCAGATAAGTTTGACAAGGTACAGGCTCCTTTGCGTGTGCTGTCTATGGCGCTCATGCATCTTACTCACACGCATGCCTGTAACACGGCTAATCTGGAATTAGTTTGAAGGGACGCTGTGCTGGACACAGGACGATCCCTTCCTGAGGAGCAGCGCGCTGCTCTTCGATCTGCTTCTTTGGCAGGTCCTCAACTTTTCCATGGTTCCATGTCGACGGTCCGGGATGACGTCCTACGTCATTCCTAAGATCAGCTGCTGTTTCGTCAGCTTGATCAGCCTTCTAGGGGAGTCAGGGGCCGTTCCAAGCCTAACAAGTACCCTTCTGCTTCCTCTGTGAAGCAAAAGGCTGGTCCTTCTGCCGCCGCCTCTACTTCTTACTCAAGGGGTAAGGGTAAAGGTCGGCAGAATCGAGGGAAGTCTCAGGATTCTTCATTTAGTAGAGGAGGTGGTTTCTCCTCTCGCGGCTCGAAATGAAGGTCCTCACCCCGACTCGTCCCAGGTTGGAGGAAGGATAGCAGAGTTCGCAGACCATTGGGCCACCATCACATCCGATCCGTGGGTGTTAGATGTTGTTCGGTCCGGGCTGCGAATATCCTTCCGATGGCACCCCACTCTGTCAAGGGTGCCTCTTCCAACCACAATTCCTTCAGACGTTTTATGTCGGGAACTTTTGTCCACGGAGATTGGCAATCTCCTGGCAAAGGGGGCGATCGAGGTCATCAAGAACATTCAGTCAGTGGGTTTCTATTCCCGCCTTTTCTTGGTGCCGAAGAAGGACAGCTGACTCCGACCAGTTATCGATCTGAGTATCCTGAACCAGTCTATCATTGCTCCCCAGTTCAGCATGGAGACTTTCATGTCGGTCCGCCATTCAATTCACCAGGGTGATTTCACTGCCAGCATCGATCTGCGAGACGCTTACTTCCACCTTCCGATGCATCGGGCGTCACGGAAGTATCTCAGGTTCGCTTTTCTGGGGCGAGTTTACCAGTTCAAGGCCATGCCTTTCGGCCTTAACCTGGCTCCTTGGGCCTTCACCAGACTGATGTCGCATGTGATAGCGTTCCATCGCACACAGTCCAGGGTGACTACTTCGGCATATCTGGACGATATCCTCCAGAGGCATTCCAATCCTGCCTTACTGGAGTCGGATGTTGCCACTCTGTTGAGCTTGCTCACGTCGCTAGGATTCAGAGTCAACGAGGAGAAGTCGGACCTGGTCCCTTCTCAGTCGTTTTGTCATCTGGGGATGGCTTTCCAAACCCAATTAAATTTGGTAGCGGTTCCCCAGGCCAAGGCTGTGATTCTCTCAGCTTTTGCTCTGACTCTGTCCCAGTTCACGTCTGCGACCGCTCGGAGTTTTCTCCAGCTGATCGGTCTCTGCGGTTCTGTGACAGATCTCATTCCTCAAGGTCGGCTGCGTGTCAGACCTCTCCCACACTTTCTGCTCAGTCGTTGGAGACCGAATGTAGATTCTCTGGATCTGGTGCTTCGGTTTCCGGAATCTCTTTATCCTCACCTTCTTCCCTGGACAGATGTTCAGTGGATTACGCAGGGTGTTCCATTGGACTTACGCCGGGGGCGCCGTTCGAACCTTTATCCCAGGTGGATATGCATTTTCTCATATATAAGACGGCGTTTCTGATAGCGTTTGCTTCGGCCAGACGGGTTAGTGAGCTTCACGCTCTCTCGTTTGACCCGGCCTTTTTTACGAGCTCTCCCAACAGTGTTACTTTTACCACTGATTGCTCTTTTTTGGCCAAGAATCAGTTACCAGATACTACTCCTCCTCCTATCTGTATCAGGGCTCTTCCTTCTGTTGAGGGTAATCGCCCTTTGCTCTGTCCGGTCTGTGCTGTTCGCATTTATCTCGGATCGGACACGTTTCATACGGAAAGGCAGGAAACGTTTTTTTCTGTCTCTTATTCCGGGTCGACAGAAGATCTCTCCTCAATCCATTTCTCGATGGATTTGTCTTGCTATTCGTATGGCTTACGGTCGTTTAGCAGCTGGCGATTGTATTACCAATCGTATTTCTGCCCACGAGGTGCGGGCATTGTCCACCTCTTGGGCTTATTCTAACTCCATCAAGTTGTCGGATGTTATGCAGGCAGCCTACCGGAGAAATGCCTCTACTTTCTCCACCTTTTATCTGCGCCAGTTGCAGGAGCAGTCGGAGGACCTTTTTGCCTTGGGTCCTCTTTCTTCTGCTCAGGCTGTTGTCTGCCCTAGCCATTAGGCTTCTTGAAGGTTAGTTTCAGCCTTGTGCTGTTACTGCCCTTTTCTGTCTGTGTGTCACACAGGCCCATATGTCTCCTTTCATTGTCCTTTACCAATGATTATTATGGTTGATAAGCCTCGGGACCTCTTCCTTCTGCTTCACGGTTCCAGTGCACTGGGGTTATGTGTGGGTTGGTTATGCGATTCCCTCCAGCCTTTTGTCTATTCAGCCTGTAGTAAACAATTGTGAGTAGGTTGATAAGAAATCTAAATTTTATAGTAAATTTCCTTTCTTATTATACCTACCACAATTGTTTACATGGAGGCCCTCCCGTCTTCTTTACGGGTAAAGAATCTTTCCTCCCCGCTGATCACATAACTCTAACGTTGACAGATTCAAAAAGAATGAGTCTTTAGCGATGGTATATGCGCACTGGCAACGGAAGTCGTGGAGTTGTACTTGGGAGAGAGTGTCCCGTACTGGGTCTGCGCCGGTTGCTCTCGACCCTGTTTTGGCTTATTTTTACTTGGTGCTTTTGCACCACCTTTCTTTCCCAAATTGCTTGGGAAAGACAAAAATAGAGAGTATTTTTATCTTAGTTAGGGACTTCCACTGTAGTGCAAGCCTGTAGTAAACAATTGTGGTAGGTATAATAAGAAAGGAAATTTACTATAAAATTTAGATTTCCTCAAACATTGTTGCGGCATATGTATTTTTGAGAGGAATTAAAGCTAGCAGGTGTTCAATAATCTAGTACTGAAATGGTTAACCGGATAATCGATTTGAAACCAGTTAGCTATCTAAGCGATTAGAAAAACCATCAACCATTTATCCGAAATATCAATAGTGATTGTCATGGGGGCGTGATGGCATTGCGGTAACTGTTTCTCGTCAGATCACCGAAGTTCAGCAACACCGAGCCCGGTTAATCCTCGGATGGGTGACCATCTTAGCGATTGATTCAGACTCCCACGTTGTGTCCTTGGGCAAAGCTCTTAACCCTGATTGACCACATGGGGGCACGATGACGCCGTGTACTAAGGCATACTGCATATCAAAGCTGTGCATGTCTTCAACCAATCTAACCATGCCTGTGCTGCAGTGCGGAGTTATGATGTTGGGGAGCTGGCAGCTGCTCGTCGTTGCTCAGTGGTTCTCTCCGGGTACTCTGGCTTCCTCCACCCATAAAACTGTCACGGTCGTGATTAGCCATTGTGCATAAGTATGTGACCTTAAACACCAGTAGATGAATAAATAAATAGTGATCGTCATTCCACGTTTAAAACAAAGTAAATCTGCTGCTTCTCCTTTGTGATAGATTACATATCGAAGCCATATTGAATATATTGAGAAATAATCGACTTTGGCGTTCAAGACTTCGTTAATGATCGGCAGTTTCCGTGAGTAATGAGTAATCGCAGAAGCTATTCTGTAGTGTGTATACAAACAAACGTTGTTGAGTACTCGACAAAGTTTGTTTGTATACACACTACGGAATAGTTTGATAATACTACTTTCCAATTCCTATAGTTTTTTATCCCATATTCGGTGAAATAATGGCCACGGAAAACCAGATATTATCCGTTTTTTGCTCTCGGTTAGTAGGTTACGAAAATGAGCCAACCGTTTCAGCCCTACAATAATCACACCCTTTGAATTTGCGCATATCCCAGCTAGAGCTAATTGCTGAATATCTGCATTGTCAGTGGATTCATCCAAAAGAACAGTAATAAATTCAGCATCTCTAATCCTACTCCAAGCCTCTTCCTCTAAATATTCACTCATAGAGGAAATTGTTTCCTCTTTAGACTGGTGAGACATGTAACTAACACTGCCGGGAAGATGCAAATCAATATCCATGTCTTCCAACAAATCTGCAATGTCTTTTATTGATGTCAAATAGGCCCAATTTTACTTCACTACCAATTCCATACACTTGAACATTTTTCTTGATTTTCTCCCTGTTTTCCTCGCGAACAGTGTTTGATGCTGTCTGAATTTATTACACTATCATTCCAGTTGCCACTGTAGCCGCATAGTCTATGCTGGTTTGCAAGCACTCGGCATGACACAATGAATTTGAGTGTCATTCGAATTGGCCGTTTGGGATGGTCAGTTAAATTCACTCCCATATCAACCCACGATAGGCTGCTTTGTTGAATGCGGGCCAACAAAGGGTGGCATCGCATACATGTTGAGCAGACCCATCCTTCCTTCTCGGTACTGTAGCAGGCCCATGGAAACATTTTCTATCCATTTACGCCACGACCCTACAGTTAAAACTAGAAGTCCTGTCACGAATAGTGCGCTTATCTAGGCTTAATTGCGCGTTGGAATTGCGCGCAATTGTCATATCGAATGGCATCCAAAGCACGGCAGACTCTCTTGGTTACTCATAGCAAACACATGCAATGTTTCTGCCAATGGACCTCCGGGTAACCCGGAGGTCCATTGGCTGAAACATTGCTTGTGCACATGCCATATGTACAAAATTTGATAGCTTTACTTCGGCCATAACGTGCACATTAACGCGCATATCAACGTGCTATTTGTGCGCATTTCATGACAGGACTTCTAGTTTTAACTGTACATCTGTGCGAGATGTTGAAGCTATTGGCTCATTGCTACTTGTCTGGTTATCACCTCCTATTGTTGTGGCTTTGATATTCACATCCATGCTGCTACTTTCATCGTGATCGCCAAGAAACGAAGTAATTTTAGACGATCCTCTGGAGTCAACAGCTTTAAGTTTTTTCAGTGTATGTTCAACTCATGACAGTACTGTCGGAATATGGATTGAATATTTTTGGCGAAAGTAAAATTATTCCACCAATCCGTCTCATA
This sequence comes from Pictodentalium vernedei, assembly GCA_031216915.1. Lineage (NCBI taxonomy): Eukaryota > Metazoa > Mollusca > Scaphopoda > Dentaliida > Dentaliidae > Pictodentalium > Pictodentalium vernedei. The sequence continues at coordinate 416,844,928 of CM062291.1, read as the reverse complement.
ACGTCGGCACTCAACTGAAATCCCGATATTGCCCTCCAAGTGATTGCTTTGACGTTTCATATAAAGGACAGAGTGATTGCATTGATGCAGCTGACAAGATTTGTTTGAAATTGAACGACAGCGTTTATTGACAGTCTGAATAACTGTAGTCGCTCAATTTCAAACAAATCTTACAATACAGAAAGCGTGATGGTTTGACATTGGCTTAGCCGTACTAGGCTTTTATCTTTTAGGTTATCGTTCCAGATTTAAAGATAAAAAATTTGTGGATAAAAATGTGGCCGTAGTGGCAGAAACATTGAAAACGCACATGTATATGCCTGTGTATGAGTGTTCAAACGGTCTATGTATACTACAAGCAGGGCTCGATTTAACTGGATATACATACATGTAGTAGTTTTCAAATCAATTTTTAACTGCAGCTAATCAATTTCAAATGAAAAATCATGTAAATAATATGAAATACTAATCAAAATATATCCAAGTTTGAAAACTGCTATTCAATTTTTAAAAATTAAATTGACCCTTGACTACAAGTCCATTAGTTGTACAGTGAAACCTGTTTTGAACGACCACTGTTTTGAGCGACCACCTGTCTTGAGCGACCGGTTTTCCGAGTCACCGACGAGATTTCTTCTATAATACCACTGCTATGAATGACCACCTGTCTTGAACGACCAGCGACTGCCCTTTTCATGTCCCGAAGTGTGTTTTCACCTGCTATGAGCGACCAGGGATTGGGAGAATGATCGAGAGCGATAGTGATTTATGAATAATATGAATGCCAAACAATTGTGTGTTGAAATTAAAGTTGAATAAAAAATATTAGAAATGTCTTTACCTGTGTTTATTCTTAATTTTATTCCTGCTATGCACGAGATTCATGCAGGGCAGTGAAGTTCTACATCACAAATCCTTGCATAATCCAGAAAGTTGAATGAATGAAAAGTTTGTATAATTGTCCAACTTTGACAGATATTTTTGTAAATGAAAGTGTTTAAACAACAAGCAGTGATTTTTTTTCACAATACACTTTAACACAACACCAGTACACAGACACCGGACACTTTTGTTAGTAAAAACATGGGATGTTCAATCAAGTATAACTTGTCTGTAAAAACACTGCCATCTGTCCAAGTAGGCTAAACTGTCAGCATCCCTCTGATATCACAAGCGACTCTTTCAATTCGAAACAAACTTGAAATGAAAAGCCATTAGCTTGTTGTATAATTTATAAAAACTCTGGAAAATGTATATAAATGAAATGGTGGCCCTGACCCTCAATCAATTCGATCAAGCATTTCCAGTTCTAGAAAATTGAGAAACAAATTGTACGATGGATACGGCAACAAAGAAAAGAAAAATGGTATATTTGGACACCCCTTCCAAAAAAAGAAAGGTTTTGACTTTGGAGGAAAGAGTTGGAGTCATTGATAAGTTTGAGCGTGGTGACAGTGCTAGAAAGATTGCGTCAGAATTATCAGTTGGGAAGACACAAGTCCAAAACATAATCAGAGAAAAAGAGAAGATACGACAGGAGTGGGAAAATGGAACCTGCTCAAGAAGAAAATACAGCGTAGCCAGGAGAATATTATATGGTGATCTAAACGAAGTAATTTGGCAATGGTTTTGCATGGCAAGAAAGAAGAATATCCCAATATAGCCCAAGAACATTAGGTTTCACCAGGGAAAAAAATCGGAGAAAGCTGATTTTTTCAGGGACTGTCGAGTACATGTCGCTGAACGATTAGACAAAAGTCCCCTAAAATCCCAGTTGAGCTTTTTTTTCTACAGCCTTTTTTCGAAAACGTGTTTGAAAAAAATAAAAAAAAATCGCACGAACTTTGTAACCTCGAATTGATCCAACTGTATTTTTTGTTTACGCGTATTTTGAGCTACATAATGTCTAATATACATTTACCTAGAGGAAAATGTGCATTCTGTGACAATTTCTGCGAAAAATTATTGAAAATTCACAAAAAAGTATCGGATTTACGCAAAAAATGACGATTTTCCTAACGGATTTGCCCAAAGGGTCGTAGTACAGAACGGGATGTTAGTTGGACAGACGATAAAAAATCCACCACCATTTGAAGACTTTTATCATTGCTTACAAAATAGACATTATGGAAGACCCCCTCTGCTTCTGGCTGAGTTCCCCTTTTGGCATAAAATTCGTCAGCATGAGAACTCAACTATTTTCGGGCTTGGGACCGAACAGACACGTCTGTGTCTGGCAGCATTAGATCAATAAATAATATTTACAGAATGTACAAAAATCAATAAATAATATTTACAGAATGTACAAATCAATCAACATGGATTAAGTTACATTGACTATTATCAACGCTATATACAGAAATGACATGACCTATATACATATTATTCATCGAACTCAGAAATTTCCGACAGGACAGTGTTTCTGTGGTTGTTACAAGAATCCGAACTGCAATTACACAAACCTGAGCAAGAGAGTCCTGCCTTCTTACACCCACACATTTTTGTACAAGCACTATTGCAACCACAACTGATCAGATTCAGTAGGTTATCGGGGGCACATGGCTTTGTGGCTGCAGTCGGTACAAGAAGTCCATTGTCTAGCGACCACCCCCGTCGGAGGAAGCGAAGTGCCCAGCCATTGTTGGACCTGGAGATAACATCTGTAGACATGTTGTTGTGCAGCATCGCTGCTTGGTGGGAGTGAGGCTAGGTCGATGGGTTTATTCAGTTTAGATTTTGCTACATAACGCTTGTAAGTGACATATCTATATTGGTCGAGAGAGGAAACAGTTTTACTCCCATATAAGATCAGGAGAAGTTGTTCCCCGGCAGCGGCTACTGCACTTGGTGTACTGTCATCTGCCAAAATTGTGTTGACATACTGTTGTGAGTCGCTAGTAACATCGGAGACAATTGTACTGAATACTTTCTTCTTACCAACTCGAAAGAGTGCAGAAGTAGTGTCACAACCACTTATAGAATGTGCTACAAGGAGGTTGCTTCTATGGTCACCCATTTTGGTTGCTATTTCACTAACTGAAACTAGTAAGTTTGGGGTAATGGAATGCATCATGTGAATATTACATCCCGGTTGAACTCGAGAGGTAAGAATGACTAACAAGTCTGTGTCTGTTCCCACAACGACAACATTGTTGTCATCTTGAGCGATGTCAAGTGCAGTTTCGGCTATCAGTACATCAGCATCAGCCTCGGCCTGCTTGGACTGAATATTGATAGCAGATAGCTCCTGCATTAGAAGATCGATCAGTTGGGTTTTGTTCTTGGCATTTGCAAGGAAATCGGATTGGGGTGTGGTGGCTGGTAACTCGGGTGAGATATTGATATCAATGGTATACCTGTCTTTAGATCTACGGGCTTGTTCCATGCCCTTTGTCGACATTGTACAAGCATAACCATCAAAAACAACCACGACGTTCGCCCCAAAATGTCTCACTAGATAATTGGAATATGATGTACATATGTCCTTATATGACGACTGTTTAGGCCATACAACTGCCCTCAATAAAAATCCACCATCTACAACAAACAGAGAATGTTCTGGGATTTTAGTTTGCTCGGAACCGTATGTTTTGAGGATCTTACCGAGCGTGCTTTTCTGTGTCTTCCTCATTCCAGCAGAATCAAACAATGCTGGTGGTTTCGGGGCGAGTTCATATTTGAGATACTCTTCCATCTCTGCTTTTGACTGAATAACAGATGTGATGCGGTTGAACAGAATTGTGGGGTCAATCACTACCTTACTTCCATGGACTTTGATGCTATTTGCCATCGATGCGAAAGACTTCACAGTGTCAACACGTCGTAGTTTGATGCTGTTGAACGTTTTGCTTACAACATTCGATACGCAACATTCACCAATTTTGCGAACTTGGTCACAGTTCACAGTTTCGTCGGCCACAAGCCCGGTCACTATAGAGACTAATTGTAGTGGATCTCTATTCTGAAAGCGGGAATGCACTCTGAGCCAATTCAATAATTTGGTGATATCATTGGCATCAGTCAATTGTGAACTTTGACGGAGATCCCGATGTTGTTCGCCATGACCAGTGTGAACATGAACAAAATTTTCGAGAGCATTACATATCGGAAGGCAAAGAGGTAGTCCATGTACCCATTTCGCAACAGTGCTATCGGTTATTCCCCTGCCATGTGTGAGACCACCAGGGAGCTTGAACATTCTCATTAAACACTGCTCTATGGTCTGATCAGAATATATCCCGTCCCAGAATTTATCTGAGCGCCTTATGGTAAAGTAACCTTTCTCAGTGAACAACTTCAAATCATCCTGTTGCATTATTTCTGTTAGCTCATTCATCTGCTGCAAATAGAGATGAGAACTTTTTGCGTATGCAAAATGACCACCTGCATGAAATACTGGAATCATATTGCGAACACAATATGTGTGGAGTTCCCAGTCGCCTGTGCGCTCTGCTCTCAAGAACAACTGGAGAAGACCTATTTGCTCGTAGTATTGTACCCAAAGCTTTCCTGTGCGTCCTATGGACGCATTCTGGAGCAGTTCGTGTAATTTTGACAGTAGATGGTTGACACTTTCTTGATTGACAGTGTCAGCTGTTGTACAGTCACCTCTGGCAAGTCCACAGAATATTTCATTGACTTCTGTGCAGTCTATTATCTAGTGTTCGGCTTTCTTCAAACACAAGTTTTGTAATGGCAATTTGTGTTAGCAAATGGGCACGAACTGCTCTTGAATATGCATGACCACTGATCAAATGATGGATTGATCCACCAGCATAAACAGTCCCCCAAAGTTCATCCAAGCCGCTACCAGCCATGATCGAACCAATTGCCCCTAAATATGACATAATCATATGGAAGCCGCCGAGTCTCACGAAAACTTTTGTCAACTTATCTGACGAAGACACAATCTCCACTGCTTTGATATAAAGTGGTTGGTCAAACGTCACTGGACAAACGTTCAGTCCCTGTTTCTCACATTCAGTTTGTGCAAACACCACATTATGTGATTTAATCGAACATGGAAATTGAAACAATGATGCTATAATACGGTATTTGAATGAGAAAAGTCAATGCCGTTTGAATTTGAGTTTAGGGGGTATGGTTAATATTTCACACATTTCACCAGTTCATTATGGAATAAATGACTATTGTTATATATCATTATAAAGCCACTGCTTTTCTGCAATTTTTGATATATAATTTAACTCCCAAAGTAGTCGTAGATTTGATTTAATGGACGTTGTGTACCGTTGTGTGTATGAAAACAATAAAAATTTTTTCGTAATTTTGTACATTTTCGTGAATATTTCACCACTGAGTGTGAGGATTGGTACAAAGTTGGCATTTTCTGTTGGGGATATGTATTCTCAATATAATGCAGCATGATATTTATGATTCTCACCCTACTAAGGTGAATAAGAATGAGAAATATAGAGCTGGGTCGAATTTTTTTTTAAATTTTTTTTTTCATCAAAAAAACGCTATAACTAAAAAAGCTCAACTTGGATTCGCGGGGACTTTTCACACTTTATCCGCAATGTGTGTCCCGGAAACATATAAAAAAATCAGCTTTCTCTGATTTTTTTCCTTACTTTCTCATTTTTATGTCTAATGTGCCTGGACTAAATAACTGGCACACTTATACAACAGAAAGCCATTGTGTGCTCCATGGAACTCAGTCACGACGATTTCACCGCATCGAATGGGTGGCTGGAGAGCTTTAGGTCCAAGTACAACATTAAGGCGAGTGTGTTAAGCGGAGAGTCAGCTGATGTTGATAACGTGACCGTTGATCACTGGATCAAACGCCTTCCCTCAGTGACAGAAGGATATGATCTGAAAGACATTTTCAGTGCTGATGAAACAGGTTTATTTTTTCGTGGACTTCCTCAAAAATCGTTGGTGAATAATGAAGATTCCAGAAAAGGGGTGAAATTTTCAAAGGAACGCGTAACAATTCTACTGGCATGCAGTGCAACGGGTGAGAAGTTGGCTTCAATGGTGATAGGCAAGGCGAAGCATCCTCGTTGTTTCAAAGGAACGGACATGAAACGCTTAGGTGTAGTGTATCAAAACAACAAAAAAGCCTGGATGACAGGAGTTATCTTCACACAATGGATCAAGTCAATCAATAAAAAAATGGCAGCACAGGACAGAAAAATTTTAATGTTTGTGGATAATTTTAGTGGCCACCCAGATGTTTCGCAAAGTAATGTAAAACTTGTATTTTTACCCCCAAATACAACATCGAAGGTACAGCCATGTGACGCAGGAATCATCCAGACAGTGAAACTAAATTACCGTAAAAAAATGCTGAACCACATTTTGTGTAAAATTGATGAAGTTTCTTCTGCTTCGGAAGTGTGCAAATCAGTTTCCTTGTTGTCGGCAATAATGTGGGTAAAATCAGCTTGGAGTGAAGTGAGTGTTAAAACAATTGAGAAGTGTTTTGCCAAATGTGGACTGAGAAATTATACTGACCGTGATCTTGTTGAGGACTGTGGGCAAGGGGAAGTTAACCCACAGTTTAAAAAAATACTTTCTGGCTTCACAATGGACGAATATGTTCAAATGGACTCTAACATGGTCAGCCATGACGACAGTGACAATCCCAACTGGGAAAGTGATGTTTTGAAGGGGGCACATTTGTCACCGGAGGACGATAGTGACGACGATAGTGACAGTGACACTGAAGTTGAAGTTTCCTGTCAAAAAAACATTCCGTTAATAACTCATTCAACAGCATTAGATATGCTAACCCAGTTACGGGACTATAGTGCACATTACAGTAATGTAGAACTTTTATGCCTTTGTGCACAGATGGAAGAAAAGATAGAGGAGACAAAAATGTCTGTTCGGTGTGTTCAACCAAAAATTGATTCTTTTTTTACTAATTAAACAGTTTGTGTTTTTATTGTATATATATACGGCGTGTGTGTGTGGGGGGAGGAGTGGCAGCAATATTAATTTTTGGATGCTACTCGTAACATAATTTTATGTGTTTGTACTTCTTTCACGAGAAGGCTGTACAAATCCATAAAATTATAATACGCAGTTGCACCAAGGGTGGTTCAATACGGGTCACTTGAAAAACTGTGGGGGGTGGTGGTTGGGGGTTGGCAGCAGTATTATTTTTTGGATGCTACTCGTAACATAATTTTGTGGTTTTGTACTTCTTTCACGAGATGGCTGTACAAATCCATAAAATTATAATACGAAATTGCGCCAGATGGAGCGAGTTGACCCAGGGTGAAGTTGACCCATGAACATATTTTGCGACACAAATTTGGGTATTGGTCGTACTTATTACTTCTGTGGAGAACAATTCCTTCGTCACTTTACGGCAATGGGCACTCTGCTACGAATTTACACAAACAGTGTTAGCTGCCATTTAAACTATTGTCCGGTGTGTTTTGTTTTTGAGTCGTTGCTTTCTGCACGTTTTCGTGCACATGTGAATGTTGTGTACAAACATGGTATAATTTTGATTTGTACCCTTTATCAATGTATGGGTACGTAGCAACTTGATAATGACTGACGCATCACTTAATTTAACCAGGTGAATCATCTTACATTTCATTGAGAAATTCCACTAAAATGGGCAAGGAATTTGAAAGCGTAAGTCACCTCTTTTCGTTAACACTTCAACTTCTCCCCTCCCAATTAGTGAACTACCCCAACGAGAAAATTTTTCAAGGGGTTTTCAACTCGTAGCTTTGTGGTGACATCCCTTGAAACAGAAAAGGATAAAAATATTTGGGGTTGTTTAAAGAAAGAATGAATGACAACAAAATAGCTTTATGACTTTTATTCAAATAATAGGAATAACAACAAAACTTGTACGTGAATGTTTTATTCAAAATTACAAAAATCTTTATATATTGCAAATGTATATTATATTTACATAAGAAAAATGATCATAATACACAAAACTAAAACAATGTTTTTACATAGTGTACTCATGCACACATTCCATGATATTTTATTGTTTATTTATGTAATGAATAAAATGATAAAAAATACTTGAACCTGAAATATAAATAAAACAAATTAATTGAATAAAATAATAATAAATGCAAATCATTGTTTTAGTGTTTCAATTCACCCATATACAGCATTGTCAAGGAACTGTATAACTCAACTGATGGCTTGCCTTCCAAAAAACTCTTCACTTCTTTTGAGAGACCACCTGTCTTGAGTGACCGCTTTTGGCTGCACCGAGGGGCGGTCTCTCAAGACAGGTTTTACTGTAGGTGCAATCACAGTAGGCCAAAAATTGGAAGTTGAAACGCAGTTGTGAACTTTCCTGAAACCCATTTATTGTTTTTTTCGAGGTTTTGTTGCTGAAACAAATTTATAATTTCGTTCCTACATGTAATAATAATTAATAATAATATACATGTAATAAATAACGCATTCGTTTCAATGAGGGTTTTACATGATATGGTTTTGTTGAAATTTTTTGAAAAAATTTTTTCAGCTGCTTTATTTGCAAATTACCCGCACCGATGCATCCAATTTGTTAGGTAAAGGGTTAACATGTAAAAATGGTAAAAGGTTGAGATGCATGTAGCTATTCATTCGTGAAATTTGAAAATATATTATTTATTGGTAGGTGTTCTGCCGCCATCACTTGAAGATTATGACAGAGAAACAGGTTATAAAACAATCACAGAATATAAACGCAATGATGAAGGGAAGTTGATAAAGGTAGGTATAGTACTGTGAGCTCAAAGCATTTTCATGATCATATTTACGACCTTGTAACAACACACTTAATACCAGTGGGTTTGGGCCCTGTAAAGATTTTGAAGTTTTGATTCAATGTTGACATTAACTCTTAACCCACTGAGTATTTTTAAGATACGTTTCATCAAATTTGGTTATGGCTGCTGTGAAGCAGCCCTGACCAGATTTGATGAAAAATTCATCTAAATTTAACTCAAGAGATTAGTGATGGACCGATATGGTAAACGAACCATCGGCCGATGTTAAAAATCTAATGATCTGCCGATGTTTTAAGTTCCATGAAAATGCGTGAATAACTTGATCAAACCCTGCAAAGTTTCAGTTAGAATCTCAATGTGGGGTTGTGTTTCTTGGTTCCTGGTAAACTTGCCACCAAATCGACTCCCCCAGACAATTTATCTGATCGTTTTGTGCAGTCCATTCCTCAGTAAGAGAACAGAATCACCTGTGTCAGATTGAATGTGTCTCTCTGCGTGGAATACTACATTTTCCCCCAATAAGATTAAATCCCTTCTATTTAAAACTCATAGCGATCCTGTGGTAACCCGTACACAGACCGACAGACACTGTCCTGACTCAGGGTAAATCCGACTTATTCCTTTCTTCCCATATTGGCCAAAAGCCCAATATTCAATATGTACCTTTACAATAGACCTTTCCATTTTGAAAATCACGTGATTCTGCTCCACCATGGAACACGCACATTGTATTGTTTTAAAAAAAGCTGCCTTGTATAATTTACTTCACTTAATTGTCTCCCTCCAGATTTTTTTGCGTAATACAGTACTTACAAATAAATCAAAAATGAAATCATCACTGACTGTCTGACACTATTTGTTTTAATAAGAATTTTCCACATCAAATGATCACCCTTCCAGGCCATTTGCCATTGTTTACACAAACAATACTTCAGTGTGCATCGCATTCCATGGTGGGACAGTATCTTGCGATATTCAAAATGGACTAATATAGGAAAGCTCAATTTTAGACAACAATGTTTCAACTTTAGAAACTGGGCTGGGATTTCCATGTAATAAGAATCATACATGACCAATGTGACAAACTGAAATTGTGGCTAAGCTTTAAATTATTCATAGAATATTATAACTCACAGAATTCTGGATTCAATAGTACAGTGGCACCCTGTTAATTGAATAGCCACTTTGCCAGTGAGAATTATTCAATTAACAGGGATTTGGTCACTTTCCTGTATTCTAGAGATAAACTGAGTATTTATTCTATTATATCTTATTTGACAGAGCTCATGGAGCTCTGTCAAACAAGATATAATAGAATAAATGCCTATATTTGATGCACTTATGTGAAATAAGTCTTTAAACATTGGGTATTTGATGATTGTCAGGATAATTTCTCGACACATTACAGGATTTTTTTTTATTCAATTAACAGGAGTTTGCTCTATAACCCATATTCATATAAGAGGTCAAATTTGTACTGAAAGTCTGGTAAATGGTTTAGTGTTTGGAAATTATATTCAGTGAACAGGGTTATTCAATTAAGAGATATACAATTAAGTGGTCTCCTCTGTATTGACACATTCCTAAGAAGTTTCACATGTAAACTCTGTTTTTGATGATATGGCTGTGAGTAAAAAAAAAACGGTTTATTTTGACCTTGTAACAACCATTGCAACCCTACCGGCAAAGGATGCCCTTTTCTGCTGATGCCAATGATTTGCCAATTACCCCATTATTGGCTGATGCCGATGACTGACACTGATAATAGGTTCATCACTAATTAACTCTTGACCAGCTGAGTATTTTTAAGATATTTCATTGATGAATCACCAATTACGAAAGCTTAATACCACATAAGTTCTCAGGGTATGCATGTTCAGTCTTGGCAATATCAGCCAAAATAATATTTGCATCTTTGGAGGTTGGGTGGGGGAAAAGATTGTCGTTAACGATACAACCACATGATATTGTTCTCTTGTGAAGTTTGTGGTTCATTCCGGTAAATAGTGTTAATGCATTTTGTGTAAGAATACAATACACTTGGCTCTATTAACCAGGAATATACTGAATACACATACTTTGCGTCTTAATTCAATAATAACTTTCTTGTTAATGTGTGTTGTGAAGTTGTATGATGCCTTGTTTACTGATACACAGGCAACATTTGTTATTATTTAATGTTCATTTTTCAATTTGTTACCTCCCTTGATGAGTTTCTCCAGTGTTTACATGTACACTGCAATGAACATAGAGAAACATCAATGGATGTAACTAAATTACAAAATAAAATGACAAAATGAAAATGTGTTTGTGACAGTCATTCAACTTTCATGTTGTGTAACAATCATCAATATTTTAGATATTGGGGAAATCAGTGATTCTTCTGACCTCTTTGGGAAAGGGTCCGGGGCCCATGCAATTCGGAAAATTCACGTCATGAAGGCTCCAATTGGGAATTTATTTGGGAGAAGAAACACATAAAGAACAAGAAATGTTACCTTCATATTGAACTGAGAACATTAATACAGATGTTACTACATGTATAGTACATGTAATGCATTTTATAACAACCAGTTGCATGAAATAATGATCAGTCTCTGTAATCTCTATCAAATAAATTGTTTCTGTTCTATTAAAGATGAGATATTTATGTGATAGTCTACATTTTGTGGCTTTGCAGTTGTGTCTAGGCAAGTCTTGGCTGCCTATGTAGGCAGCCAAGACTTGCCTAGAAACAACTGACAAGGTTCCCCACATGTAACTTGCAAACATATCTAAAAACTTCCTGCTGCGGCACCTATTTTTGTTGCAGTAAAAGTGGTGAAAGTCAAAATTAGACCTTCAAGAATTAAATTTTTATTTGAATGAGTACTGAGATTGGGAAATGTGTGGTTTGAATTGGGAAAAATCCTGCCAAAATACCATTGGGAAAGGACTCCATATTTGGCCCTTGTAGACACCCAAAATAACCTCTGGAAATTGTCGTCGCGAAATTTTGAAGTTTTGATGCTCAGAGTGGCCAGGCATTCTGACTGCAAAAATACTGGTGAAAGTCATGAGGAAAAGGTGTATTTCTTCCTCGTAAAATGCAACAAATTCATGCCTGGATACACTTTCCGTAATGTTAGCTGTCACCGACGGGTGTCGGTTATATATTTGCGATAATATAAATTGATACTTGGCAGCTCCAACCATTCATGATATTTTTATACTGTACCAATGACCCAGACATAGCTGGTGCTAACTCTTAAAATATAGGGCCAAACACAAATTTTGCCCCCCAATCCCCAAAATTTGCATCTAAAACCAAAGAAAACATGTCCTGAAAGGCCCTCCACACTTTGGCTCTACTGCACATGCGCAGTGTCAAGGACGTAACGAAATTGGCACCATTAATCATTCTAAGTTTGGCCCTTCATCAGTTAACATCTGACTGATCTTTGTGCTTGTAAATCTCAGTTTAAATGATGCCAGACACATAAATATTAGTGAAATGGTGATTCTAAGGAGGATAGAGAAGGAGGAGAGAAGAAAAATGTGTGACAGAATATTATCAGGGCTGTAACTTAAAATTTTTTAATGAAATTATGTTAAGTTACCTATTTTCGAGGCAGCAGCCATTTTGTTGTCATTCTGATTATTTAGTTACACTGTTTTTTAAGTGTTTTCCTCTCTCCCTGTCCTTTAAGTCCCCCCTTGCTATTCTCCCATGCTTTTGGCATAGTTTTTGTAATTATTATTACTAAATTTTCTTGGGAGTTTTAGCTGAATAACAGAATGAATTCTGTTCTTTTCCCCATGTTTACGTCTTCACCTACGGGTGGTTAGGCGTTGTGTTCTGCATCTACCATCTGATGTTCTGCAGTTTCTTCCCTGGAAGTCTCTGTTTTGCATCAGATAGTGTGTTTTTGGTAACTGATTTCGGGCCTGGGTGCCTGGAGTCTTATTTTAGTGTTTTTACACTTATTGTTTACATTTACAACAGCCCTCTGTGTGAGGGGGGGATTTCTGGAAAATAATATCTTGATATTATTTTAATCATAACTAGATACATTATTATTGTTCGTAAGTGTTGAATAAATTGTTTAAAATATTTTTAAAATTTTTGTCCACTCTTAGGCTTGGGATCCATTGGGGCTCAACGTTACTTTTCAGAAACTTGGGCTGTTCTGAAAAAATATTTTTTCAAAATATTTTGATTTCAATTATTTTTTCTATATTAATGGATCATATTATTATTATGTATTTTGATTGCCAGGGGTTAGTGCGAGTACCAGGACTTGTTTTCTTTTCACATTGAAAGGATATTGATCAATTGTAATAAGAGGAAGTCTTCCTCTGACTTTATAATCATTATATTTGTGGTCAGTGTACTCGCATTAACTCCTGTTCTGTATCGTATGATTTCGATGACAATATGGGAAGCGTATGTCACGGTATGTTATTGGGGAATTGGACACTCCGGTCCTTTCCCCGCAGGGTCACTCTACTTTATCAATTTCTATTTCAGACGATCAAGATTAGGGTGATGTATCTGTGATGTCTTCCAACAGTGTGCCTCCGTCGTCACAATTAATGAAGGGCTAGTGGAAAAGTGCTCATGTAAATACGCCAATTGCCTAAGAGGACCCTAGTAGGTTCGACGGCCTTTGACGTCCGCTAGCTCGCCCGGTGTAGCGTCCATTCACCGAATGGTTCGGCAGCCGGGTTCGTCCGTTGCGGTCTAGAAGGAATTTTGGGGTGATGCGAGCACTATAAATCAACCTAATGCACACCCAGTGACGGCGGATCGGAGGGAGAACGGAGGAAGCCTTTTAGTCCGGTTCATAGCTCGTTCCGGTCCATCCGGACGGCAAGCGAGAGAGGCCCCTCTCTCGTTCAACAACATCTGGCCCCAGATGTTGTGGTACAAAATGTTTCGCATTCGGAGCATACGTCCGTCGCTCGGGATGCTCCGACATATAGTCAGTCCAGAGTAGACTGTCAATAAGGCTTCCTCATTCTCATAGTTGCGCACACGACCGCTCTTGGCTACGTGACCACGGATATCCAGTCAGCTTCACCAGTCAGAGATTCATCGGCGACCAGGTCACACCATCCAGTAGCCAGGGACACGAGGCCTGCAGACTCCGGACGTTCGCATAGGAAGTGTGCGGGAGTCAACGTACACGGAGCTTCCGGCGGCAATGCATCGTAAGACCGCTACTGCACAGGCCTCGGGAACGGACGTGCTTTCCTAAATAGCACAGTTTATCGCAGCATCCCAGCATCAACTGAATCTGTCGCATATTTTTTATCCGACGATGCTGGGTCGGGACGCTCCGCGGAAGCGGGTACGGACGTCCGAAAATTTCATCCGGTCCGACGGGATACCGAAAGGGATTTGGAGGATTTCGAGCTTTCCCTTTCGGAACAACATATGCTGTTGTGTATGTCATCTGACTTGGTCTTCTACAGCTTCTTTCGTCGGACCAGAATGCTGCGATGCCGGATAAGAAACTGATAGCGTCGGTGGACTTAGAAATTTTTGGTTCGGTTCAGGGACATCGTCCCTCAGTTCCGACATAGTCCAATAATGTCACACAAACTTTCGAATTATTGAACGACGCTATATATATTATTATTTTATGCTTGCTATAACCAAGCATTTCTGGTTTCTTGTTCGCAAAGTTACGAAGATGTCTTTCAAAAGTGTGCCTCTGTCGTCATAGTTAATGAAGAGCTAGCGGCAATAAGTGCTCATGGAATATGTCTATCGCCTACGGAGTGACATTCGCTAGCTCACCCGGTGTAGCGTACATTCATCGAATGGTTCGGCTGCCGGGTTCGTCCGTTGCGGTCTAGGAAGGAGATTTGGGTGATGCAAGCACTTTAATTACTTTAGTACTCACCCAGTGACGGCAGATTGAGGACAGATCGGAGGAAGCCTGTTAGTCCGGTTCCTGGCTTGTCCAGGTCCGTCCGGGCTGTGAGCGAGAGAGGTCCCTCTCTCGTCCAACAACATAGGGGACCGCATGTTGTGGTTCAGATATTTTACATTCGGAGCATATGTCTGTCGGTCGGGACGCTCCATTATATTGACAGTCCGAGAGACTGTCCTTAATGCTTCCTCATCCTCACAGCAGGGCACACGACCACACATTGGCTACGTGACCTCGAGTATCCGATCAGTTTCGTCATTCAGTGATTCCACGGCGAATAGGTCGTGCCATCCGGTAGCCAAGGGACACGAGGCCTATACACTCCGTTCGCTCGCATATTGGTAGTATGCACGGGGTAACGATCACGGAGCTTCCAGCGGCAATGCATTGTAGGACCGCTTCTCCTCAGGCCTCAGTGACGGACGTGCTATCCGAGTTAGCACAGTTGTTTCGCAGCATCCCAGCAATTGACAGTTTCTTGATCGAATCAGGAATTATCCGACGGCGCTGGGTCGGTGCGGTCTGCGGTTGCATCAGGTACGGACGACCGAATGCTTTATAGGGTCCGACAGGATGGCGAAAGGGATTCGAAAGATTTCGAGTTTTCCCTTTAGTAGTATCGGAAGCTGCCTTTCATATCTTCTGGCGTTATCTTCCAGTGATTGTTATTTCGGACTTCATTGCTGCGATCTTGGATAAGAGACTTATAGCGTCATTGGACTCGGATTTTTCGATCGGTTCAGGGACATTGTCCCTGACTTACCGACGCAGTCCAATAATGTCATTACAACATGTGTTTTATTTTTCGACGCTATATATACATACAAGCCTGCTACCAAGCATGATAGTTTAGTTTCTTGTCCGCATTGCTCATTTCTGCCGTTTTATCTTTTATACGAATAGTTTATTTTGGCAGAGCAGGGCATACCGAGAGTTCATATGCGTCTAGACGGTGTGGTTAAAGACTGGAAATATTCTTTTTCGCTGTTTATGTCTTTTCCAATTTCAATGTTGGAAACGACATGATGTATAGTAGACTTAACTTAGACGCTTTATCATACGTAATCCGCCTTACTGAGGCGTTATCATTACGTCTTCAAGAAAAGATTTACGGGATATTATTCTCAATGTAATTTCTTTTGAGGGCAGTAGTTTGTTCACGTATAACTCCGCCCTTCAGTGGCTGATTGGAGTTGGTTAGACGTGACGCAGCCCTAGCTACATCCACACGCGTGGATAGTAAGGTTAAGAACTCTCTCAGAGTCGCTTCGTTCTCGGAGGAGCTTCTCTTCGACGGCAACTTTTCGGCAATCCATGAATTGCTCGATTTACACGTTCTCTTGTCTATCTAGTGTTACAAGAGATTCAGACTGGGGCAAACATTCGGTGGTTGACACTCCGCAGTTGCCGGACCTGAGTGTGGCTGTTATGACGGTTGCCAGTCAAACAGATTGGGATATAATACTGATCCCTACGGATTCGAAGTGCCAGGGTCTTTGGGTTCCGCAGTCTCTTAGCAACCAGTTTTCCTCCACGGAATAATGTTTTTTAGGCTTGCTTTATGTCATTGCATGAACATTATTCAGTAACGCATGCCCAAATCCTGTCCTTTAATTCGACAGTAGTGGCGTATCTCCGGAACCAGGGAGGCACTCTTTCGTTTCCGTTATTCAATTTAATGGAAAGAATCCGTCTGTTGGTTATAGTACACCAAGTTCTGTTTTGGTCCGTCATATTCCGGGTCGTCTGATTGTTTTACCGGACTCCCGTTCACTTATGGGTCGCTTGTTGCTGTCAGAATGGACTCTCAACAAACAAGTATTCAATCAGATTTGCTATCTATGGGAGCGCCCAATGATGATTTATTTACGACACAGCTTGCTAATCAATTGCAGACGTATGTGTTGGCTTGTCCAGATCTCTGAGCTAATGTTGTTAACGCTCTATTGATCTATAGGACGGAATGATAGGATACGCGTATCCTCCGGCGCTGTTGTTTCAGCAGGTATTGCTAAGATAAACAACCACAATACATTTCTGTTGATAGCATCTCTATCTTCACAGAGATCATGGGTAATTTACTCTCTTGTCTACTGTGGGTCTTAACGTGAAATCTTCCTCAATGTGAGGATCTTTTTTCACTGGGTAAATCGTGTCATCTTTATCACAACCCGCAAGGTCGCAACCTTCATGTAATCCGTTGTGTGGTCCATATTGCATTGTAAACATTGTACTGGACGAGTTTTGGACGCGATTTCTTACTATAGGAGATCCTCTTCTTCGCTATTCTATGCGGCTAAAGTGGAGGCTCTTCCGTCGTTGGTGTAGGGATCATTATGTTCATATTGTTGATCCCTCCATACTACTCATTGCAATTTTTTAGCATACTTGTTTCACAAGATCTACTGCAGCCTGTTTTTATTAAGGTTATAGGTTTATGTTACCTCATACCTATGCACTCTACGATAGTTTACAATTGAGTCTTATGTCTCTTTATCTAAGTCAGTTAGTAGCTTTTTGATAAATAGACTTAGAATCTTTAGATTAAATTCCTATATGGATTTTATCTTCGGTTCTTATTTAGCTAAGTAATCATTTGAGCCTCTGGAAACAGTAGTTTTCAAATTCTGACCTTTTAGACAGTAATTCTGTTGGTTTCTCTTTTACTGTAGAGTCAGTGAGTTTCATGCACTATCGATGGATGATTTTCACTTTCGTAGTTTCGGAATCACTACTTACGTTACTATTTAGGTTGGATTTTTGCATAAGAGTTAGGCTCCTAATATCCGGAACCTATTGTTTTTAAGGTCCTTCCGTCTTCGTACGGGCATAGGCCTTTACTCTTTCCGGGTAGAGTTTATGTATTTATAAACAGATATCTGTTTATTACTATGGGCATAAGCTTCTTCTGTCTTTGATGCCTAGTAGAAGGACGTTACGCTCCATTCTATTGTTAATGGATTCTATTAACTATCGGTACTGCTTATGGTATATCATTGACTTAGCAGTTGTGCTTAAGATTTCGGCTCATGAAGTAAGAGTTCTTCTACATCTTGGGCTTACATTAATAGTGTCGCTATTATAGATTTTTGAAGGCCGCTCATTGCGCTCAGTCATCCACATTCATGAATTTTTATCTCAGAAATATCGAGTCCATTTCTGGAGGCCTCTATTGTTAGGTCTATTATCTACTGCTCAGAATGTCATTCACTTAACAGTTGCTACTATAGCTAGGTAGGCTGTCTGTTTCGGCAGTGTCTCCGTTCTGCTGCCCTCTTCGCTCTGGGCTATTTGACCCAGGTCAAGAAAAGGGGGGGGGAGAAGGGTGTTCCCTTGGGTCACCTGTTTTACTATGAAAACAAGGGGATACCTCCTCCGGGGTTAGTAATTCTGAGCTGTTATTGGGATGGTTGTTTAGTGAGAAGTTTAGGTTTTTAAAATTCATTCAAGTCTTAGTTTTTAAAGTATAGCTTTTGATTATTGCATATGTCAATGGACATGATTATGCAATCCTCAGACACTTTTAGGAGTATAAGAGTCTCTATTCTCTAGACTTACTTTATTTATTGGCTTACTTTAAAAATTATTAGTATAAGGCTTATATTGGATATTAATAGAGTACATGGATGTATGAAGCTCAATTTTGGAAGGTGTTGTATCTTTCTAATTTATCATAAATAAGAAAGATACATGTAAGGCCTATTACTTCTTTTTCCCTACAGGGGATGACTCTATTTTATATTATTGAGCGTATTCCATTTTGCTCTATGTCCTTGGCCCTCCAGCCTTTTTACTATTCAGCTATGTCTGGGTCATTGGTACAGTATAAAAATGTTAAAAAATTTATAGTAATTTCTATATTTTTTATACTTACCAATGACCCAGACGGGGATGGCCCTCCCAGGAGTTGGGAACTCTTGCCTCCCCGCTGAGTACATAGCGCTTACCAGGCACTGGTTTTTAGAATGATTAATGGCGCCAATTTCGGAACGTCCTTGACACTGCGCATGCGCAGTAGAGGCGAAGTGTGGAGGGCCTTTCAGGACATGTTTTCTTTGGTTTTAGATGCAAATTTGGGGGATTGGGGGGCAAAATTTGTGTTTGGCCCTATATTTTAAGAGTTAGCACCAGCTATGTCTGGGTCATTGGTAAGTATAAAAAATATAGAAATTACTATAAATTTTGTAACTTTTTGCTGATTCTACTTTTGACCTTACTTTATAGAATTTGTGGTAACAATTGTCAAAAATATATAATTCTTAAATTTATAAGAATTTATAAGAAATGATCAGAGCTGCCAAGTATTGAAATTAGTATGAATTCAAATCGAACAGCCAGATCGATGGTTCGCAGAGCACAATTGTACTTCCACTCTGAAGAATTTGTTGCACATCAGGGGAGAGCATTCTATTAGAATACACACTACAAAGAGACAACTCTGTAGTGCTTGGAAAAGACAATGTCGACATAGGAATAAACAACAGAACTGAATGATATTCTGCAATGCTCAACAATGGCACTGTTTTTTTGTGTCAGCTGTCATTGTGCATGATTTATACAGAAATATTCACTCACATTTATATTCAAGTGCATAACAATATGCATTGCACTGGCCAACTGGGGAAAATTGGTTTTGGGAATGGGTCTGTTCACAGACCTCAAAACAGGGTCGCAGAAGCCCTGTACAACAGGAAATGTGTTACGAACTCCACACATGAAACAGCACTCGATTTAATTTGAAAATTTTGATTTGCTATTTGTTTGGAAAATTGATCAGCTGTTGATGAATATTAACTTTGATATTTATTGAACAACAAAATTTGGAGTTTGACTAGCGAAATGCTATGCGAATGATGATGCGAATCCAGTTAAATTGAGCCCTGCCCTGTAGAGCTGTAGGTTTTTAAATTTCTTGTTCGGTTTCGGTTTTGGTTTTTCAGGTGGAGTAAAACCTTGGTTCCGTTCGGTTTTCGGTTTGTTCATGAGGCCAAATAAAATTCAATAAAACTCATTCTTATGTCCGGAGTCATAACTGAATGGCAGTGAAATTGAGTGAAACTCAATGAATGCCCGAAATAAGCTATAATACATAAAGAATCAGGAAGGCCAATATAATAATTACCTAAATATACAGAACTTTTATTGTGCTTGGCCATTTTTCGAGGTCTGACACCTACACGCAACTTGAGGAAAGTTGCAAACACAACTAAACTGAAATGTCAGAAATTCACAGAATGTAGCCTTCCCAGAGTAGTGAGAGTACCCAGACATTGCCACTGGCAGTGTCTGGGTACTCTCACTACTCTGGGATGGTTACATTCTGTGAATTTCTCTGGAAAGAGTATTTAATAAAAAATGAAAAACCTTAGATTACGGGTTGTCGACGGTTTCGGTTTTTAAAAAAAACCTAAAAACCTCGGTTCGGTTTCGGTTAACCTACAGCTCTACTGCCCTGACATCTGGATTATGTGTAAGAAAGTTCACAGTATGGCTGTCGTGGACTGGTCACTTCCCATGGGTGGGCAATATTTCCATGGAGACAATAATATTAGATTTCAAACTCTAAGTATAGGAGTTATCTTATAAAATTTAATTAATGAAGCACCAGGTACAACCGTGGTCGGTGCTTCATTAATTAATAAAAATTTTGCTGCGATGATTTTTATTAGCAGGTAAACATACGTGTACATTAATGCCCATGTGTGGATTACGATCAGTCAGCTGTGACTGTACTGTCATGTAAGATCATATCTGCTTGGGCGTTAAGCATCTGAGTAATATGGCATGAATCAAATGCTGTGCCACATGTGGGCAGCGATGCCCACGCATGCGTTTATCACGCAGGGCTAAAATTTTGACGAGAATCCGAGAATCGATTCGCACAAAGATTCCCGCAATAAAACTGGCGAGAATCCATGTAGATTCTCTCTGCACCTCTGCTAGGATTCGCGTGAAAAAAATGAGCCAATTTAACCCTTTATTGAACACAGCGGCAACAAATTAACCAGCAGAAGGCTAACATGACCTAAAATATCCTGACACTTTGTCAGTAAAATCTTACAGATATGGCTGTCATTGGAACCGGCTCATTGAGCCGGTTCAAACGACAGCCATATTTGTAAGATTTTATTGGTAAATATTGTTCATTTAATTATTTTATAATTTATTTATTATTTATTGTTTAAAAATTATCAAATTTAGTTTTAAAAATTAAAAAGGTGTGTTGGGTAAAATGTTAACATGTGTTATCAGTATACAACAGTGGTTCCACCATGGCAGCGTCATGGGATCCTGGGATACTCCTAGTAGGTAGGAATTCTCGCAACCATTTTCACGAGAATCCAAATGGATTCTCACAAATTTAGACAAAATATAAGCCCTGCCACGTACATGTAATAAAAATCATCAGCAGCAAATTTTTAATTAATGAAGTGCTAGATTAATGACATTTTTGATGATTATTCCTATAATTAGTATTTGGAATCTAATATTATTGCATGCATGGAAATATTGCCCACCTGTGTAAAGTGACCAGTCCATTATGGCCGGACTGTACTTGTGAATAGCTTTCAAGAAAAGTTTTGAATAGCGATACATGTATCTTTTTAAAACATATTTCACTTGTAATCCTTTGGAGAATTTAGAAAGTAGTGTTAATAAAAAATTAGCTTTATACTGGCACCCCAATAAGCAATACCTACATGCATTGCCAAAAATATTATGTGACTTCCACAAATAGCCCCTCAGTACCACTGTAGTTTGCCCATCAAATATAGCTCTCTGGAAAACGTGAGTGTCAAGTTTCCAGATCGTTATCATGCCTGTCTCAAATGAGGTGCATGTGAATAGTCTATTTCTACCAGTGACCTATAAATAAATCACTAAATTCCACAAATACATCAGGGAATTCTGTAATGCATTGCATTTGATCATGAGCCATTTATTAATACCGTATGAGAGAACACTGCTTTTCTATGACCAGTTAAAGAACTCAGTAAAAACGATTACGCAGTTGAGCTTTTCACGACATGCAGTTAAAAGAGAAATGAGAACCGGTTACAATGATATAGCGAATCAAACGTACTCGATATTTTTATACTGTACCAATGACCCAGACTTAGCTGGTGCTAACTCTAACAAAACCAGGGCCAAACACAAATTTTGCCCCCCAATCCCCAAAATTTGCATCCAAAACAAAAAGAAATCATGTCCTAAAGGACCTCCATACTACGCCTCTACTGCGCATGCGCAGTGACGCAGACATCCCGAAATTGGCGCCAATTATCATTCTCTGTTTGGCCCTTCATCAGTCAACATCTCACTGATCTTTGTGCTTGTAAATCTCAGTTTAAAGGATGCCAGGCACGTAATTCTTGGAGAAAATGTGATTCTAAGGAGGATAGAAGGAGGAGAGGAAAAAGAAGTGACAAAAAATAATCAGGGCTGTACTTGAAATTTTTGGATGAAATTATGTTAAGTTGCCTATTTTCGAGGCATGGGCCTCTTGTTGTCATTTTTGCTAATTGTTGCACTGCTTATTCAGTGTTTCCTCTCCCCTAGCCTTCTAAAGTCCCCCCTTGCAATTCTCCCATGCTTTTGGCATATTTTTGAGAAATTTCATTTCTAAAATTTCCTGGGAGAGTTGCTTGGTTACAGAATGTTTTCTGTTATTTTCCCCATAGTTACGTTTTCACCCATGGGTGTATAACGTTTGTGTTCTGCATCTTCCATCTGATGTTCTACAGATTCTCCCCTGGGAGTCTCTGTTTTGCATCAGATAGAGTGTAATTGATGACTGATTCCGGGCCAGTTTTTTCAGTGCCTGGAGTAATGTTTTCTGGTGTTTTTACACTGTTTGTTTTCATTGGCAACAGCCTTTTTTGAGGGGGGCTGTTTGCCTTTGCTGTAGTTTATCTCACTATAAGATACATTTGTATTATCCGAAAGTGTCTCATTAATTATTTAATATAAATTTTAAATTTTTGACCACACTTTGCCATCGGATCCATCGGGGCTCAACGTTACTTTTCAGCAACTTGGGCTTCGCTGAAAAAATATTTTTTCAAAATTATTTTGTTTTGCAATTGTTTTTTCATTTATTAATGGATCATGTTATTATGTATCTTTGTGTCAGGGGTTTTTGCGAGTAACTAGGACTTATTGTTGTTCTTTCACAATGAAGGGACGTTGTTCAAATTGTAATAGGAAGAAATCTTCCTCTGACTTTCATGATCATTGTATTAATTGTAGTCAGTGTTCTCGCATTAATCCCTGTCCTATATGTGAACATTGGGATGAGAAACATTGGAAACGTGTGTCACGATATGTTGTTTCTGGAGAAAGAGCGATTCCGGCTCTTTCTCCGCAAGGTCACTCTACTCTCTCAGTTTCTATTTCAGAGGAACCAGAACAGGGTGATGTTTCCATGTTATCTTCTTCAAGTGTGCGTCCGTCGTCACAAATGAATTC
Organism: Pictodentalium vernedei; assembly: GCA_031216915.1. Classification (NCBI taxonomy): domain Eukaryota; kingdom Metazoa; phylum Mollusca; class Scaphopoda; order Dentaliida; family Dentaliidae; genus Pictodentalium; species Pictodentalium vernedei. The sequence goes on along the minus strand of CM062291.1, from coordinate 416,821,809 downwards.
AGAGCTAGCGCCAAAAGTGCTCATGGAGATTAGACAAATGTCGTCCGCTAGCTCGCCCGGTGTAGCGTCCATTCACCGAATGGTTCGGCAGCCGGGTTCGTCCGATGCGGTCCAAAAGGAAATGTTGGGTGATGCGAGCACTATAAACATAATAGATGCACACCCAGTGACGGCGGATAGTAAGCGAGAACGGAGGAAGCCTTTTAGTCCGGTTCCTAGCTCGTCCAGGTCCAGCCGGGCCGCGAGCGAGAGAGGCCCCTCTCTCGTACAACAACATCTGGGACCAGATGTTGTGGTACAAAATGTGTCTTTAGCGGAGCATACGTCCGTCGCTCGGGACGCTCCGTTGTATAAGCAGTCCGCAGAGACTGTTAAGGCTTCCTCTTCTCATTAGCGCACACGACCGCACCTTGGCTGCGTGACCGCCGATATATTACCAGCTTCGCCGATGAAGGATTCTTCGGCGACCAGGTCACACCATCCGGCAGCCAGGGATTCGAGACCGATGGACTCCGGACGTTCGCATAGGAAAAGTATGCGGGAGCCATCTGATGCGGAGCTGCCCTCGGCGAAGCAGCGATAGACTGCGCCTCCGCAGGTCTCGATGCCGGACATTCTTGTGCAGATAGCACAGCTTATCGCAGCATCCCAGCAACCGACAGAAACGGTGTCGGATCGAGAATTATCCAACGGTGCTGGGTCGGTACGCTCCGCCGAAGCATCGGGGGCGGACGACCGGGAACATCATGAGGTCCGACCGGATGGTGAAAGGGATACGGATGACTTGGAGCCATCCCTTTCGGAACAACATAAAGCTGCCGTGGACTTCATCCGGCACTTTCTCACTCAAGTTGTTCCGTCGGGCCAGACTGCTGCGCTTCCGGACAAGAGAATTATAGCATCATTGGACTCTGAATTTTTTGAGCGGTTCAGGGACATCGCTCCCGAGTTTCCGTCGCAGTCCAGTAATGTTGCAAGAACATTTGAATTATTGAACGACGCTATATTTAAACTTGCTTCCAGGACGGGGAAAGCAGGTTTCTTGTCCGCTAATACTCTCAACCTGCCTTTCATTAATGCAAGGAATAAATTCGATACGGCAGGACAGGGTATACCGAGAGTTCCTCTGCGTATGGAAGACGAGGCGGAAGACTTAGAGCTATCATTACCGTCGTCAGCTTCTATTCCAACCGCGGTGTTGGAAACAGCTATTGCATCTAACAGAGCCAATTTAGATGCCTTATCTTACGCAGATCACCTTACTAAGGCGTTATCACTGCGCCTTCAGGGGAAAGAGTTCAGAATATACAATCCTCTTTAAGACTTCTTTCAAGGGCAGTAGCTTATTCCACGTGTAACTCCGCCCTTTCAGTGGCAAATCTGGAGTTGGTTAGACGTGACGCAGCCCTAGCTACATCCACATTAGTGGATTCTAAGGTGAAGAACTCTCTTAGAGTCGCTTCGGTCTCAGGAGAACTTCTCTTTGACGGCAAGCTTTCCGCTATTTATGATAAAATTACAAAGAAAGCTAAGGATTCTCTGTTGTTCAAATCTGCTCCTAAGAAGTCGGATACAGCAGACACGAATAAGACAGGCACTTCTGGGTCTAATGCGCCCAAGAGAGGTTCCTATAGAGGTTCCGGTGCGTCCTCTTGGTCTTATTCGAGAGACCGTCAGGATAGCGACTCTCGTTCGGGACGTCCTTCAGGCCGGGACAATCGGTCGGACGCCCCGAGGTCGACGGGGCGAGGTGCGGGTCGTGGAAGACGTGGTTTCTCCTACCGCAGGTCCAGGAGGTGATGGCTTAAACCTCTATCGCGTTCCGGTTGGCGGAAGGTTGTCGAGCTTTTCACAAGAATGGGCGTCGATTACGGACGACCCTTGGGTGAGAGGAGTGACTTCGGAAGGTCTAAAGATATCCTTCAAACGAAAGCCTCCATTAACTCGAAGTCCAAAGTGGACTCATCTTCCGTCAAATCCGCAGAAAAGAGACGCTCTGTTATCAGAGGTGCAGTCTCTTTTAATGAAGAACGCGGTAGAGGTCGTAGAAAACCAGGAATCTCCGGGATTCTACAGCCATCTGTTTCTGGTTCCGAAACCAGACGGCTTGTTCCGTCCAGTCATAGATTTGAGCTGGATAAACAAGCTGATCGTCGCTCCGAAGTTTTATATGGAGACGATTTGATCGGTCAGAGCGAGTATTCGGGTGAACGATTATGCAACGAGCATAGATCTCAAAGATGCGTACTTTCACGTCATGGTACATCCGACATTCCGAAAGTATCTATGCTTCGCAGTCCTAGGAGTGGTGTATCAATTCCGGGCGATGTGCTTCGGATTGAATCTAGCACCCTGGGCTTTCACTCGGGTAATGAACTCGGTAATGATCTACTTCCGAGCTCATTCATCTGCGGTAACGTCGGCCTACCTGGACGACATTCTTCAGAGGTACGGCAACGAGTTAACGCTTCAGAACGATGTTCAGAATCTTCTTCTATTGCTCCGACGTCTCGGTTTTATAGTAAACGAGGAGAAGTCGGATCTGGTGCCGTCCAAGTCATTCACTCATCTGGGAATGAGCTTCGAGACGCACAACAATCTCGTTCGTCTGCCGTTAACCAGAGCGAAATTAGTCAGTTGTTACGCTCGCTATTGTCTGCACGCAGACAAAGTCACGGCGAGAGAATTTATGAGACTGATAGGTCTGTGCAGAGCCGCCGCGGATCTCATTCCGATGGGGCGGTTACGCACACGTCCTCTTCAAATTTTCCTGACTCAGAATTGGAGTGTGAAAATTCATTCGCTCAATGTAGACGTTCTCTTGTCAGATCAAGTGAAACAAGAGATTCAGACTTGGGCAAACAAATAGTGGTTAACTCAGGGAGTTCCGCTGCAGTTGCCGGACCCGAGTTTTACCGTTATGACGGATCCCAATCAAACAGGTTGGGGTGCATCATTAATCCCAACGGATTCGAGATGCCAGGGTCTTTGGGATCCGCAATTCCTGTGCAAGCACATAAACATCAAGGAAATGATGTCAATTTCGCTTGCGTTACGTCACTGGATGGACATTATTCACGATGCTCATGTCCAAATCCTATCCGACAATACGACAGTAGTGGCGTATATACGGAATCAGGGAGGCACTCATTCAGTTCCGTTGTTCAATCTAACGGAAAGAATCCTTCTGTTTGCGTTAGAACATCACGTTCTTCTTTCGGTCCGTCACATACCGGGTCGTCTGAATGTGCTAGCAGACTCCCTTTCACGAAAGGGTCGCTTGTTGCCATCGGAGTGGACTCTCAACAAACAAGTATTCAATCAGATTTGCTACCAATGGGAACGGCCAATGGTAGACTTATTTGCGACACATCTCAACAATCAGTTGCAGACGTATGTGTCTCCGTGTCCGGATCCAAGAGCATTTGCAGTAGACGCTCTGTCGATCCCTTGGGACGGAATGATAGGATATGCGTATCCTCCAGCGCCGTTAATTCAACAAGTATTGCTAAAGATAAAACAATCTCAGTGCAAGATTCTGTTGGTAGCATCTCTGTCGCCACAGAGACCGTGGATAAATCTACTCAGGTGTCTGTTGTGGGACCTACTGCGGAAGCTTCCTCCACGGGAGGATTTTCTTTCGCAGGGGAAATCGCGCCAACTCCATCACAACCCGCAAGGTCTCAACCTTCACGTTTTTCCATTGTGCGGTCCTTCTTGCATGGCAAGCACTTTACAGGACGAGCAGTGGACGCGATTTCTAACCGTAGGAGGACCTCCTCTTCGCTAAACTATGCGGCTAAGTGGAAGGTTTTTCGTCGTTGGTGTAGGGATCATTCTGTAGATATATTCGATCCCTCTATACCAGACATTGCAAACTTTCTAGTATACTTGTTTGACGAAATCAAACTGCAGCCTGTTACTATAAAGGGTTATAGATCTATGTTATCTGATACCTATGCACATCATGATAGTTTACAAATTGGATCTAATGTCTCTTTATCGAAGTTGGTTAGAAACTTTTCGATAAATAGACCCAGAACTCTTAGATTAATTCCTAAGTGGAATTTAGCTTGGGTTCTTCTTAAATTGAAGGAAAAGCCATTTGATCCTCTTGGGACAGTAGATTTCAAATTCTTATCTTATAAGACAGCTTTTCTCTTAGCTTTCTCTTCTGCTAGAAGAGTCAGTGAGCTTCATGCACTATCGGTGGATAATTCTCATTATCGTAGTGTTGGGAATACTATCACCTTCACTACTAACGTGGGTTTTTTAGCTAAGAATCAGGCTCCTAATAAATATCCGGAAACTATTGTTATTAAGGCTCTTCCGTCTTCAGACGGGCGTAGGTCTTTACTCTGTCCTGTTAGAGCATTACGTATCTATAAACAGAGATCTCAGTTTATCAGAAAGGGACGGAAACGTTTCTTTCTGTCTTTGATGCCTAATAGAAAGGATATTTCAGTCCATTCTATTGCTAGATGGATTCAGTTAACTATCCGTACTGCTTATGAAGATTTATCTTCTTCTCAGCAGTCTGTGCTTAAGATTTCTGCTCATGAAGTAAGAGCTCTTTCTACTTCCTGGGCTTATGCTAATAGTGTTGCTATTACAGATTTAATGAAGGCTGCTTATTGGTCTCAGCCATCCACATTTACGAATTTTTATCTCAGAAATATTGAGTCCATTTCTGGAGACCTGCATTGTTTAGGTCCGTTATCTGTTGCTCAGAATGTCGTCCACTAAACAGTTGCAACTATAGTTATGCAGGCTTTCTGTTCCGGCAGTGACTCTGTCCGGCTGCCCTCTTCGCTCTGGGCTATTTGACCAAGGGCAAGGGGAAGGGGGGGGGGGGGGGGGGGGGGGGCGGGTGTTCCCTTAGGTCACCTGCTTTATAGTGAAAAGCAAGGGAATGCCTCCTCCAAGTCAGTATTTCTGAGTCGCTTCCGGGATGGTTTTAAAGTGTAATATTAATGTTTAAATTCATTCATGTCTTATTTTTAAAGTGTAGCTCGGTGTGAAGCATTTGTATATGTCAAGTGTCAAACGGGCTTTAATATACAATACTCGGACACTTTTAAATGACTATAAAGAGTCTCAATTCTCTGGACTACTTTATTTATTGGCTTGCTTTAAAAATAATTAGTATAAGGGTTATACTGGATGTTAATAGAGAACATGAATGTTATTGTGCTCAATTATTAAGGGTAGTGTATCTTTCTAATTTAATATTAAATAAGAAAGATACATGTAAAGCCTAATACTCCTTTTCTCCTTAAGGGGTTACCTCTTTACTATATAGTTGAGCTTATTGGATTTTCCTCTATGTCCTAGGCCCTCCAGCCTGTTTACTATTCAGCTAAGTCTGGGTCATTGGTACAGTATAAAAATGTTAAAAAATTTATAGTAATTTATATATTTTTTATACTTACCAATGACCCAGACGGGGATGGCCCTCCCTGGAGTTGGGAACTCTTGCCTCCCCGCTGAGTACATAGCGCTGACCAGGCACTGCCAGTAAGAATGATAATTGGCGCCAATTTCGGGACGTCTGCGTCACTGCGCATGCGCAGTAGAGGCGTAGTATGGAGGTCCTTTAGGACATGATTTCTTTTTGTTTTGGATGCAAATTTTGGGGATTGGGGGGCAAAATTTGTGTTTGGCCCTGGTTTTGTTAGAGTTAGCACCAGCTAAGTCTGGGTCATTGGTAAGTATAAAAAATATATAAATTACTATAAATTTTTTAACTTTTTGTTGACATTGCATTTGCTTGTTGCCAAGTGACAAATATAGTAGAGCTGTAGCTTAACCGAAACCGAACCTCGGTTTTTACTTTTTTTTAAAAATCGGAACCGACGACATCGCGTAATTAAAGTTTTTCGATTTTTATTAAATACTCTCTTGCTGCAGAAATTCACAGACTGTAGGCATCCCAGAGTAGTGAGAGTACCCAGACACTGCCATTGGCAGTGTCTGGGTACTCTCCCTACTCTGGGAAGGCTACATTCTGTGAATTTCTGATATTACAGCTTAGTTGTGTTTGCAGCTTTCCTCAAGTTGCGTGTAGGTGTCAGACCTCAAAAAATGGCCAAGAACATTAAAAGTTCTGTATATTTAGGTAATTATTATATTGGCCTTCCTGATTCTTCATGTATTATAGCTTATTTCGGGCATTCATTGAGTTTCTCTCAATTTCACTGCCATTCAGTTATGACTCCAGACATAAGAATGAGTTTTATTGAATTTTATTTGGCCTCATGAACAAACCGAAAACCGAACCGAGGTTTTTTTCCACCTGAAAAACCAAAACCGAAACCGAACAAGAAATTAAAAAACCTACAGCTCTAAAATATAGATTGCATCTCCTCATTAAACTCTGTTGACAAACATTACATTCGAGGTCTATTTGAAAATGCCGTGCTGAGCAATTGCAAAATAACAATTGAACAACTATTTTCAAGATGTGAATCCAACAAAACGTAGGAGAATCTGTGTTATCGAAAGCAATTCCAGTTCCAATTTAAATTAAAGTCTTGCCTCCATTGTTTTGATTTTCAAGTTTCATGTTCGTTTGGGATTCCCAGGCATTTGCGATTCCCCAATTCTATAAAGTGTTAATGGTTATTTGGCTAATATATTCTTGTTGTATTTGATTTTTCAGGTGTTGTGATCAGTTTAAAATAGTAATGGTCATATAATAAACAAATTACTACAATAATCAATTGATCTGTGTTGTTGTATTCCATCTCATTGACGAGATGAGATCTGCCAGATCAGGGCTCGATTTAACCAGATTCGCATTTCTATTTGCGATGCATAATTTGAAATTTGCGATACATTCAGCATAATTCACTAGGTATTTGCGAATCAACTTCATTGAGAATTTCATATGAAAATTTTTCTCTTAAGTCGGATTCTCACACGGTACTTTCGTTCGAGAAAATGTGACCTAAATCGAAAATCTTTTTTTCAGCCACCGGTGTATTGAAACATATGGAAAGCCGGTTGTGACATGTTTTTTGCGAAATTCGATGATGAATGCGTAGTTTTACGTAGGTCATACTATGGCAGGAGACAGTGGAGGAGGACAGTCTGTGGGAGAAGGCTTTGGCATTCTTGTTTATGTTCTGGTTGAAGTTGTCTTCCCTCGGGTGAGGACCAGTGTGAGATGAGAGGGGGGTGCTACCTCTCCCCTTCAGGCAAGAATAATCTGCCACTTGCTTTGTTTCTGGTTCTCAGGCGATCATTGACAAGTTTTGTCTGCCTCTGACAATTCTTGGAGGGGAAGAGCGCATTTCTTCTTCAACAGTCAAGCAACCGAACAACTTTCACAACCAACGGCCCCTTTCATGTTGCTACCCATCTTTCTAAATAATAGCAGTTGGAAGGATGGGGGAGGGGGGGGGGGGGGGGTGCTGGTGCTAAATAAAATAAATAAAATAATCCTGTACACTGCATGGTTTGTGTTGTGCTGCTTTTCACATGGAGTTGGGTGGGAGGGGCAAATAAAAACTTAAACTATTTGTATTATACAAATCATTTTATTCCCCCCCCCCCCCCCTCCCCCCCCCCCCCCCCCCAATGTGTACAACTGCACGAATCGCGCAGCGTAAGGTTTATTTTATTAAGAACCAACCCCCTACCCTTTTCGGTTACCATTATTTGGTAAGATGAATACCAGAATACATGTTATTTCCCCCCCCCCCCCCCCCCCTCCAGATGTGGAATGCAAAGTTTGGCAATTGCTATATTTCAAAAAGATGAATATGCTTTAAAAAGCCTGTTAACTTTTTCACCTGAGAAATGGAGAAAAAAATATATCTGACAGCCTTTTTGGATTGATGCTAATGTGCCCCCATAATGGTATATAAATAATAACATGAATATTTGTATACCATTATGGGGGCACGTCAGCATTGATCCAAAAAGGCTGTCGGATATCTTCGTTTTTAGCTCACCTGGCCTAAAAGGCCATGTGAGCTTTTCTCATCACTTGGCGTCCATCATCGTCCGTCATCTGGCGTCCATAAACTTTTCACATTTTCACCTTCTTCTCCATAACCGCTGAGACGGAGTGAACCAAACTTGGCAGGAATGCTCTATGGGAGGTCCTCTATAAATGATCATCATTTTGTTCCCGTGAGTTGAAAAATATTGCCACCAGAGGCATTCTTTGATTCTGGTTGGTGGATTTTCAAAAATCTTCTCCTCTGAAACTGCCAGGCCAAATTTTTTGATACTTCACATAAATGATGTCTGGGACCCCCTCTACCAACGATCCTCATTTAATGTTGATCGGGTTGTAAACATGGCAATAATTGCGGCTTATAGTTACTATATAAACCCTATGGGAAATCACATTTTCATCTTCTGTGGAACTAATGAGCCGACATGAACCAAACCAGGCAGACATAGTCTATGGGAGGTCTTCTACAAATGCTTCTCATATTTGTTACCATGCATCGAAAAACATGGCTGCCAGAAGCATTTTTTGATTCTGATTGGTGGATTTTGAAAAATCTTCTCTGAAACCACAAGGCCAAATTTTTGAAACTTTGCATGGTTGATGACTGGGACACTCTCTACCAACGATCCTCATTTAATGTTGATCGGGTTGCAAACATGGCCACAATTGCAGTTTATAGATACTATAGAAAAACTCTGGGAAATCACATTTTCATCTTCTCTCTGGAACCACTGAGTCGACGTGAACCAAAACTTGGCAGGAATGGTCTATAGGAAGCCCTCTACTAACCATCCTCTTTTTGTTCCCGTTGGTTGGAAAATATGGCCACCAGAGACATTCTATGATTCTGTTTGATGGATTCAGATGTTTTGAAACTTCATGTGATTGAGGACTGGGACACCTTCTACCAATGATCCTCATGTAATGTTGATGTAATGTTGCAAACATGGCCACAAGTGCAGCTCATAGTTACCATGGAAAGCCTATGGGAAATCACATTTTTATATGTAGTTCCAGGTGAGCGATTACAGGCTCTTTAGAGCCTATAGTTTTAATTTCTCAGCTTGTACCGAGAACCTGTGACCTCCACCCTCCCCAAAATATGAAGCATGGGCCGGGGTAAATTGAATTAACGGCGAGTATCTTCTCCACAGTTCCTCCTCTGTTTACTGTTTTCAATTTTTGAACCGTACCTCCATACATTGCAGATGCCGGAGGATATTAGTTAAATAAAATGTTGAATACCGATACGCTTTGATGGCGTTAAGATATGCTTTGATAGTGTTAATTTTTGTGAAACCTGCCAACAGTCATCCTTATTTTGTTAGCTTAACTTTGACATAGTCAAATTTGAGGTTATGCCATAACCCGTTGTCCGCCTGTCCAGCATCAACAATTCAATAAGGCTCGGGCTAGAGGTCGTATTTATGAACTGATCTTTACAAAACTTCTTGGGTACCTTTGTTAACACAGTGGAACAAGAACAAGTTTTTTTTTGGGTGCTGTTCAAAATTCAAGATGGCCGCCAGCAGCCATTTTGTACCGAAATTAGTGCAATCAGTTTTTTGTACAGAACTTCTGTGTTAAAGTTCTGATTTGAATAAATGTTTGTATGAATGTTTAGTAACATAGAACACAATGCATTTAATACAGGCTTTTTCTCATTCTTAAATTACGCAAATTAGATTGACTTTGATTTATTCAGTGCTACTTATACACAGTAAGTGCACATGTCAATACGGCTCAGGCTAGGGGCTGTATTTATGAACCGATCTTCACAAAACGTCTTGGAGTACCTTTGTTATCACCTTGGGATGAGATCGAGTGTTTTTGGGTGTAGTCCCCAGGGCTTGCATTTTAGAATCGTGACCAGGCTAATGATAGACCTGGTGAAGTGGTCGAAGTGGTCGACCAGGCTGATTTCTCTTCCCTGGGGCTGATTTGTTTTTTTATGCCCCGAAAAAAAAATTTCGGGGGATATAGTCGTCATGCGTTTTTTTTTTTGTCCGTCCGTACGTCCGTCCGCGTCCGTTTACATTTCGTTTCCGGATGATAACTTCCCTTGAAATAGTTTGATTGTAACCAAACTTGATATGTGGCTTAAACATATAAAAATACAGGTCAAGTTCGAATCCGGGTTCATCCTGATTAATATTACCAGAGTTATGCCCCTTTTTAATTTAGAAAATCTTATGATTTTTGGTTTCCGGATGGTAACTTCCCTCAAGATAGTTTGATTGTAACCAAACTTGATATGTGGTGCAAACATATCAAAATACGGGTCAAGTTCGAAAATGGGTTTGTCCTGATTAATTTTACCAGAGTTATGCCCCTTTTCAACTTAGAAAATCTTCTGATGACCACACTTTTTTCGGGGGGATCAGCTGCCCCGTGGATGTGGCAGCCCTCTAGTTACACTTGCATGTGCATATTATATTGATATTTCATGTATATTGTGTTATTTAATGACTTGTTATGAACAAAAATTAATAATTCCAACCTAATTGTCTTTTATTAATTTGCTGTGGGCTATTAAACAGGCAATATTAATACCATGCTGATCTGTGTCTTGCGTCTTGGCACATATTCGTGATTTAGACCCCCCCCCCCCCCCCCCCCCACCCACCTTTCTGGATGGTGAAAACAAGGTGCCTTATCCATGTTCAATCCTACTCCCTCAGTTTTGAAGACTTTAAAAGTTGGTGGTGCGCAGGTGAATTTAAAGCGAAATTAGGTAAGTAGAAATGGGTTGCCATTACCCGGAGGGTGATGTAAATTTCCTTTTTCATCTAACGTTCAAGAAATGGATTGTTGCCCGTCTTTATTTTATTAAAATAAAATCTATTCCGAAGCAAAAACGATGTTTTTATTTTCACGAATTCACTTTGCTGAAGATCAACAAACTTGACATCATGCACTTGTCAGTAAGCCTTTTTCGAAACTGCCATCTTAGCTTTTAATCTATGCAAGGTCACGGGGTGTAAACAAAGCAATTTCCATGTTCGTCTCATTGAGTTTTGTGTCGGCCAAATCCACTAGATTTGTGAAATATCAAGTTTAAATTCGTAGAACCGATTTCATCATTCGCATTAACTGAAGGGGCAACCCTAGATGACTTTAAACGATAAGATATCAAAGGTTTAAAGAATTTTTTACATCGGCGAGGACTTGTTTTGAGTGGCAACAAGGAAACACTCGTTGCACGAGGTTTCTCGGCTTGGGAAATCCGCGAAAGTTGTCGAAACAGTGCTAACGGTCACCAAATCATGACACAGCGTGCATTCAAACACCATTTAAGTCAATAAGAGCTCAATTCGAAATAAAGAAAGTTCTCATACAATATTGCCATTGTCTTAAACAAATGGTAACCTTGGATAAATGTTCTTTGAACTCGCACTAATGACTGTAATGGGGTCCGAAACACTTTGCCTGCTCTAATCGCTTTTAACATGTTTTCTTGAAATGTTTACACCTCGCAACTTGTGTCCTTGCATAGATTAAAAGCCAAGATGGCAGTTTCGAAAAAGGCTTATTATTCCCCCGAAACGCCCATAATATAAATCACTCATGAATAATTAATACATGAACAGTATCAGTTTTAATTGCTTTGTTTTGTAACGGGTTATTTTCGAAGACAGCTTGGAGGGAGGGGAGGAGGGAATCCACATAAGATGCAGAAATTACACATTCTTGTGTAAACATTTTAGAATAATTACATTGTTAATGTAGTTATACGTTTTCGGTCCAAATACTCAATTCCCATTGGTCAGCTGGATGAAAATGTCATGACCAAATGTAATTCTTTTTCCAGTGAATACATTTGGTCGAACTTTGACCAGAATTTACGGTAGAGCGCTGTTGACAGAATGTAATTCAGCCGGTGTTTGGGCTTGTTTATAACTTTTAGCACCTCTTGCAGTGATCTGTGATTATAGTTTACTGATATGTTAAATAAATTGTTTTGAACATTCCAAGTTTCATTGCGAAAGACGGCAATTTGACAAATTTAGGTCAGTGCCGAAAACCGGTACTTAACTCAGAGTTGTGCGCTTTGTCTTTTGTGTGAGGGTGGTTTTTCGCCTCGTTCGTTCGTACATGTTTTATTTCATCTTTTTGCTTTGTTGTTTGCTAAAAAGTAGTTTAAACAGTAATGGAATGTAATTATAAGAATTGAATGCAATTTTTATAATCTTTATTGGAGTATGAACATGTGGAAATTCCACGCGTTCATACTCCAATAAAGATTATAAAAATTGCATTCAGTTCTTAAATAAATGCTCAATCAAACAGAGGTTATGTTTATTCTCTTTATTATAATAGATGAACGTGATTGTTTTGACAACACAGTCATACACAGAATAATTTTTTTTAGCTCAACTTTGGCGAAGCCAAATTTGAGCTTTTGTCATGGCCCGTCATCCATCGTCTGTCTGGCCATCTGTCTGTCTGTCTGCCTGGCCGTCTGTTCGTCTGTCCATACGTCAACAATTGGATATGGCTTGGGCTAGAGGCCGTATTTATGAACCGATCTTTACGAAACTTCTTGGGTACCTTTGTTATGACCGAGGGACGAGAACGAGTGTTTTGGGGTGCGGTCTGAAATTCAAGATGGCTGCCAGCCGCCATTTTGTACCAACGATGCAGAAATCTGTTTTTTGTACAGAACTTCCATATGAAAGCTCTGATTTGAATAATTTTTTGTATGAATGTTTAGTACCATGGGATAGATCACATATAATACAGGTTTTTTTCTCGTGCGTAAATTGTGCAAATTAAGACTAATTTTGATGTTTTTTGGTGTTACGTGCAGCACTGTAAGTGCAAATGCCAATACGGCTCGGGCTAGAGGCCGTATTTATGAACCGATCTTTACGAAACTTCTTGGGTACCTTTGGTATCACCGTGGGACGAGAACGAGTGTTTTTGGTTCCGGTCCGAAATTCAAGATGGCCGATGGCAGCCATTTTGTACAAAATAAGGCACAATCAGATTTTTGCACAGAACTTCCATATGAAAGCGCTGATTTGAATAATTTTGTGTGTGAATGTTTAGTACCATGGGATACATCACATATAATACAGGTTTTTTTCTCGTGCAGAAATTATGCAAATTAGATGAACTTTGATTTTTTCAGTGCGACTTACACACAGTGAGTACACATGTCAATACCGCTCAGACTAGAGTCTGTATTTATGAACTGATCTTCACAAAATGTCTTGGGTACCTTTGTTATCACCTTGGGATGAGAACGAGTGTTTCTGGGTGCGGTCTAAAATTCAAGATGGCTGCCAGTGGCCATTTTGTACCGAAATTAGGTCTAATCAGTTTTTTGTACACAACTTCTATACAGCTCAGACTAGAGGCCATATTTATGAACCAATCTTTACGAAACTTCTTGGGTACCTTTGTTATCACCGTGGGATGAGAGCGAGTGTTTTTGGGTGTGGTCCGAAATTCAAGATGGCCACCAGCGGCCATTTTGTACCAAAATTAGTGCAATCAGTCTTTTGTACAGAACTTCTGTATGAAAGTTCTGATTTGAATAAATTTTTTTATGAATGTTTAGTAACATGGAATACATCACATATTATAAGGGGGTTTTTTTTCGTGCAGAAATTATGCAAATTAGATGAACTTTGATTTATTCAGTGGCATTTACACAATGTAAGCACACATGTCAATACGGCTCAGGGTAGAGGCTGTATTTATGAACCGATCTTCATAAAACTTCTTGGGTACCTTTGTTACCACCTTGGGACGAAAATGAGTGTTTCTGGGTACGGTCCAAAATTCAAGATGGCTGCCAGTGGCCATTTTGTACCGAAATGAGGTCCAATCAGTTTTTTGTCACAGGTTCTATACAGCTCGTATTTATGAACTGATCTTCGCAAAACTTCTTGGGTACCTTTGTTTTCACCTTGGGACAGGAACGAGTGTGTTTTGGGGTGCCTTTGTTATCACTGTGCTATGAGAACAAATATTTTGGGGTTCAGTCAGACCCACTCAGGGACTCAAAAATTTTTTTCTAGTTTAGCATCTGACTGTCACCCACCTTTACAATACTTTATCTATACGTTTGTTACAGGCAACTGTCAGTATTTATGTACAGACCGTTACAATACTTTATATGTACCTTTGTTATCAGGTCATTACCTAGATGTTTGTCATTGCTGTGTCACATACTATACATGTACATGTCCTTGTCTTGACAAGTTGAGCTACAGTGTCATTGACACTTTCATTTAACTCCTAGCACTCTGGCAGTATTTCAGAATTTTCGACATTGACCCTATATTGCCCACGCAGAATGAAAAATTTAACAAATTATATCTTGTTTGACAGAGCTCAATGAGCTCTGTCAGACAAGATGTAATTTATTAAATTTTCAGTTGCATTGTGGGAGAAATTTACTGCTGAAAACTCAGGCATTTTGACATCAGTGTGCAGAGGGTTAAAGTCTGCTGATGATATTCGTATGGCCCACCATATGTATAAACTTGTGCAAACAGTAATCGCAATCAAATGTTGTAATAAATAAGAGATTCAAAGTTGTTATACCATATAAGGTTTATAAGGTCAGTATCAACCCGTTGGTGCATTTATTTTTGCCATACCCACCCTCTCACATTTTCTACGTTCATCTGCGATCATCCTTTTGTACATCCCCGACAGAAGTACACAAATAAACCTGGAATTGCCCGATCGATTAGTCTCATTGCCGGAAGTTATTTTGTTTTTACGAAATCACTCGTCGCTTGATTCGCTGAGATGGGGAAAACAATAGATTGATGATGGGGCCAATTGATCGTCCTTGCCAGATTATTTTAGCGGCAGATTACCAGGCTGGGGCTGATCGGCCTGGTCAAAATGCAAGCCCTGAATGACCCCAAGTTCAGTCATCTCCCCCCCCCCTCCATGTTAACCCATATAGCGAACATCAGGCAAGACATTTTAATATTTAACAATTTCCTTGATTTCTGAGTCCGTTTGTGTCCATAATTTATCAGTTGTGAAAAGTAACAATAATTAGGTCTCATCAGTAATTAGGCATCTCTTATGCTCACCCCCATATTGTTGCTGCATGGCTCGGATGATGCAGCGAATCATACTCTGTATGCCCCCTAGATATTACACTTGCCCCCTGACTTTGATATCCTGACTACGTGCATACCTACTTGTATGGGTTACGGCAATTGCAAAATATGCGAAGGGACAACTGGTTACAACAGAGTAATACAACATATTAAGTATGGAATCTCATCACGATGTTAAAAGCATGGCTGGCATTGTTAAAATAGAAGGCGGAGAAGTACTACAATACACCCTCTTCGTATGGGTTACAAGCATGCAATGTGGCGTAACCTGCAAGCCAGAAAATAAGCAGACTGGCATCTGCAAAATAAGGTCTCCAGAGGGCGAATTTGGTGATGCTACCCTGCACAGCAGGGTAGCATCACTAAATTTACCCTCTGTAAACCTCAATCTGAATCAGGGTCTCAAGTTTAAACAGAACGAGGTACTCAGAAGATAAATTGGCCCACTGTATGAGATAACATCAGCAAATTCACCCTCTGGGGCCTCATTCTGCAAATGACAGATTGCTTGTTTTCAGGCTTGGTAACCTGCCAATGTGTAATGATATAAGACCTTTATTTCCAGGTCTGCTGACTATCCAATTTGTGTTCCATTAGGGGAAATGCATATATATGGAGGCGCAGTGGCTCAGTAGGTAGAGGTGCAGACTGTAAGCCGAGAGGTCCTCGGTTCGAAACCCACCTGCTGCAACCACGTTTTGTCCTAGGGCAAGACACTTCACCCCCATAAATATTGCCCACGTGGGGGCACGTTGGCGTTGTGTACTAAGGCGTACTACACGTCGATGGTGCACCTTTCTTCAACCAATGCTAACCCTGTTTGTGTGGGGTTGGTATGTTGGAGAGCTGTCACTTGCTCACCATTGCTCGGTGGTTCTCTCCGGGTACTCTGGCTTCCTCCACCCGTAAAACTGTCATGGTCATGATTAGCCATTGTGCAGAAATATGTGACCTTAAACACCAATAAATAAATATAAATAAATAATGCATATAAATTTTTTTCAGCTGGATGTTGTGATCCATAGTGTAGCCATTACAGTCCCTCAATTTCTTTGCCTGCATACATGCAGATCTAACCATTTTATCAGACCTTTAAATTCATTTATTTTGGGCACACCCTTTTGCCCTATTTTGGGCGCATTAAACCAGAAATAACTAGTGTTCAACCGATGATCAGAACTGGCCACCACAATCAAACGATTGTGAGTAATCGGATGACAACAGCAATGGTTCATGGAACATCATTTCAACTGATTGTTGCCGAGCCTGTTGTTATAATTCATTAACAACATTTTATTATCTTCTGCGATTGTTCAATTGTTAATGTAAAATCATGTCAATGATACCTTTTAATAGAGTTGAGAAACTACCACAATGTGTATTTTTAATCTCTCTAGACATCCCTTTGAGGGATATAAAAGTTAAACGACATGTAAAGCTTACAATTGAACGTACTTGGCCAGTTCATACCTGAAAAGTGAAGGTTACACTCCATTGACACAGGTTGCAGTAAAATTACCAGTTACACACTTGGGTGGTAAACGTAGCACTGAGAGTGTGCTCGACTGGTAATTTTACTTCGACCCTTGTCAAGAAGTTTAACACTGAAAAATGTTCAGTTTAATGTAGTTCTTTTAAGCTTCGACTTGTCTAGTAGTGCACAGTATCAAGCCTGAAAATAGGCAGTCTGACATTTGCAGAATGAGGTCACCTGAGGGTGAATTTGATGATGCTATCCCATACAGTGTTCCAATTTATCCTGTAGGTACCTCTTTCCGTTTAGTTTTGAGACACTGATTCAGATCATTGAGGTTCACAGAGGGTAAATTTAGGGATGCTACCCTGCTGTGCAGGGTAGCATCACTAAATTCACCCTCTGGGGACCTCACTTTGCTTATTTTCTGTCTTGCACAGTATTACAGTTGGAATCGGCTTCAAAATCGTCTGATTGTGGGCTCAGATAACCGGTAATCAGTCAGCGACTATTTTGAGTAATCGGGTAAACACTAAATAATAGGTTTATCCTGTTTTGTTTATTGTCATGGTTTTTTTGTGTTTCTATGATCATATTATGATGGAAGATATTTTCAAATGTAGAAGAAGCACATAGAATTTATATATTTTTCTTGATTTCTTCACACCTTCTCTAATTTGGGCACACCTGTAAATGGTGTGAAATTGGGCTAATCTAAAGGCCTAATTTGCATGCCCCACTCCATTGATCTTGCAGTCGGTAATGTCAAAAGAAATTTTCTTGTCAGATATCAAGTGTTCCATAATAAACTTCCATTTATAACAAGCTATTAATTGAAAATAGATTATGTATTTCATTTTTGGAATTCACTAATAAAAGACTCTTTCCGAAATCAAATCCTCTGAGGAGCCTTAAGTCTAGTTTAAATGCTTCTTGAGAATATGACAGGCTGGTTTTGGCCTTTACGCTGGGTAAAGAGTTGCTATATACATGAGGTTTCCACTAAGGCTGTACAGAGCACAGGGTAAGTTATTAATAATGATTTTTTTTATAACAAGAATGTATGCGCAGGATTAGTCACACTTTCTAGTTTTAAAACATTGGTAATTGCCATTTCAACAACATTACATGTACATCAGTGCTGGAAATGAACAAAATTGACAGGTGCAGTTTTAAGCGACCATGAAATCGGAGACGGAAGTAAATTGCACCGGTAAAATGTTAGTATATGAATTTTTGAGGGAATACTGTCACGAAACACCAGAAACCTTAACCCTTTGAACTCTCATAGTACAGTGGAGCCCACTTAATTGGATATCTCTTAATTGTATATCCCTGTTAATTGAATATAATTTTCAAACACAAAACCATTTACCATACCTTCAGTACAAATTTGATCTGTTTATTGCATATGGGTTGTAGAGTAAACTCCTGTTAATTGTATATAAATTTTTGTAATATGTCGAAAAAATTACTGTGACACGCACCAAATTCCCCTTATTTATCAACCTTTTTGTCCTCACTACATTCAATACAGGCATTTATTCTATTATTTCTTGTTTGACAGAGCTCATAGAGCTCTGTCAAACAAGATATAATAGAATAAATGCTCAGTTTACCTCCAGAACACAGGAAACTGACCAAATCCCTGTTAATTGTATACTCCTGTTAATTGAATAATTTTCACTGGCAAAATGGATATTCAATTAAGAGGATTCTACTGTATCTTCAATGGCAGCAATTAGAAGAGTCCATATTCATTATTTGGGGTAGACCAATCAATATTTTCAACGCGCAGCCTCGGGGGCTGCACGTTGAAAATACTGTTTGGTCTACCCTACACATTTACTGAACAGCCATCTGATATATTTAATGATGTTATGACGTATCATGTTCATGGCCAGAAAAAGGGCCACTCGAGTTCAAGGGGTTAAATGTGTGAGGAATTGCTTGTAAACGGTGTGAAATTAGGCTAATCTAAAGCCCTGATATAATTGTTCACTTTTCTGTTTCAGATTGTTAAAACCTACAAGGTTGAAAGGAAATTGGTTCCAAAAACAATTGCCAGAAGGAAGGTAATAATAAACTACAATTTTTAGTTGACATACTTTATATAGTTTAATGAAGGTGAGCAGGTAATCAGTCTTTGTGCATTAACATGTGAGTTTGGGGATGATAACCTTTTTAGTCGAGTTTTAAAAAAACTTGACTATTGGTATAGTGAGAGTTGGTCACCGGTCGGGTGGGTGGGCTGTCCTTTTTGCTTATAACTTAGTTGTTTCTGGACGGATTTTGATAATATTTGGTATGTGGTCATGAACCACGATTTCCTTTATAAGGCTCTATCACACTACAATGGCATAGCATCGAGCCGATCATTCGTCCATCGTCCACAGTCTCTTTAGCAGAATTCTGAAATTAAATTTACAATAATTTAATTGACATATGCAGCAATTTACCAGCTCAAATATTAACAACAATGTTTTGAACCACAACGGATGGAACCGCCATACTTACCATTCCAATTAAAGGACGGCACCGCCTCAATGCATAATCTACTATCTTAATGGCGGTAGCACCATAGCCCAAACTTGGTGCATGACGGTACCGGCACATCACCCTTACCATGACACTTCAACCGGTACCGTCAAACCAAACTGGTACATCCTCACCACCCAGCTTATATATAGAGATTGCAATGGGGTATTTTCCACCTCTGACGAGTTCAAACTCAGGACAAAACCAGTCGGGCTTTTTTATCAAGGGTATAGCTACAGAGCCAAACTCTTCTGCTCCACTAGGAGATTTATTTTATATTATTTGGTATGTGACCTGATATGCATATTCAATACTTGATTTGACTGATATTTGGCACATGGGTTTTAAAGAACAGTGTCTTGATCGAGTTCGAAAATGGGCTTGGTCTGATGTACTTTTTTCACATGAGTTATGACCCTTTGTTAAAATCGACTAATTTTGAGCTTGATAGTATGACAACGTCAACAAACGGCAACCGATTTGACTAATATTTGGTACATGGGCTTTAACCCTTTACCCAATGCAGACGTTATCAAAATTTTAAAATTTAAATATTTTTTAATTTTTTTCGAAAAATTTCAACAAAATCATATCATGTGACCCCTCACTGACGAGCTCGTTCCAAAGAGGGGTCACATGACATGGTTTTGTTGGAATTTTTCGAAAAATAATATTTTTTCAGCTGCTGAATCTGCATATTACTTGGGCGGATGCGGGCGATTTGCTGGGTAAAGGGTTAAGGAGCAATGTGTTGATCGTGTTCGAAAATGGGCTCGGTCCGATGTACGATTTTCACAACAGTCATGGCGCTTTGTTTAAAACGGCTAATTTTGAGCTTGATGGCACGGTAACTTCAACAAACGTCAACTGATTTGACTGATATTTGGCACATGGGGTTTAAGGAACAATGTCTTCATCGAGTTAAAAAATGGGCTCGGTCCAAAGTGTGATTTTCACAAGTTATGGCCCTTTGTTAAAATCGACTGATAGCGTGATAACTTCAACAAACATCAACCGATTTGACTGATATGTGGCATATGGGTTTCAAGGAACAATGTCTTGATTGAGTTCGAAAATGGGCTCGATCCCATGCACGGCAACAGAATTATTGGGTTGACTGGGATCATTTTTAGCTCAACTTTGGCGAAGCCAAATTTGAGCTTATGCCATGGCCCGTCGTCCGTCTGGCCATCTGGCCGTCTGTCTGTCAACCCCCCCCCCCCCATCCCCAAAATTTGCATACAAAACCCAAAATTAAAAGTCCTGTCTGGCCCTCCATACTTTTACTCTCTGCTCTTGCGCAGTGGTCAGGAAGAGTCCGAAATTGGCACAAATATCATTCGTTGTTTGGCCCTAAAGTCAGCAAAAATGAACTGACTTCTATGCTTTTAAATCTCCTTTGTTGAGGATGCCAGACACAAATCAATGGTAAAATTGGTGGATCCAAGGCTGGAAATGGATGATGGAAGTGAACAATGGTGGTTAGAAACGTTCAGGGCTGTAACTTTATAATAATTATAAAATTATTTCATGCTTCCAAATTTCGGGACATACGTCTGATGTCATCATTCTTGCTCATGATTTATCCACCATTTGTTAAGTGTTCCTTCCCTATTCCTCCTTGAAGCCCTCCTGTTAAACTCTTAAGCTTTTTGGCTGTTTTTTATCGAAAATGTTTATTAAATTTCTTGGGAGTTTAACGTGTTTTACAGAATGTTTATTCTGTTTATCCCCATGGTTTCGTCCTCACCCTAGGGGTGTTAGGTCGTTTTGGTCTTGCATCTTCTGTCTGATGTATCATTTTTTTCTTCGTTTGAAGATCTTGCTTTACATCTAGTAGGTTTAAAATCTGTTACTGACTTTGGGCCTTTTTTAGCTGCGACTAGCAGCTCAATAAGTGGCAATGTCGGTCTGTCGGTCGATCGGTCTGTCTGTGACCAACGAGTTTCAAAACTCAATAACTTTTGAAATACTTGATGGAATGACTTTATATTTGGCATGTAAGTGTATCTTATTGATGTCTAGCCACTGTTCAATGCATGTGTTGTTCCAAATATTTGTCTTGGAGTTATGGCCCTTGATGAACTTAGAATTTTGTGAGATTGCACCACCTGTCGCAGCTACGGCATCGATGTCGCGATTTTTCTGTGCCTGATGTCTTGTTTCCATTATTTTCCTTTTACGTTGATTACATTGGCAACATCTTTAAACATATGTAGTATTTAGATATTTTATTATTGTAGGATGGTTGTAAGATACATTGATTATGAATCCGGTAGTGTAGCTCAAAAATTTGGATTTTGTCCACACTTTTTTTTTTCAATTTAATTTTTTGATTTTGATTGCAATTATTTATGTATCTTTATCAAATATTTATTGTGGAGTTTGTTGGAGTACTATCGACAAATTTTGATTGAATCATGAAAGCTTACTGCTCTAAATGCAAGGCGAGGAAGTCTTCCTCAGATATACATGCTTGTTGCCTTTCCTGCAGTCGATTTACTGCTGCCGATCCTTGTCCTACATGTGTGAATTGGGATGAGAGATGTTGGAAATGGTTGTCACGTACGTTGTTGGCAGTGAGATGCCTATGCCAGTGCTTTCACCGCAAGATAATTCAAGTTTTTCAGATTCTATTTCAGAGTAACAAGAACATGGTGTTGGTATTGTAACACCCACCAAAAGTGTGCTACCATCGTCGCGCTCTGATGAGTAAACAAAGCTAGCTGCAAAGGTGCTCATGAATATTAAGCAAGGATTAAGGCCTCTAGTTAGTGTTCTTAATCCCTTGCAAGCAGCTAGCTCGACGTTGAAGCGGTTACTCCGTCCGTGGGAGTCGTGATACCGGGTATGTCCATTGCGGTCGAAGGAAGTGTAGATTTGGGTAGAGCGAGCTCCTTAAAAACAAAAGCTCACCCAGCGACAACGGAAATAGGGAGGAAGTCAGCAAGTTTCTTGTCGGGAGACTCAGCAAGGTCTGACAAGGCCACAAGTGGGAGAGGCCCCTCTCTAACCCAACAACATCTGGAGCCAGAGGTTGTTATGAGAAACTTGCACAAGCCGGAACCAAGTTTTCTTTTCGGGAGGCTCAGCGATGTCTGATAAGACCACGAGCAGGAGAGATCCCTCTCTAACCAAACAACATTTGGGGCCAAATGTTGTTTTGAGAAACTTGCACGAGTTGGATCATGCGTCTGCCCGCCGCTCGGGACGCTCCTTCTAGTCAGCCGGGGTCGGCTTCAGTCACCACTTCCTCCACTATGTTATTTAAGCACACATGACCGCATGCTAGCTACCCGACTTCGGATATCCAACCAGTTGCGCGAAGACAGAGCCAGTCTTCACCCATGAAGTTCAACCATCCGGTAGCTAGCAATTCGAAGCTTTGCTCATCGGGACGTTTGGAGAAGAGATCTATCTCCGGATCTTAGTCCAAGATGTAGCAAGTGGCGAAAAAACAAAACTGATACTCCTCAATCCTCAGTAACGGACTTGCTGTTACAGATTGCTCAGCTGATTGGAGCATCCCAGCAAGTGCAAGAGCAGCCTCCTACAGACTCCAATGATGAGCTGTCAGATGCTGCTGGGTCGGTCCAGTCATCTGTACACGCAGATGCAAATGGCAAATGACCGAATGTCACAGCTGAATCAGTCAGATGGTGAAAGGGACAAGCAAGGGGATTACCCTTCCCTTTCGGTACAGCACATGGTAGCGATGAATTTTATTTATCAATACTATTCTGACTGTTCCACCTGATCAGCAAGCTGCGACTACTAAAGAGAAACTGTTGTCATCTCTGAAGCAGATTTCATGTCGAGGGAAGAGGATGTTCTCTCCCAGGCGTGGCAATTTCAGGAGAGTGATTTTTTAGCTCTCCTTACTGCCCTCCTGAAAGAATTAAGGAGAGCGAAAAATTGCCCTCCTAAATATTTTGGTCTGGGATGATTGAGATTACATGTATTATGCTCACATTAAATTTTTGTTGTAAAGCAAAAATGTAATTTAACTTCGAAGTCACGTAACATCACGTAATTTCATTTTGAAAGTGGTTTAGTGGTAAAAGGTAATGGCTGCAACCATACCCAAACACAGTTGCAATCATTTGAAGCAAAATGGGTCACAGCAATATTTTTTTTTCTGTTAGTTTCAAGTTCAACAACTGACATCACAGTTTGAGGGGTAATTATTCAAGGAATATTGACACTATAATATACTACCATTACTACTATCCTGTCACTTGAAGCACTTGCACCAGGATGTGACTGTAGATTCAAGCAGACCTGTTGTCCAAGAAAGTCATACGCCTACCACTACCACTTTCAACCCCCTTGGGGGGTTGAAGGTGGTAGTGGTAGGCGTATGACTTTCTTGGACAACAGGTCTGAGTACACATACAGGTCTTGTCAAGTGTGTGTTCGGTTGTTGAGTGAGACATCTAGATGTCTAAGAGATTTCGCTTTACCTTAGTAAAGTTAATAAAATTACTGATGTAATAGTCTGTTGGTTTCAGTTTCAATGAGTTCGTTCAACTGGATACTTAAAATGCTGTGTAAAGCTAATTGCTCTCCTAAGCTGATTGAGGAGAGCGATTTTTTGCCCTCCTGCATTTTTCAGAATGCCAGGCCTGCTCTCCTTCCCAAAACAGTCTCAAAGGTGTCGGAGGCCTTCGGCCATGTTATCAACGCCATATTCACCTATCTGGTGCTGAGAGGAAGGCGGTTTCTTATTGACATCTTCAATAAATATACCGTTCCTTGGACTATGTTCATTTAAAATGGTTGTGAAGATGTCCAGAGAGATCCTCTGCGTTTTAGATGACCGGGGATGAAAATATGTCCCTACCTACATCATTCAATATACACTCGGAAGTGATGGAATGTACTATTCCATCGAATAGAGCAAATCTGGACGCAATGTACTACGCAGATCACCTCACCAGAGCTGTAGCGCAATGTCTTAATGGGAAGGAATTTGAGGATGTTTGTTCCTCGCTTAGAGTTCTTTCCAGGGCAGTCATGTATGCCATGTACAACTCCGCCCTGACAGTGGCAAATTGGGAGTTGATCAGATGTGATGCTGCCCTTGCGTCGTCATCACTTAGAGATAACAAGGTGAAAAGCTCTCTCCAAGTCACTCTGGTCTCCGGATATACTCTATTTGACGACGAGCTTTCGTTAATCTATGAACAGGCTACAAGAAAGCTTCCAGTACACTACTACTGAAGTCTGCTCCGCAACATGCTTCAGCAGACCGGGGTAAGCAAGGCTGTTCCACTTAATCAGCTAAGAGAAGTCCTCGCGAGGGTGAAATAAACCCCGAGAAATTGGATTTATGTAACAGAAGATCAGTGGGTAAAGTGTTATCTCGGAAGGCCTAAGGCAGGGACCGATCAGGACTATTTAAAATACGCTCAAGCCTCGGGGCCTATTTTTTCAATTCAAGCGCCAGATTTCAATTTACGGAGTCACACTGCTGTTTGTAACACACACTGCAAGTATGTAATAGCTCTCATCATTTTCATATAGTACACTATAGCAAACATTAATCTTCACTGTGGTTTCCGATCAAGTCTTGGCTGCCTATTTAGGCAGCCAAGACTTGATCAGAAACCACAGTGGAGATTAATCCTTGGTAATTAAGACTTGAAGTATTAACTTAAGCACTCTACAACAATGATAAATGATAATCATATATATAATACATGTAAGAGTGTCTCGATTATCCATCAAAAGAATATCAAAATATGATTTGAGAAGTTACGCGCCAACTGAGAAGCCTATTTTTGAGATATAAGAGCCAGGTCCTGATGTTTCAGAACCAAATATGCACTGGCGCATGCCCAGGTCGGTCCCTGCTAAGGCTATGATTCCGAACATAAATCCCACTTACAGAGATAGATGTCTGCGTTGGACAAATCTTCTGGTGGATCCTTTCAAAAGAGAGTCGCTCCTAGTGGAGGTACAGGCTATCTTATTGAAGGAAGCAATAGAGGTCGTCGAGAATAGACTTCTGTTGCTTTCCACTTAGTGGAAGGTTATCAACCCCACAAAAAAGTGGATGAAAATTGCGGAAGATCAGCGGATGAGAATGGCAGGCCTGCGGCTATCAGTCCAAGCAAAGTTCCACTTACTACAAGTACGTGTTGATCAAATCTTCCAGTGAATTCTTCCAAGAGAGTCTCTTCTTGTGGAGGTATAGGCTCTCCTATTGAAGAAAAGCAAAAGAGGTCTCGAAATATTCTCATGTTTTTTCAAATCACCTGTTTTTAGTCCTGAAGTCGGACGAATAGTGCATAGATAAGCTGAGACAACTGTCTTGTTTGGATTAGAGCTGTTAGAAGGAATAGGTATGTCTTTTCCCTTTCAGTGTTGTATTCCTTGGCATCAAGACATTTAATGTCATTGTAGATGCCATAGTAGCCTTAGGTACTATTACAGCGGTCTTTTCTTAGCGGCTAGTGTTGTAAGTCTCCATTTAGTGAGCTTTCAAGGCCACATGTGACACACAAATGTCTTCAAGTAGAAAAAGACTCATAACTGCGTATCTACCTTGAGATTACTGTCTCTTCGGGGGAATTACAGCTGTTAGAATAGCAACTTGTCATTCCCTACTTTGCGTGACGATGGTTGTAAGTCTCCGTTTAGTGATCTTTCAAGTCGCTAGTTGCACCAAGATATCTGTCTTTACAGAGAGGAAGACTTCTAGCTACCTTAGCCAGGCTCTAATCGCTTTCTTTTAGGAATAAAACCGATAAGGTACAGTGCTTTCTGGTTTGTTTTCATAGGTGTCATAGACTTGAGTCTTATTGTTTACACCATAGTAGCCTACCAAGAATCATGAGCAAGAGTGTTTCAGTAATTATGCAGTGACATAACTGAAGGTATTATCTCTTGGGACTGCTGTCTCTTTGGGAATTTAGGGCAGTTAAATAGCGGTTCTTCATTCCCTACCTTGCGCGGTGATAGTTGTAAGTCTCCAGTCACCGACCCTTCAAGGTCGCAACTTACACCGATATATCTGTCTTCTCGGAGATGAAGACTTATAAGCTATGGCTATTATTGTAGGTCTCCGTCTAAGGCCGCAGTTATCAGCCTTTCATTGTCTTCACTTGTAAAAAGACCTTTAGCTGCTTCAGCTAGGTTGAGTTCGTTGTCCTATCAGGCATGATACTGTATGTTAGAGGATGTTATTCTCTTCCTACCGGTATGGTTTGGTGTTAGTTATATGAGGTGATGAGCTCTATTAATGATGCCATATTTACCTAGTATTAAGTCCATACGATGTATTTGTTCATCACATCCCTCTCCGTCCTTAGTGGCATTATGGAGTCGGTCAGATGTGAGGGAGCCCTGCAGTTCCTGTTCTGTTTGATGACTAACACAAGAGCGATTCAAGTAATGTGGGTAAGGGGGGTTTGATATGAATTCTTCAGTGAACCACCAAACCCTCCCCCACCTCACCCCCCCCCCCCCTCTCCCACACCCCCGCCATTGTGTTAAGAGGCAGGACATAGTTTTCTTCATGTAAGCCTCGTATGCATTTAGTATATACATGCCTTTCATGGCTTCTCGATTGGCAGCTGGGTCGTGTTCTAACGGCAACCTCATGGGCACTTCCACTTTTTAGTTGGTTTGTTTCCTGTGGTTGTTCGTTTACAAGTCATATACGAGCATATAATTCTTCATCAATAAAATTGCTAACCTTTGTGTACCTGTATCGTTGACATGTTGGTTATCTGGGCGACATTCTCCAATGTGGCAATTAGTCCACTCTGAAAAGTTTCACTCAGAGCGGTCTGGCCTTTCTTACTACATATGAGTTAATGACTCAGTTACTGCATATTAACGTTGTATTATTCATTCAATTTCCTGGTTACACTTATATCATTCGGTCATATCGTGGTTACAGGCTGTATTCAGATGAGTACTTGTGGGATTTCATTGCTCCCATGCATAATATGTGTATATGCCAGACGCATTGTTGACAGACTATATAAATTCTTGCTCTGCTTATAGAGCTAATAAGAATTTTGGGGCGATTTGGATCAGTTATGCAACTGCGAATAGGCTGTCTATGATATGTTCTCATTTTTTGGCATCATTATTTGGAGTATTATATTCTCCAAACACTCATTGGTTGTTACGGACCTAGGAAACAATGAATTATTTTTTGGATGGTCCACGATGAGTCTGTTAATCATAGCTCGTTCCATGTTCTAATCCAGGTTTCTATGAAGATACAGTACACATTCTCGTATTTTAGAATGGTTCATTGGAGTGTTATTATTGGAATCAATTGTACACATGAACGGGGTCACCTGTATGTTGCCTTAGATGTGTGTTTGCTCTTCTGATACTTTTGAATTGGTATTTAATTGGGCAAGTGTATGGTCGTACACTTTATATCACCTGTTTTCATCCTATCTACGTATTCCGACACAGGTATACGTTGGATGCCTTCTCTGTTAATTACTGGGATCACCACAATAGCCTCAGCTTCTGAAGTGGCGTTAAGCACCAATAATTAATTATACTTAACAGGGTGCTTAGGCCACACAAAGTAGATCTTCTGTTTCTCAGGCCATTATTTGTGAAATTGCATGCGGGCGAGCGGTTTTTTACTTTATTTTTTATTTCAGTTATTACTTCTTTGCCATCAAAAGTTCATGTTCTTGGTTCAAGTTTTAGCATTGCAAAGCCTTCTTGCACTCAAGGGACAAATTCATCAGTTTTTTTAACTTGGGTAAAATATCAGACATAAACCATTTAATTTTTATTTTTTTAAGTTTAAATTGGTTATAAAAAGAGAGCATGCGGCAGCCAAAAGGACCATGCGGGAGGGCCTGAGAGGGCCTGAGAAACAGATTTTTTATTTTTTTAGGCCTAAGAGCCAATAATTAATTATACTTAATAACAGGGTGCTTATTGGGTGATTATATTTGGATTATTTAGTATCGCTTTGCACTGCTTCCAGAGCGCTCCCATCTTTGTTAGCTCATCTTGACAAAGTCAAGCTGAGCTAATCTCATCGCTCTCTGTCTGCCGTCCATCCGTCCAACCATCCACAACCAATGATCAGAATCTTTTGATATTGGATATACAGCATTCATAGGGGGGTCAGATACAAGTTTGTTAAAATAAAGCCCATTGGTTCATTTTTGGGCTCCATACAGTAGCCCAAATTTTTCACATAGGGTAATATGGTGAATATTCTTTAAAAATCTTCTTCTTCAGAACCACCAGTCAGAATCTTTTAATGTTTGGTATACATCATTGTTATGAGGGTTAGATTCAACATTGTTCAAACCAAGT
Source organism: Pictodentalium vernedei (assembly GCA_031216915.1). Taxonomy (NCBI): domain Eukaryota; kingdom Metazoa; phylum Mollusca; class Scaphopoda; order Dentaliida; family Dentaliidae; genus Pictodentalium; species Pictodentalium vernedei. The sequence goes on along the minus strand of CM062291.1, from coordinate 416,793,425 downwards.
CCCTAGGTTAATATTTGTAGGAAGCCCAAATTTTAACATAGTTCAATATGGGGGATAATTTTTAAAAATCTTCTTCAGATCCACAAGTCACAATGCTTTCATATTTGGTATGCAACATCTCTAGGGGGGTCAGATTCAAGTTTGTTCAAATAAGATCCCTAGGTATATGAATGGGCTCATTATGGTAGCCCAAATTTTTACTTAGTGTGATATGAGGAAATTTCTTTAAAAATCTTCTTCAGATCCACCAGTTGGAATGCTTTTATATTTGGTATACAACATGTCTAGGGGGGTCAGATTCCAGTTTGTTCAATTCGAGTGCCTGGGTTAATATTTGGGCTCCATATGAGAACCTGAAATTTAACTTAGTACAATATGAGGGAATTTCTTCAAAAATCTTCTTCAGATGCACTAGTCAGAATGCTATCATATTTGGTATACAACATCTCTAGGAGGGGTCAGATTCAAGTTTGTTCAAATTGGATCCATAGGTTAATATTTGGGCTCGCTATGGTAGCCCACATTTTAACTTACATGTAGTGCAATATGAAGAAATTTCTTTAAAATTTGTCTTTTTCAGATCCAACAGTCAGAATGCTTTCATATTTGGAACACAACATCTCTAGGGAAGTCAGATTCAACTGTGTTCAAATCGAGAGCCTGGGTTAATATTTGGGCTCCCTATGGGACTGGAAATGGCCATATTTTTATACTGTACCAATGACCCAGACATAGCTGGTGCTAACTCTTAAAATATAGGGCCAAACACAAATTTTGCCCCCCAATCCCCAAAATTTGCATCTAAAACTAAAGAAAACATGTCCTGAAAAGCCCTCCACACTTCGCCCCTACTGCGCATGCGCAGTGTCAAGGACGTTCCGAAATTGGCGCCATTTATCATTCTAAGTTTGGCCCTTCATCAGTTAACATCTGACTGATCTTTGTGCTTTTAAATCTCAGTTTAAATGATGCCAGACACATAAATATTAGTGAAATGGTGATTCTAAGGAGGATAGAAAAGGAGGAGAGGAAAAGAATGTGTGACAGAATATTATCAGGGCTGTAACTTAAAATTTTTTAATGAAATTATGTTAAGTTACCTATTTTCAAGGCAGCAGCCATTTTGTTGTCATTCTGATTATTTAGTTACACTGTTTTTTCAAGTGTTTTCCTCTCTCCCTGTCCTTTAAGTTCCCCCTTGCTATTCTCCCATGCTTTTGGCATAGTTTCTGTAATTATTATTACTAAAATTTCTTGGGAGTTTTAGCTGAATAACAGAATGAATTCTGTTCTTTCCCCATGTTTACATCTTCACCTACGGGTGGTTAGGCGTTGTGTTCTGCATCTACCATCTGATGTTCTGCAGTTTCTTCCCTGGAAGTCTCTGTTTTGCATCAGATGGTGTATTTTTGGTAACTGATTTCGGGCCTGGGTGCCTGGAGTCTTATTTTAGTGTTTTTACACTCATTGTTTACATTTACAACAGCCCTCTGTGTGAGGGGGGGATTTCTAAATAATAATATCTTTATGTTATTTTAATCATAACTAGATACATTATTATTGTTCGTAAGTGTTGAATAAATTGTTTAAAATATTTTTAAAATTTTTGTCCACACTTAGGCTTGGGATCCATTGGGGCTCAACGTTACTTTTCAGAAACTTGGGCTGTTCTGAAAAAATATTTTTTCAAAATATTTTGATTTCAATTATTTTTTCTATATTAATGGATCATATTATTATTATGTATTTTGATTGCCAGGGGTTAGTGCGAGTACCAGGACTTGTTTTCTTTTCACATTGAAAGGATATTGATCAATTGTTTTAAGAGGAAGTCTTCCTCTGACCTTATTATCATTCTATATGTGGTCAGTGTACTCGCATTAACTCCTGTTCTGTATCGTATGATTTCGATGACAATATGGGAAGCGTATGTCACGGTATGTTGTTGGGGATTTGGACATTCCGGTCCTTTCCCCGCAGGGTCACTCTACTTTATCAATTTCTATTTCAGACGATCAAGATTAGGGTGATGTATCTGTGATGTCTTCCAACAGTGTGCCTCCGTCGTCACAATTAATGAAGGGCTAGCGGAAAAGTGCTCATGTAATACGCCAATTGCCTAAGAGGACCCTAGTAGGTTCGACGGCCTTTGACGTCCGCTAGCTCGCCCGGTGTAGCGTCCATTCACCGAATGGTTCGGCAGCCGGGTTCGTCCGTTGCGGTCTAGAAGGAATTTTGGGGTGATGCGAGCACTATAAAATTAACTTAATGCACACCCAGTGACGGCGGATCGGAGGGAGAACGGAGGAAGCCTTTTAGTCCGGTTCATAGCTCGTTCCGGTCCATCCGGACGGCAAGCGAGAGAGGCCCCTCTCTTGTTCAACAACATCTGGCCCCAGATGTTGTGGTACAAATGTGTCGCTAGCGGAGCATACGTCCGTCGCTCGGGACGCTCCGTTGTATAGGCAGTCCGCTGAGACTGCTAAGGCTTCCTCTTCTCGTCAGCGCACACGACCGCACCTTGGCTGCGTGACCGCCGATATATTACCAGCTTCGCCGATCAAGGATTCTTCGGCGACCAGGTCACACCATCCGGCAGCCAGGGATTCGAGACCGATGGACTCCGGACGTTCGCATAGGAAAAGTATGCGGGAGCCATCTGATGCGGAGCTGCCCTCGGCGAAGCAGCGATAGACTGCGCCTCCGCAGGTCTCGACGCCGGACATTCTTGTGCACATAGCACAGCTTATCGCAGCATCCCAGCAGCCGACAGAAACGGTGTCGGATCGAGAATTATCCGACAGCGCTGGGTCGGTAGCCGGGGACTCGAGGCCTGCAGACTCCGGACGTTCGCATAGGAAGTGTGCGGGAGTCAACGTACACAGAGCTTCCAGCGGCAATGCATCGTAAGTCCGCTACTGCACAGGCCTCGGGAACGGACGTGCTTTCCTTAATAGCACAGTTTATCGCAGCATCCCAGCATCAACTGAATCTGTCGCATATATTTTATCCGACGATGCTGGGTCGGGACGCTCCGCGGAAGCGGGTACGGACGTCCGAAAGTTTCATCCGGTCCGACGGGATACCGAAAGGGATTCGGAGGATTTCAAGCTTTCCCTTTCGGAACAACATATGCTGCGATGCCGGATAAGAAACTGATAGCGTCGGTGGACTTAGAAATTTTTGGTTCGGTTCAGGGACATCGTCCCTCAGTTCCGACATAGTCCAATAATGTCACACAAACTTTCGAATTATTGAACGACGCTATATATATTATTATTTTATGCTTGCTATCCAAGCATTTCTGGTTTCTTGTTCGAAGAGTTATGGAGATGTCTTTCAAAAGTGTGCCTCTGTCGTCATAGTTAATGAAGAGTTAGCGACAATAAGTGCTCATGGAATATGTCTATCGCTTACGGAGTGACATTCGCTAGCTCACCCGGTGTAGCGTACATTCATCGAATGGTTCGGCTGCCGGGTTCGTCCGTTGCGGTCTAGGAAGGAGATTTGGGTGATGCGAGCACTTTAATTACTTTAGTACTCACCCAGTGACGGCAGATTGAGGACAGATCGGAGGAAGCCAACAACATAGGGGACCGCATGTTGTGGTTCAGATATTTTACATTCGGAGCATATGTCCGTTGCTCGGGACGCTCCGTTATATTGACAGTTCGAGAGACTGTCTTTAATGCTTCCTCATCCTCACAGCAGGGCACACGACCGCACATTGGCTACGTGACCTCGAGTATCCGATCAGTTTCGGCATTCAGTGATTCCACAGCGAATAGGTCGCGCCATCCGGTAGCCAAGGGACACGAGGCCTATACACTCCGTTCGCTCGCATATTGGAAGTATGCACGGGGTAACGATCTCGGAGCTTCCTGCGGCAATGCATCGTAAGACCGCTGCTCCTCAGGCCTCAGTGACGGACGTGCTATCCGAGTTAGCACAGTTGTTTCGCAGCATCCCAGCAATTGACAGTTTCTCGGTCGAATCAGGAATTATCCGACGGCGCTGGGTCGGTGCGGTCCGCGGTTGCATCAAGCTACGGACGACCGAACGCTTTATAGGGTCCGACAGGATGGCGAAAGGGATTCGAAAGATTTCGAGTTTTCCCTTTAGTAGTATCGGAAGATGCCTTTCATATCTTCTGGCATTTCTTCCAGTGATTATTTTTCGGACTTCATTGCTGCGATCTTGGATAAGAGACTTATAGCGTCATTGGTCATTTTTCGATCGGTACAGGGACTTTGTCCCTGACTTACCGACGCAGTCCAATATTGTCATTACAACATGTGTTTTATTTTTCGACGCTATATATTTATATATATATACAAGCCTGCTACTAAGCATGATAGTTTAGTTTCTTGTCCGCGTGGCTCATTTCTGCCATTTTATCTTTTTTACAAATAGTTTATTTTGGCAGAGCAGGGCATACCGAGAGTTCATATGCGTCTAGACGGTGTGATTAAAGACTGCATATATTCTTTTTCGCCGTTTATGTCTTTTCCAATTTCAATGTTGGGAACGACATTATGTATTGTAGACTTAACTTAGACGCTTTATTATACGTAATCCGCCTTACTGAGGCGTTATCATTACGTCTTCAAGAAAAGATTTACGGGATATTATTCTCAATGTAATTTCTTTTGAGGGCAGTAGTTTGTTCACGTATAACTCCGTCCTTCAGTGGCTGATTGGAGTTGGTTAGACGTGACGCAGCCCTAGCTACATCCACGCGTGGATAGTAGGTTAAGAACTCTCTCAGAGTCGCTTCGTTCTCGGAGGAGCTTCTCTTCGACGGCAACTTTCCGGCAATCCATGAATTGCTCGATTTATACATTCTCTTGTCTATCTAGTGTTACAAGAGATTCAGACTGGGGCAAACATTCGGTGGTTGACTCCGAGAGTGCCGCCGCAGTTGCCGGACCCGAGTGTGGCTGTTATGACGGTTGCCAGTCAAACAGATTGGGATATATACTGATCCCTACGGATTCGAAGTGCCAGGGTCTTTGGGTTCCGCAGTCTTTTAGCTATCAGTTTAACTTCCGCGGAATAATGTTTTTTAGGCTTGCTTTATGTCATTGCATGAACATTATTCAGAAACGCATGCCCAAATTCCTGTCCTTTAATTCGACAGTAGTGGCGTATCTCCGGAACCAGGGAGGCACTCTTTCGTTTCCGTTATTCAATTTAATGGAAAGAATCCGTCTGTTGGTTATAGTACACCAAGTTCAGTTTTGGTCCGTCATATTCTGGGTCGTCTGATTGTTTTATCGCACTCCCGTTCTCTTACGGGTCGCTTGTTGCTGTCAGAATGGACTCTCAACAAACAAGTATTCAATCAGATTTGCTATCTATGGGAGCGCCCAATGATGTTTTATTTATGACACAGCTTGCTAATCAATTGCAGACGTATGTGTTGACTTGTCCAGATCTCTGAGCTAATACTGTTAACGCTCTTTTGATCTATAGGACGGAATGATAGGATACGCGTATCCTCCGGCGCTGTTGTTTTAGCAGGTATTGCTAAGATAAACAACCACAATACATTTCTGTTGATAGCATCTCTATCTTCACAGAGATCATGAGTAATTTACTCTCTTGTCTACTGTGGATCTTAACGTGAAATCTTCCTCTATGTGAGGATCTTTTTTCACTGGGTAAATCGTGTCATCTTTATCACAACCAGCAAGGTCGCAACCTTCATGTATTCCGTTGTGTGGTCCGTATTGCATTGTAAGCACTGTACTGGACGAGTTTTGGACGCGATTTCTTACTATAGGAGATCCTCTTCTTCGCTATTCTATGCGACTAAAGTGGAGGCTCTTCCGTCGTGGTGTAGGGATCATTATGTTCATATTGTTGATCCCTCCATACTACTCATTGCTATTTTTTTTTTTTTTAGTATACTTGTTTCACAAGATCTACTGCAGCCTGTTGTTATTTAGGTTATAGGTTTATGTTACCTCATACCTATGCACTCTACGATAGTTTACAATTGAGTCTTTTGTCTCTTTATCTAAGTCAGTTAGTAACTTTTTGATAAATAGACTTAGAATCTTTAGATTAAATTCCTATACGGATTTTAACTTCGGTTCTTATTTAGCTAAGTAATCATTTGAGCCTCTGGAAACAGTAGTTTTCAAATTCTGACCTTTTAGACAGTAATTCTGTTGGTTTCTCTTTTACTGTAGAGTCAGTGAGTTTCATGCACTATCGATGGATGATTTTCACTTTCATAGTTTCGGAATCAATACTTCCGTTACTATTTAGGTTGGATTGTTGCATAAGAGTTAGGCTCCTATTATCCGGAACCTATTATTTTAAGGTCCTTCCGTCTTCGTATGGGCATAGGCCTTTACTCTTTCCGGGTACAGTTTATGTATTTATAAACAGATATCTGTTTATTACAAGGGCGTAAGCTTCTTCTGTCTTTGATGTCTAGTAGAAGGACGTTACGCTCCATTTTATTGTTAATGGATTCTATTAACTAGCGTACTGCTTATGGTATATCATTGGCTTAGCAGTTGTGCTTAAGATTTCGGCTCATGAAGTAAGAGTTCTTCTACTTCTTGGGCTTACATTAATAGTGTTGCTATTATAGATTTTTGAAGGCTGCTCATTGCGCTCAGCCATCCACATTCATGAATTTTATCTCAGAAATATCGAGTCCATTTCTGGAGGCCTCTATTGTTAGGTCTATTATCTACTGCTCAGAATGTCATTCACTTAACAGTTGCTACTATAGCTAGGTAGGCTGTCTGTTTCGGCAGTGTCTCCGTTTGGCTGCCCTCTTCGCTCTGGGCTATTTGACCCAGGGCAAGAAAAAGGGGGGGGGGGGGGGAGGGTGTTCCCTTGGGTCACCTGTTTTTACTATGAAAACAAGGGGATACCTCCTCCGGAGTTAGTAATTCTTAGCTGTTATTGGGATGGTTGTTTAGTGAGAAGTTTAAGTTTATAAAATTCATTCAAGTCTTAGTTTTTAAAGTATAGCTTTTGAATATTGCATATGTCAACGGACATGATTATGCAATTCTCACACACTTTTAGGAGTATAAGAGTCTCTATTCTCTAGACTTACTTTATTATTGGCTTACTTTAAAAATTATTAGTATAAGGATTATTGGATATTAATAGAGTACATGGATGTATGAAGCTCAATTTTTGGAAGGTGTTGTATCTTTCTAATTTATCATAAATAAGAAAGATACATGTAAGGCCTATTACTTCTTTTCCCTACAGGGGATGACTCTATTTTATTTTATTGAGCGTATTCCATTTTGCTCTATGTCCTTGGCCCTCCAGCCTTTTTACTATTCAGCTATGTCTGGGTCATTGGTACAGTATAAAAATGTTAAAAAATTTATAGTAATTTATATATTTTTTATACTTACCAATGACCCAGACGGGGATGGCCCTCCCAGGAGTTGGGAACTCTTGCCTCCCCGCTGAGTACATAGCGCTTACCAGGCACTGGTTATTAGTATGATAAATGGCGCCAATTTCAGAACGTCCTTGACACTGCGCATGCGCAGTAGGGGCGAAGTGTGGAGGGCTTTTCAGGACATGTTTTCTTTAGTTTTAGATGCAAATTTTGGGGATTGGGGGGCAAAATTTGTGTTTGGCCCTATATTTTAAGAGTTAGCACCAGTTATGTCTGGGTCATTGGTAAGTATAAAAAATATATAAATTACTATAAATTTTTTAACTTTGCTGAAGAATTAAAAATTTTGTGTTCAGTACCCTCCAGAGGTGTTACTAAGATTAATCCACATAGGTTGTATCAAGGGGCTTCATAGGGGAGCTCTACATTTTACATTATGATCAACTGAAGAAAAGGCATGATTGTTTTTTGAAGAAATGGGAATTCTCAGAATTCAGTGAATACTCTCTGATAATGATAACTCAGTGCAAACTGAAAGGAAGAAAGGAAGAGTAAGGCTGTCACAGTTATGAATTTTCATAATCGATTATTTTGTCATAAAAATCGACGGTTATTCAATTATTTATGGGTAATATTTCTGTCTTGTTTCCTAGGACTTCGTCTATGATATGACTTTGGAGGGGTTAAAAATTAAAATATCCTGCTCGTAAATCAAGCAAACGAACACCAAACCTTGAAAAATTTGACAAAACAGAATCTACATCGCATAGATTCAAATTTCAAATCATAGAAAAATGCATACTAAACTCACTAATGACCCCATCCACGCTCAATGTGTAATGATTATGAATTTAGCCTTAGGGAATGTGAAGTCAACATAGCTTTACACATGGAAATGAAACTTCCGGTTGCGATACGTCAGAGAACAAAATAAATCATCATACTTTAAAAATAACATGGCATTTCGAAGTTTTTCCCTCTTTACTTTTCGTATTTTAAAATTGAATATCAAGTATCAAATTGATAAAAACAACTCAACACTTGACGATGTCTTATTGGCAAGGAATACAATGTAGCCTTTGACAGTAAGGCATCATTGAGTGTTATGTTATTTTTGTTAAATTGTTATCACCGCTAATGGCAGTGAGCCAGTGATGCTGGAACCAGAAAGTTCGGCCCATGAATGATAATGATTCAGCCCCTGTTCAGTGTGAAAATGCTTTCCCTTGGAGGCTTAATCTTTCCAGGGATTTATATTATTTATTTACTCATTTATTTATTGGTGTTTGACACTTGAATACTTTGAAAGCTGGGGTAAAATTCAACTGAGTGATCACGCATACGATGATGACTGGGTTTCGGCTAACTTTAACTTGCGTGGTGCCGCGACTTGAAGCTATTTATTGGTTTTATGTTTTAACCCTGTTCACACACACATTTGTGAAACAATAGCATATGAATCAATATTTCCCCTTTGTTTAACAAAAAGGTAGTATGACAGTACATGTCTAGTCAAATAATCGATCATTGAAATAAATCGTCGATTATGACCTCAATCGACAGTTGATCGATTTTTCAGTCATTCGTGACAGTCTTAAGGAAGAGTGGACATGGAAATAAGTTCAGGTGACCATCTTATAGATAATTTGCATAACCTCTACAGTGCTTTGTAAATCAATGATTCTGTGATTTGGAGTTAGCTCCTTTCTAGTACAAAATTAATGTCAACTTTTCAAGTCTGCTTATGAACGGGGTATCTGTCTTTCTGGCAGTAAAAAGCGTATTCTAAAGTTCTCAACTACAGTTAAAACTAGAAGTCCTGTCATGAAATGCGCACAAATAGCACGTTGATCTGCGCGTTAATCCACGCGTTATGACCATAGTAAGGCTATCAAATTCTGTACATATGGCCTGTGCACAAGCAATATTTCAGCCAATGGACCTCCAGGTAACCCGGAGGTCCATTGGCAGAAACATTGCCTGTGTTTGCTATGAGTAACCAGAAGAACCTGCCATGCTTTGGATGCCATTCTACATGTATATGGCAATTGCTCGCAATTCCTATGCACAATTAAGCCAAGATAAGCGCACTGTTCGTGACAGGACTTCTAGTTTTAACTGTACACCTTGATTCTGCGCAGCTGCTCACTGAAATTCTGTCCCTCTTCACTTATTGTCATGTTAGGCAATAGATGAAAGGTGTGAATGGAAATGAAAAAGGAATTTGACACGATGGTCGAATCACAAATTATCCAGCTCAAACGAGTTGTGACTTTGTGACTAAATCTTTAACCTCCCCCCCCCCCCCCCCGATCTCCTCCACCCCCCCCCCCCCACCCCCCCAGCCTACACCCACTACACTCCCGACTCCAGTATCTAAGCCCTTTGGGTTGAATGACTTTTTATTAAAGCATATGCAGATTGCAGATGTACTTTTTGTTCATCGAAGCACAGGAAACAATCATAATAGTTTTATTTGTTTTCAAGTTCACTTGTTTGTCACTTAACATGTTTTAGTACTATCCTGTCCCAGTTTAATACATAAGAGATGGAAAATATCTTTTATGTAAAATAAAACGAAACCGAAATCTGATTTTTGGGGTTCAAAATCGAACCAAAACCGAACCGAGGGAAAATTTCAAAACTGACTAGCTCTCGTTTTTCAGGCCTGGCATTCTGAAAAATGCAGGAGGGCAATTAATCGCTCTCCTCAATCAGCTTAGGAGAGCAATTAGCTTTACACAGCATTTTAAGTATCCAGTTGAACAAACTCATTGAAACTGAAAGCAACAGACTGCATCAGTGATTTTATTAACTTTACTAAGGTAAAGCGAAATTTCTTAGACATCTAGATGTCTCACTCAACAACCGAACACACACTTGACAAGACCTGAGTGTGTACCCAGACCTGTTGTCCTAGAAAGTAATATGCCTACCACTACCACCTTCAACCCCCCAAGGGGGGTTGAAGGTGGTAGTGGTAGGCGTATGACTTTCTTGGACAACAGGTCTGCTTGAATCTACAGCCACATCCTGGTGCAAGTGCTTCAAGTGACAGGATAGTAGTAATGGTATATTATAGTGTCAATATTCCTTGAATAATTACCCCTCAAACTGTGATGTCAGTTGTTGAACTTGAAACTGACAGAACAAAATATTGCTGTGACCCATTTTGCTTCAAATGATTGCAACTGTGTTTGGGTATGGTTGCAGCCATTACCTTTTACCACTAAACCACTTTCAAAATGAAATTACGTGATGTTATGTGACTTCGAAGTTAAATTACATTTTTGCTTTACAACAAAAATTTAATGTGACCATCATACATGTAATCTCAATCATCCCAGACCAAAATATTTAGGAGGGCAATTTTTCGCTCTCCTTAATTCTTTCAGGAGGGCAGTAAGGAGAGCTAAAAAATCGCTCTCCTGAAATTGCCAAGCCTGGTTTTTCCATAAAATTTGCCTTTCAAACTGCTAGAATTGGAAGCAGTCAGGAAGACCTATGATAATAATCATCAGACATGGACACCAGAGTTATGAATAGTTTCATTCCTCTGTGGTGTTGATGAACCGCGACTAACTGAATGCAGGCCTGGCATTCTTAAAAATGCAGGAGGGCTAAAAATTGCTCCTGTCGCTTGGCCGAGGTGAGCGATTAGCTCTCCTCAAGCTTTCAAGAGCTAAATTTGGCAAAATGAAGTTTTACTATTAATGAATTCTACCTAGAGGGCTTTGTACATTTTATTATACCCCCGCTTCGAAGAAGTGGGGGCTATATAGGAATCGCCCTGTACGTCCGTACGTCCGTACGTCCGTCCATCCGTCCATCCGTCCGTACGTCCGTCCGTACGTCTTTCCGGACATGAAATTCTTGTGTGCGCAACTCCTCCTACATTTATCAATCAATTTGGACAAAACTTTTCAGACATCATCACTACTAAGTGAACATGCGCATATTCCAAGATTTTTGATCTGCAACAATTTTAACCAGGTTTTCTCCCTTTGACTTAGATTTATTGTGTCTTTCCATCCGAACAAATTCTTGTGTGCGCAACTCCTCCTACATTAATGAACCGATTTTGATGAAACCTTTCAAACATCATCTCTACTAAGTGAGCATGTGCATATTCCAAACTTTTTAATCTGCGACAATTTTAACCAGGTTATCTCTCTTGAACTTTGATTTAATATGGGTTTCTACATGAAATTCTTGTGTGCGCAACTCCTCCTACATTTATCAATCAATTTGGACAAAACTTTTCAGACATCATCACTACTAAGTGAACATGCGCATATTCCAAGATTTTTGATCTGCGACAATTTTAACCAGGTTATCTCCCTTTGACTTAGATTTATTATGTCTTTCCGTTCGAACAAATTCTTGTGTGCGCAACTCCTCCTACATTAATGAACCGATTTTGATGAAACCTTTCAAACATCATCTCTACTAAGTGAACATGTGCATATTCCAAACTTTTTGATCTGCGACAATTTTAACCAGGTTATCTCTCTTGAACTTTGATTTAATATGGGTTTCTGCATGAAATTCTTGTGTGCGCAACTCCTCCTACATTTATCAATCAATTTGGACGAAAGTTTACAGACATATCACTACTAAGTGAACATGCGCATATTCCAAAATTTTTGAGCTGTGGCAATTTTAACTAGGTTATCTCCCTTTAACTTAGATTTATTATGGGTTTCTACATGAAATTCTTGTGCGCGCAACTCCTCCTACATTTATCAATCAATTTGGACAAAACTTTTCAGACATCATCACTACTAAGTGAACATGCGCATATTCCAAGATTTTTGATCTGCGACAATTTTAACCAGGTTATCTCCCTTTGACTTAGATTTATTATGTCTTTCCGTTCCAACAAATTCTTGTGTGCGCAACTCCTCCTACATCAATGAACCGATTTTGATGAAACCTTTCAAACATCATCTCTACTAAGTGAACATGTGCATATTCCAAACTTTTTGATCTGCGACAATTTTAACCAGGTTATCTCTCTTGAACTTTGATTTAATATGGGTTTCTGCATGAAATTCTTGTGTGCGCAACTCCTACATTTATCAATCAATTTGGACAAAAGTTTACAGACATCATCACTACTAAGTAAACATGCGCATATTCCAAAATTTTTGAGCTGTGGCAATTTTAACTAGGTTATCTCCCTTTAACTTAGATTTATTATGGGTTTCTACATGAAATTCTTGTGCGTGCAACTCCTCCTACATTTATCAATCAATTTTGATGAAACCTTTCAAACATTATCACAACTAAGTGAACATACGCATATTCCCAAATTTTTGATCTGCGACAATTTTAACTAGGTTATCTCCCTTTAACTTGGATTTATTATGGGTTTTCAAATGGGATTCTTGTGTGTGCAACTCCTCCTACATTAATGAACCGATTTTGAATACATGTTGCACATTGTAAATGTGTTTTTCCAAATGTAAACCATATATGTATGGGCTCTTTTAAGTATTCAGTGCTGTTCTGTGGAAGGCCACATGCAAATACAAATTTCAACAACAAAAAATGATCTTCATGTATACATTTCCTTATGGCCTTCGCCTACATGATCAGAAGTGCATTCCTCTAAAAACCCAAAGCGGGGGTATTAATCACCTTCAGTGATAGTTCTAGTTTGGTGTTGTTAACAAGATAGTGTCTGTGAGATGGCTACACTGTCCCTCCCAACCCTCTGGGCCTCGGCCCAGAGGTGAGGGAGGGGCAGTGTGGCTGTCTTACAGAGACCACTAACATAGTAGAGATGTGAAAAGATGTGAGTTTTAGGAATATGCAGTTATAGCGATCATTATTTTCTAAGGCCAGGAGGGTTAGTTTTTGCCCTCCTTATTGTCCCCCGAAAAATTTTTCGGGGGGCTATAGAAATCAGCGGTGTCCGCCTGCCTGTGCATCTGTCCATCCATCCATCCATCTGTCTGTCCCACTTGGTGTCCCCATGATAACTCCAGTTTGGATCATTTGATTGGAACCAATTTTGGTATGTGACCTTCTTAGCCCAAACCACAGGTCAAGTTCGAATATGGGTTTGGCCAGATTATTTTTATGTGTACCCATACTATGTATGGTACACATAATGCCGGCATCCGGGGTGACCATCCGTCCATCCTTTGTCCGTCCGTCCGTCCGTCCATCCGTCTGTCTGTCCGTCTGGCGTCCGTATCCATTTCTTTGGCATTCGATAACTTGAAAAATATTGCTTCGATTGTCAAGTTACTTTATATTTGTGTTCAGGTTACTGATGTGCCCAGCTGTATAGTTTTTGGTGTAAGTCGGATAATTTGATCCTGAGATATTAACCCTTTATCCTTCAAATTGAAAATTCCTCCAATCCCTTTGGCATTCGATAACTTGAAAAGTATTCCTTGGATTGTCTAGTTACTTTATATTTGTGTTCAGGTTACTGATTTGCTGAGCTGTATAGTTTTTGATGTAAATCTGATGATTTGATCCCGAGATATTAACCCTTTATCCTTCAAATTGAAAATTCCTCCAATCCCTTTGGCATTCGATAACTTGAAAAATATTGCTTGAATTGTCAAGTTACTTTATATTTGTGTTCAGGTTACTGATGTGCCGAGCTGTATAGTTTTTGGTGTAAATCTGTTATTTTGATCCTGAGATATTAACCCTTTATCCTTCAAATTTGAGAATTTTCCCAATCCCTTTGGCATTCGATAACTTGAAAAATATTGCTTGAATTGTCAAGTTACTTTATATTTGTGTTCAGGTTACTGATGTGCCGAGCTGTATAGTTTTTGGTGTAAATCTGATAATTTAATCCTGAAATATTAACCCTTTATCCTTCAAATTGAAAATTCCTCCAATCCCTTTGGCATTCGATAACTTGAAAAATATTGCTGGATTGTCAAGTTACTTTATATTTGTGTTCAAGTTACTGATGTGCCGAGCTGTATAGTTTTTGGTGTAAATCGGATAATTTGATCCTGAGATATTAACCCTTTATCCTTCAAATTGAAATTTCCTCCAATCCCTTTGGCATTCGATAACTTGAAAAATATTGCTTGGATTGTCTAATTACTTTATATTTGTGTTCAGGTTACTGATGTGCCGAGCTGTATAGTTTTTGGTGTAAATCTGTTATTTTGATCCTGAGATATTAACCCTTTATCCTTCAAATTGAAAATTCCTCCAATCCCTTTGGCATTCGATAACTTGAAAAATATTGCTCGGATTGTCTAATTACTTTATATTTGTGTTCAGGTTACTGATGTGCTGAGCTGTATAGTTTTTGGTGTAAATCTGTTATTTTGATCTAGAGATATTAACCCTTTATCCTTCAAATTGAAAATTCCTCCAATCCCTTTGGCATTCAATAACTTGAAAAATATTGCTTGGATTGTCAAGTTACTTTATATTTGTGTTCAGGTTACTGATGTGCTGAGCTGTATAGTTTCTGGTGTAAATCTGATAATTTAATCCTGAGATATTAACCCTTTATCCTTCAAATTGAAAATTCCTCCAATCCCTTTGGCATTTGATAACTTGAAAAATATTGCTTGGATTGTCAAGTTCTTTTATAATTGTGTTCAGGTTACTGATGTGCTGAGCTGTATAGTTTTTGGTGTTAATCTGATAATTTGATCCGGAAATATTAACCCTTTATCCTTCAAATTGAAAATTCCTCCAATCTCTTTGGCATGAGAAAACTCAAAAAATATCAATCTGAATGTCATGTTACTTTATATATTTATTCAGGTTACTGATGTGCTGTGCTGTATAGTTTTTTATGTAAATTCTGATAATTTGATCTGGAGGTATTAACCCTTTATCCATCAAATTAGACACTCCTCCAATTCATTTCTATATGTACCCATACCTTGTATGGTGTACATAATGTCGGCATCCGTGGTGGCTCTCCGTCATACAGCTTTCCACTAGTTGCACGTATGGGTACACATCTGACGATTTCATCGGCCTATTTTTATTAATACCCCTTTTTCGACTTAGAAATTTCAAGATATGCTGTGTCCAGATAATAACTCCAGTTAGGATTATTTGATCGGAAAAAATTTTGGTATGTGACTTTCTGGGGGTAATAATACATGTCAAGTTCGAATATGGGTTCGGACCGATCATTTTTACTAGAGTTATGCCCCTTTCTCGACTTGTTTTTCGGGGGACATGTGGCCGATGGGCCTTGTATTTTTTTAAGGCGAGCAGTATAGGCAAGCAAATAAATCACTCTCCTCAAAATGCCAGGCCTGTGAATATGATCCAAAATACTTCTTTGAACCACTTTGTCTGGTGAGCGATTAAGGCCTCATGGCGCCTCTTATTTTATTTAGTATGAGTACAGTTTGCATTGGAGAAACCCAGACTAGAATGAAGAAACATAGCATGCATTTCAGCTTGAAAATTCTGCTCTCTTGACAGGAATGGAAAAAATTTGGAGCATCAGAGTTTGATGGACCTGGACCAAATTCATCCACAACAATTATTTCTGAAGATATACAGATGCAGTTCATTAACAGTAGAGAGGTAAGTGCTCACTCTTTGTCATAGTATTTCAGAGGCACTTCTACTCCCAGAAATTATTGTGACATTGCAAGGAAGAAATAAGAGAATATCACGTATCACGTGGCTCGTTGAATTGAAAAAGCATTTCTTGTAGTTAACCATGACAATCGGCAATACTGTAGTAAATGTGGGCCTTAAAATTCGACCTGATTTCGTAAGAATGTTCACTTCTCAGTGTAGAATTTGAGAGTACTGCTCAGTCCTGGTAATTTGTCCTTGTTTCCTCGGCAAAAAAATTGCTGTGGAAAACCGCTGCTTCTACGGCAATTGGTATGAAGCCTGTTCAATTTTGTAAAAATCATCAGGGGGCAGGGCATAGTCTCAACTGCCATGTATGTGCAGTATGAAGTCATGTGAAATCCTTCAAGTAACTTTAACATGTGAAAGTAGTTTGAGATACATGTGTATACAATAACAATCAATGTGCAGAATCTATCACTCAGTTAGATCATGCCAATATCTTGAACCATGTGAATGCTGAGAAAAAATCTTGGAAGCAATTAGGCCACTTACTCAATATGTATAGCATGATTGAAAATAAGATGCAGCACAACCACAAACTAAATATCTCACTGCTTCTTTGTTGATAACACCAGAATCTGACATCAGTTTCTGGAAAACTCTGCAATTCTGGTGTTATCAACACAGAAGAAGCAGAACACATAGTTTCTAGTGGTTATGCTGCAATTTGTACTGTAAATTGTAAGATTAGCAATACAGCATAGTGCAACCCACATGGTTTGATTCCTTGTGTAACCTAGGGGTTGTGCAATATCTGCCACCACAAGGCTTTCTGAAGAAGCTATCCTCGGCAGTATTTTTGCTGTGGATATTTTTTGTTTCCTCAGCATTTTCCTCGACACTGCTGATTGCTGAGGGTGAATTCCTAGTAGAGCTGTAGGTTAACCAAAACCGAACAAAGGTTTTTAGTTTTTTTAAAAAACCGAAACCGAAACCGTTGACATCCCGAAATCTAAGGTTTTTCGTTTTTTATTAAATAATCTCTTGCTGCAGAAATTCACAGAATGTAGCCATCCCAGAGTAGTGAGAGTACCCAGACACTGCCAATGGCAGTGTCTGGGTACTCTCAGTACTCTGGGAAGGCAACATTTTGTGAATTTCCGACATTTCAGTTTAGTTGTGTTTGCAGCTTTCCTCAAGTTGCGTTTAGGTGTCTGACCTCGAAAAATGGCCAAGCACAATAAAAGTTCTGTATATTTAGGTAATTATTATATTGGCCTTCCTGATTCTTTATGTATTATAGCTTATTTCGGGCATTCATTGAGTTTCACTCAATTTCACTACCATTCAGTTATGAATCCAGACATAAGAATGAGTTTTATTGAATTTCTACTTGGCCTCACGAACAAAGCGAAAACCGAACCGAACCGAACCGAGGTTTTTCTCCACCTGAAAAACCAAAACCGAAACCGAACAAGAAATTTAAAAACCTACAGCTCTAATTCCTAGGGTTGACTGCTATACCCCTTGTCCTGCAACCAGTTCATAAAGTCTAATAGAAACCTCACATTTATATATTTACTATAACAATAACACGATTTTGAATGGCATTACATTGTATTAACAGCTCAACAGAAATGGTTAATAGTCTAAGAGTTTATTAGCAGCCTGAGACGAAGTCGAGGGCCACTAATAAGCTCAAGGGCTGTTAACCATTTCTATTGAGCTGTTGATACATTGTAATGCCCAACAAAGTCATATTAATTCTATTATTGCCAGTTTCGTACATCGGGTACATTGCGATTAAATTATATGGGAAATACCATATTTACTCTATGTATTGGGACACTCTACGATTTGGGACACACATTTTTTCCAGAAAATGCTCCAAAGTTTGGAACATTCAGGAGATTTGTTTCCAGTTGGCCAGTCACTAGTAGCAGATGACACCCATAAAAAAAATTCTTGTGTAACTAAAAATGCGCTCGTTCCAATGAGGGATCATAAGCTATGTTTTGGAAGCAAAAAATGAAAATATAAAAAAATTGGATGGCGATTTTCATAAAAACTGATGGAAAACGAATCACACACAACTTTATTCAGCATCAAATCAAGACCAGGCTGTGTTCTTTCCCCATTTTCTAAGAATTGGGACACCTGTGAAAATAATTATTTTTGGCTGTCCCAATACATAGAGTAAATACGGTAAGATAAATAAATGAAGTTTGACGTTTTCAAATTAAAAAAAAAACAGCGAAACTATCATCTGATTTGTTGATCGTTCTACGGCGTAATTTGGAAAGTTATAGAGCTGCAGGTTTTTAAATTTCTTGTTCGGTTTCGGTTTTGGTTTTTCAGGTGGAATAAAACCTCTGTTCAGTTCGGTTTTCGGTTTGTTCATGAGGCCAAATAAAATTCAATAAAACTCATTCTTATGTCTGGAGTCATAACTGAATGGCAGTGAAATTGAGAGAAACTCAATGAATGCCCAAAATAAGCTATAATACATGAAGAATTTGGGAAGGCCAATATATTAATTACCTAAATATACAGAACTTTTATTGTGCCTGGCCATTTTTTGAGGTCTGACACCTACACGCAACTTGAGGAAATCTGCAAACGCAACTAAACTGAAATGTTGGAAATTCTCAGAATGTAGCCTTCCCAGAGTAGTGAGAGTACCCAGACACTGCCATTGGCAGTGTCTGGGTACTCTCACTACTCTTGGTTGGCTACATTCTGTGAATTTCTGCAGCAAGAGAGTATTTAGTAAAAAATGAAAAACCTTAGATTACGGGATGTCGACTGTTTCGGTTTTGGTTTTTAAAAAAATCTGAAGACCTTGGTTCGGTTTCGGTTAACCTACAGCTCTAGAAAGTTAGAAGATGAAATATATCTTCGAAATGCAAACTAGGCAAAGAGTTTATTCATCAGAGATGTCATTACTTACATGTACTTTGTGTGTATCTCTTCCTATATCTGATACATTATCTAACCGTCACACAAAGTGAAACACTTGAAACAAATGTGTTAATTGTGTTTACAAACTAAAAATCCGAATTGAATTTCGATCCAAATGGAAATCTGGGGCAAAATATTATTGAACGGCTGAAAGACGTGACATAATTGTCTATATTTAGGCATGTCGGGCTGTTATTCACTTGTCGAGTCGTTATAGTCAATAACGGCCCGACACGTCATATGTCTTGTACTCGTTGAGCATTATGAGGTTTCAACGGCCGGAAAAACATTGTTATTGTTCTAGGAAAGCCCGCAAAAGTGGTAATAATACAGTTTAACCTATAACTTAAGGACCTTGCTGTGAGGTTCTTGTCTTCCATGTATATGTGGAACACATGTTCCAACATACAAGTTTGTGGTGGTCTTGCTGATGGAAGTTGGAGACAGTCTTTCGATTTTGTAAAATGCAGGTGCGCCAAGTGTGGTGCAGGTCATTTCTAATTCGCGTCATTTTCATAACTTACGAAATGCTCAGCTAATGTGAAAAGGTTAGAGAAATGGTGATGTTTTAATAGAATACAGCCTGTGTATGATAGTGACAGACTATCGATCATAATGCAGGGCTCACCTTGAGTAAAATGGTCGGGGCCAAAAAAAAGTGCCCCACATATTGAGGTCGGGGCCTTTTCGGGGCTGATTTTCCATTTTGTCCATTATTGTTAGTGCTTTTTTATGGAAAATGTCGGAGCTTGAAAAAAAGCCCCCAGCAAGTGCTCCTCGGGGCTGATCTCGGGGCCTGGGCTGATCAGCCCCGACTCAAGGCAAGCCCTGATCATATACAACATGCAGTATTCGATTAAAAAACATTCCCGTTTTCATTATGACGTTAAGTCACGTTTATTGAGTCATAACAATAAAATAAAGATCACATACTCACAATGCATGTTCATTATTTCAAACATTCTTTTTCAAAAAATAAATCTGTAAGGCCTAAAAAAATAAAAAATCTGTTTCTCAGGCCCTCCCGCATGGTCCTATTGGCTGCCGCATGCTCTCTTTTATAACCAATTTAAACTTAAAAAAAAATAAAAATTAAATGGTTTATGTCTGATATTTTACCCAAGTTAAAAAAATTTATGAATTTGTCCCTTGAGTGCAAGAAGGCTTTGCAATGCTTTAGCATTGCAAAGCCTTCTTGCACTCAAGGGATGAAATACACCACCACCCATGCTAGTCTGTAGATTATGAGGTCTAAAACTTGAACCAAGAACATGAACTTTTGATGGCTAAGAAGTAATTATTGAAATAAAAAATAAAATAAAAAAACGCTCGCCCGCATGTAATTTCACAAATGATGGCCTGAGAAACAGAAGATCTACTTTGTGTGGACTAAACTAAAAACTGAAATGCACACACAGAATTGAAAGTAGAATACACATTTTGAATAGGGAAAAACCCGGACCTGGGAACAGTAACTAGAATAATATGGAATGATTCAATTTCATCATGTTTAAATTGGGACGCTCTGTATCATCGACTGTTGATGTGCCGGCTTGTGTGAATTTGTGACATAGTTTCCGGACTTCTTTTGAAGTGAAAGCTACGCCGCGACTGTATCATGTAGTTGTATATCACTGCATAAGGCCATGCGCATGTGCTATTGATGCTTAACTCCACTTGTAATTCGAACATTCAAACAGGCGATCATATAGCGTGCTGTTTTTTGCCATGGTGCAGCATTAACCCTTTATCCAACGAATCGGCCGCATCTGCCCGCATAATATGCAAATTCAGTAGTTGAAAAAATATTATTTTTCCAAAAAATTTCAACAAAACCATATCATGTCACCCCTCGGAACGAGCTCGTGCCAACGAGGGGTCACATGATATGGTTTTGTTGAAATTTTTTGAAAAAATGATATTTAAAATAATAAAATTTTTATACTGTACCAATGACCCAGACTTAGCTGGTGCTAACTCTAAAAAATCCAGGGCCAAACACAAATTTTGCCCCCCAATCCCCAAAATTTGCATCTAAAACCAAAAGAAATCATGTCCTAAAGGACCTCCATACTTTGCCCTTACTGCGCATGCGCAGTGTCAAGGACCTTCTGAAATTGGCGCCAATTATCATTCTCTGTTTGGCCCTTCATCAGTCAACATCTCACTGATCTTTGTGCTTGTAAATCTCAGTTTAAAGGATGCCAGACACGTAATTATTGGAGAAATGGTGATTCTAAGGAGGATATAGAAGGAGGAGAGGAAAAAGGAGTGACAAAAAATAATCAGGGCTGTACTTAAAATATTTTTATACTGTACCAATGACCCAGACATAGCTGGTGCTAACTCTTAAAATATAGGGCCAAACACAAATTTTGCCCCCCAATCCCCAAAATTTGCATCTAAAACCAAAGAAAACATGTCCTGAATGGCCCTCCACACTTCACCTCTACTGCGCATGCGCAGTGTCAAGGACGTTCCGAAATTGGCGCCATTAATCATTCTAAGTTTGGCCCTTCATCAGTTAACATCTGACTGATCTTTGTGCTTGTAAATCTCAGTTTAAATGATGCCAGACACATAAATATTAGTGAAATGGTGATTCTAAGGAGGATAGAGAAGGAGGAGAGGAAAAATGTGTGACAGAATATTATCAGGGCTGTAACTTAAAATTTTTTAATGAAATTATGTTAAGTTACCTATTTTCGAGGCAGCAGCCATTTTGTTGTCATTCTGATTATTTAGTTACACTGATTTTTTAGTGTTTTCCTCTCTCCCTGTCCTATAAGTCCCCCCTTGCTATCCTCCCATGCTTTTGGCATAGTTTTTGTAATTATTATTACTAAATTTTCTTGGGAGTTTTAGCTGAATAACAGAATGAATTCTGTTCTTTTCCCCATGTTTACGTCTTCACCTAGGGGTGGTTAGGCGTTGTGTTCTGCATCTACCATCTGTTGTTCTGCAGTTTCTTCCCTGGAAGTCTCTGTTTTGCATCAGATGGTGTATTTTTGGTAACTGATTCCGGGCCTGGGTGCCTGGAGTCTTATTTTAGTGTTTTTACATTCATTGTTTACATTAACAACAGCCCTCTGTGTGAGGGGGGGATTTCTTGAAAATAATATCTTGATGTTATTTTAATCATAACTAGATACATTATTATTGTTCGTAAGTGTTGAATAAATTGTTTAAAATATTTTTAAAATTTTTGTCCACACTTAGGCTTGGGATCCATTGGGGCTCAACGTTACTTTTCAGAAACTTGGGCTGTTCTGAAAAAATATTTTTTCAAAATATTTTGATTTCAATTATTTTTTCTATATTAATGGATCATATTATTATTATGTATTTTGATTGCCAGGGGTTGGTGCGAGTACCAGGACTTGTTTTCTTTTCACATTGAAAGGATTTTGATCAATTGTAATAAGAGGAAGTCTTCCTCTGACTTTTATAATCATTCTATATGTGGTCAGTGTACTCGCATTAACTCCTGTTCTGTATCGTATGATTTTGATGACAACATGGGAAGCGTATGTCACGGTATGTTAGTGGGGAATTGGACACTCCGGTCCTTTCCCCGCAGGGTCACTCTACTTCATCAATTTCTATTTCAGATGATCAAGACTAGGGTGATGTATCTGTGATGTCTTCTAACAGTGTGCCTCCATCGTCACAATTAATGAAGGGCTAGCGGAAAAGTGCTCATGTAAATACGCCAATTGCCTAAGAGGACCCTAGTAGGTTCGTCGGCCTTTGACGTCCGCTAGCTCGCCCGGTGTAGCGTCCATTCATCGAATGGTTCGGCAGCCGGGTTCGTCCGTTGCGGTCTAGAAGGAGTTTTGGGGTGATGCGAGCACTATAAATCAACCAAATGCACACCCAGTGACGGCGGATTAGAGGGAGAACGGAGGAAGCCTTTTAGTCCGGTTCATAGCTCGTTCTGGTCCATCCGGACGGCGAGCGAGAGAGGCCCCTCTCTCGTACAACAACATCTGGCCCCAGATGTTGTGGTACAAAATGTTTCGCATTCGGAGCATACGTCCGTCGCTCGGGACGCTCCGACATATAGTCAGTCCGGAGTAGACTGTCAATAAGGCTTCCTCATTCTCATGGTAGCACACACGACCGCTCTTGGCTACGTGACCTCGGATATCCAGTCAGCTTCGCCAGTCAGAGAATCATCGGCGACCAGGTCACACCATCCGGTAGCCAGGGACACGAGGCCTGCAGACTCCGGACGTTCGCATAGGAAGTGTGCGGGAGTCAACGTACACGGAGCTTCCGGCGGCAATGCATCGTAAGACCGCTACTGCACAGGCCTCGGGAACGGACGTGCTTTCCTAAATAGCACAGTTTATCGCAGCATCCCAGCATCAACTGAATCTGTCGCATATTTTTTATCCGACGATGCTGGGTCGGGACGCTCCGCGGAAGCGGGTACGGACGTCCGAAAATTTCATCCGGTCCGACGGGATACCGAAAGGGATTTGGAGGATTTCGAGCTTTCCCTTTCGGAACAACATATGCTGTTGTGTATGTCATCTGACTTGATCTTCTACAGCTTCTTTCGTCGGACCAGAATGCTGTGATGCCGGATAAGAAACTGATGGCGTCGGTGGACTTAGAAATTTTTGGTTCGGTTCAGGGACATCGTCCCTCAGTTCCGACATAGTCCAATAAGGTCACACAAACTTTCGAATTATTGAACGACGCTATATATATTATTATTATATGCTTGCTATAACCAAGCATTTCTGGTTTCTTGTTCGCAAAGTTACGGAGATGTCTTTCAAAAGTGTGCCTCTGTCGTCATAGTTAATGAAGAGCTAGCGGCAATAAGTGCTCATGGATTATGTCTATCGCCTAAGAGATCCCTTGTAGGATCGACGGAGTGACATTCGCTAGCTCACCCGGTGTAGCATGCATTCATCGAATGGTTCGGCTGCCGGGTTCGTCCGTTGCGGTCTAGGAAGGAGATTTGGGTGATGAGAGCACTATAATTACTTTAGTACTCACCCAGTGACGGCAGATTGAGGACAGATCGGAGGAAGCCTGTTAGTCCGGTTCCTGGCTTGTCCAGGTCCGTCCGGGCTGTGAGCGAGAGAGGTCCCTCTCTCGTCTAACAACATAGGGGACCGCATGTTGTGGTTCAGATATTTTACATTCGGAGCATACGTCTGTCGGTCGGGACACTCCGTTATATTGACAGTCCGAGAGACTGTCGATAATGCTTCCTCATCCTCACAGCAGGGCACACGACCGCACATTGGCTACGTGACCTCGAGTATCCGATCAGTTTCGTCATTCAGTGATTCCACGGCGAATAGGTCACGCCATCCGGTAGCCAAGGGACACGAGGCCTATACACTCCGTTCGCTCGCATATTGGTAGTATGCACGGGGTAACGATCACGGAGCTTCCAGCGGCAATGAATTGTAGGACCACTTCTCCTCAGGCCTCAGTGACGGACGTGCTATCCGAGTTAGCACAGTTGTTTCGCAGCATCCCAGCAATCGACAGTTTCTTACTCGAATCAGGAATTATCTGACGGCGCTGGGTCAGTGCGGTCCACGGTTGCATCAGGTACGGACGACCGAACGCTTTATAGGGTCCGACAGGATGGCGAAAGGGATTCGAAAGATTTCGAGTTTTCCCTTTCGTAGCATCGGAAGCTGCCATTCATATCTTCTGGCATTATCTTCCAGTGATTGTTATTTCGGACTACATTGCTGCGATGTTGGATAAGAGACTTATAGCGTCATTGGACACGGAATTTTGGATCGGTTCAGGGACATTGTCCCTGACTTACCGACGCAGTCCAATAATGTCATTACAACATGTGTTTTATTTTTCGACGCTACATATGCATACAAGCCTGCTACCAAGCATGA
Source organism: Pictodentalium vernedei (assembly GCA_031216915.1). NCBI lineage: Eukaryota > Metazoa > Mollusca > Scaphopoda > Dentaliida > Dentaliidae > Pictodentalium > Pictodentalium vernedei. Next base: position 416,768,645 of record CM062291.1, on the reverse strand, counting down.
TAGTTTAGTTTCTTGTCCGCGTTGCTCATTTCTGCCGTTTTATCATTTATACGAATAATTTATCTTGGCAGAGCAGGGCATACCGAGAGTTCATATGCGTCTAGACGGCGTGGTTAATGACTGGAAATATTCTTTTTCGCCGTCTATGTCTTTTCCAACCACAATGTTGGAAACGACAATGATGTCTAGTAGACTTAACTTAGGTGCTTTATCATACGTAATCCACCTTACTGAGGCGTTATCATTACGTCTTCAAGAAAAGATTTACGGGATATTATTCTCAATGTGATTTCTTTTGAGGGCAGTAGTTTGTTCACGTATAACTCCGCCCTTCAGTGGCTGATTGGAGTTGGTTAGACGTGACGCAGCCCTAGCTACATCCACGCGCGTGGATAGTAAGGTGAAGAACTCTCTCAGAGTCGCTTCTTTCTCGGAGAAGCCTCTCTTCGACGGCAACTTTTCAGCAATCCATGAATTGCTTGATTTACACGTTCTCTTGTCTATCTAGTGTTACAAGAGATTCAGACTGGGGCAAACATTCGGTGGTTGACTCAGAGAGTGCCACTGCAGTTGCCGGATCCGAGTGTTATAGTTATGACGGTTGCCAGTCAAACAGATTGGGATATAATATTGATCCCAACGGATTCGATGTGCCAGGGTCTTTGGGTTCCGCAGTCTCTAAGCAAGCAATTATCTTCCGCGGAATAATGTTTTTTAGGCTTGCTTTATGTCATTGCATGAACATTATTCAGAAACGCATGTCCAATCCTGTCTGTTAATTCGACAGTAGTGGCGTATCTCCGGAACCAGGGAGGCACTCATTCGTTTCCGTTATTCAATTTAATGGAAAGAATCCGTCTGTTGGTTATAGTACACCAAGTTCTGTTTCGGTCCGTCATATTCCGGGTCGTCTGATTGTTTTACCGGACTCCCGTTCACTTAGGGGTCGCTTGTTGCCGTCAGAATGGACTCTCAACAAACAAGTATTCAATCAGATTTGCTATCTATGGGAGCGCACAATGATGATTTATTTACGACACAGCTTGCTAATCAATTGCAGACGTATGTGTTGGCTTGTCCGGATCTCTGAGCTAATGTTGTTAACGCTCTATTGATCTAATAGGACGGAATGATAGGATACGCGTATCCTCCGGCGTTGTTGTTTCAGCAGGTATTGCTAAGATAAACAACCACAATACATTTCTGTTGATAGCATCTCTATCTTCACAGAGACCGTGGGTAATTTACTCTGATGTCTACTGTGGGACTTAACGCGAAATCTTCCTCCATGAGAGGATCTTTTTTCGCTGGGTAAATCGTGTCATCTTTTTCACAACCCGCAAGGTCGCAACCTTCACGTATTCCGTTGTGTGGTCCGTATTGCATTGTAAGCATTGTACTGGACGAGCTTTGGACGCGATTTCTTACTATAGGAGATCCTCTTCTTCGCTATTCTATGCGGCTAAAGTGGAGGCTCTTCCGTCATTGGTGTAGGGATCACTATGTTCATATTGTTGATCCCTCCATACTACTCATTGCAACTTTTTAGTATACTTGTTTGACAAGATCTACTGCAGCCTGTTATTATTAAGGTTATAGGTTTATGTTACCTCATACCTATGCACTCTATGATAGTTTACAATTGAGTCTTATGTCTCTTTATCTAAGTCAGTTAGTAACTTTCTGATAAATAGACTTAGAATCTTTAGATTAAATTCCTATATGGAATTTAACTTCGGTTCTTATTTAGCTAAGTAATCATTTGAGCCTCTGGAAACAGTAGTTTTCAAATTCTGACCTTTTAAACAGTAATTCTGTTGGCTTCTCTTTTACTGAAGAGTCAGTGAGTTTCATGCACTATCGCTGGATGATTTTCACTTTCGTAGTTTCGGAATCACTACTTCCTTTACTATTTAGGTTGGATTTTTGCATAAGAGTTAGGCTCCTAATATCCGGAACCTATTGTTATTAAGGTCCTTCCGTCTTCGTATGGGCATACGCCTTTACTTTGTCCGGTTAGAGTTTATGTATTTATAAACAGATATCTGTTTATTACTATGGGCGTAAGCTTCTTCTGTCTTTGATGCCTAATAGAAGGACGTTACGCTCCATTCTATTGCTAATGGATTCAATTAACTATCGGTACTGCTTATGGTATATCATTGACTCAGCAGTTGTGCTTAAGATTTTGGCTCATGAAGTAAGAGTTCTTCTACATCTTGGGCTTACATTAATAGTGTCGCTATTATAGATTTTTGAAGGCTGCTCATTGCGCTCAGCCATCCACATTCATGAATTTTTATCTCAGAAATTTCGAGTCCATTTCTGGAGGCCTCTATTGTTAGGTCTATTATCTACTGCTCAGAATGTCATTCACTTAACAGTTGCTACTATAGCTAGGTAGGCTGTCTGTTTCGGCAGTGACTCCGTTCTGCTGCCCTCTTCGCTCTGGGCTATTTGACCCAGGGCAAGAAAAAGGGGGGGGGGGGAGGGTGTTCCCTTGGGTCACCTGTTTTACTATGAAAAAACAAGGGGATACCTCCTCCGGAGTTAGTAATTCTGAGCTGTTATTGGGATGGTTGTTTAGTGAGAAGTTTATGTTTTAAAAATTCATTCAAGTCTTAGTTTTTAAAGTATAGCTTTTGAATATAGCACGTGTCAACGGACATGATTATGCAATCCTCAGACACTTTTAAGGAGTATAAGAGTCTCTATTCTCTAGACTTACTTTATTTATTGGCTTACTTTAAAAATTATTAGTATAAAGATTATATTGGATATTAATAGAGTACATGGATGTATGATGCTCAAATTTGGGAGGTGTTGTATCTTTCTAATTTATCATAAATAAGAAAGATACATGTAAGGCCTATTTCTTCTTTTTCCCTAGAGGGGATGACTCTATTTTATATTATTGAGCGTATTCCATCTTGCTCTATGTCCTTGGCCCTCCAGCCTTTTTACTATTCAGCTATGTCTGGGTCATTGGTACAGTATAAAAATGTTAAAAAATTTATAGTAATTTCTATATTTTTTATACTTACCAATGACCCAGACGGGGATGGCCCTCCCAGGAGTTGGGAACTCTTGCCTCCCCGCTGAGTACATAGCGCTTACCAGGCACTGGTTATTAGAATGATTAATGGCGCCAATTTCGGAACGTCCTTGACACTGCGCATGCGCAGTAGAGGTGAAGTGTGGAGGGCCATTCAGGACATGTTTTCTTTGGTTTTAGATGCAAATTTTGGGGATTGGGGGGCAAAATTTGTGTTTGGCCCTATATTTTAAGAGTTAGCACCAGCTATGTCTGGGTCATTGGTAAGTATAAAAAATATAGAAATTACTATAAATTTTTTAACTTTTTATGAAATTATGTTAAGTTGCCTATTTTCGATGCATGGGCCTCTTGTTGTCATTCTTTCTATAAAGTTGCACTGCTTATTCAGTGTTTCCTCTCCCCTGGTCTTCTAAGTCCCCCCTTGCTATTCTCCCATGCTTTTGGCATATTTTTGAGAAAGATCATTTCTAAATTCTCTTGGGAGAGTTAGCTTGGCTACAGAATGTTTTCTGTTATTTTCCCCATAGTTACGTTTTCACCCATGGGTGTATAAACGTTGTGTTCTGCATCTTCCATCTGATGTTCTGCAGATTCTCCCCTGGGAGTCTCTGTCTTGCATCAGATAGAGTGTAATTTTGATGACTAATTTCGGGCCAGTTTTGTCAGTGCCTGGAGTCATGTTTTCTGGTGTTTTTACACTGTTTGTTTACATTGGCAACAGTCTCTTTTGAGGGGGGCTGTTTGCCTTTGGAGTAGTTTATCTCACTGTAAGATACATTATTATTATCCGTAAGTGTTGCATTAATTATTTAATATAATTTTAAAATTTTTGACCACACTTAGCCTTCGGATCCATTGGGGCTCAACGTTACTTTTCAGAAACTTGGGCTTCGCTAAAAAAATATTTTTCAAAAATTATTTTGATTTTCAATTGTTTTTTCATTATTAATGGATCATGTTATTATGTATCTTTGTGTTAGGGGTTTGTGCGAGTAACTAAGACTTGTTGTTGACTTTTCACAATGAAAGGATATTGTTCAAATTGTAATAGGAAGAAATCTTCCTCTGACTTTCATGATTATTGTATTAATTGTAGTCAGTGTTCTCGCACTAATCCCTGTTCTATATGTCAATATTGGGATGACAAACATTGGAAACGTGTGTCACGATTTGTTGTTAGTGGAGAAAGGGCTATGCCGGCTCTTTCTCCGCAGGGTCGCTCTACTCTATCAGTTTCTATTTCAGAGGAACAAGAACAGGGTGATGTTTCCATGTTATCTTCCGTAAGTGCGCTTCCGTCGTCACAAATGAATTCAGAGCTAGCGACAAAAGTGCTCATGGAGATTAAACAAATGTCGTCCGCTAGCTCGCCCGGTGTAGCGTCCATTCACCGAATGGTTCGGCAGCCGGGTTCGTCCGATGCTGTCCAGGAGGAAATGTTGGGTGATGCGAGCACTATAAACATTCAACGTGCACACCCAGTGACGGCGGATAGTAGGAGAGATCGGAGGAAGCCTCCGAGTCCGGTTCCTAGCTCGTCCAGGTCCAGCCGGGCCACGAGCGAGAGAGGCCCCTCTCTCGTACAACAACATCTGGGACCAGATGTTGTGGTACAAAATGTGTCGCAAGCGGAGCACACGTCCGTCGCTCGGGACGCTCCGTTGTATAGGCAGTCTGCGGAGACTGCTCAGGCTTCTTCCTCTCATCAGCGCACACGACCGCACCTTGGCTACGTGACCGGCGATATTTTACCAGCTTCGCCGACCAGGTCACGCCATCCGGTAGCCAGGGACACGAGGCCGATGGACTCTGGACGTTCACATAGGAAGAGTATGCGGGAGTCATCAGATGCGGAGCTGCCCTCGGCGAAGCAGCAAAAGACTGCGCCTCCGCAGGCCTCGATGTCGGACGTGCTTGTGCAAATAACACAACTTATCGCAGCATCCCAGCAACCGACAGAAATGGTGTCTGATCGGGAATTATCTGACGGCACTGGGTCGGTACGCTCCGCCGAAGCATCGGGGGCGGACGACCGGGAGCATCATGAGGTCCGACCGGATGGTGAAAGGGATACAGATGACATGGAGCTATCCCTTTCGGAACAACATAAAGCTGCCGTGGACTTCATCCGGCACTTTCTCCCTCAAGTTGTTCCATCGGGCCAGACTGCTGCGGCTCCGGACAAGAGAATTATAGCGTCATTGGACTCTGATTTCTTTGAGCGGTTCAGGGACATCGCTCCCGAGTTTCCGTCTCAGTCCAATAATGTTGCAAGAATATTTGAATTATTGAACGACGCTATATTCAAACTTGCTTCCAAAACAGGAAAAGCAGGTTTCTTGTCCGCCAATACTCTCAACCTGCCTTTCATTAATGCAAGGAATAAATTCGATACGGCAGGACAGGGTATCCCGAGAGTTCCTCTGCGTATGGACGACGAGGCGGAAGACTTAGAATTATCATTACCGTCGTCGGCGTCTATTCCAACCGCGGTGTTGGAAACAACTATTTCGTCTAACAGAGCCAGTATAGATGCCTTATCTTATGCAGATCACCTTACTAAGGCATTATCACTGCGTCTTCAAGGGAAAGAATTCCAGGATATACAATCCTCTTTAAGACTTCTTTCAAGGGCAGTAGCTTATTCCACGTGTAACTCCGTCCTTTCAGTGGCAAACCTGGTGTTGGTTAGACGTGACGCAGCCCTAGCTATATCCACACTCATGGATAGTAAGGTGAAGAACTCTCTCAGAGTCGCTTCGGTCTCCGGAGAACTTCTCTTCGACGGCAAGCTTTCTGCAATTTACGATAAAATTACAAAGAAAGGTTCGGATTCTCTGCTGTTCAAATCTGCTTCTAAGAAGTCGGACACGGCAGATAAGAGTAAGACAGGCACTTCTGGGTCTAATGCGCCCAAGAGAGGTTCCTATAGAGGTTCCGGTGCATCCTCTTGGTCTTATTCAAGAGACCGTCAAGGCAGCGACTCACGTTCGGACGTCCTTCGGGCCGGGACAACGGTCAGACGCCCCAAGGTCGACGGGACGAGGTGCGGGTCGTGGAGGACGTGGTTTCTCCTACCGCAGGCCTCGCAGGTCCAGGAGGTGATGGCTTCAACCTCTATCGCGTACCGGTTGGCGGAAGGTTGTCGAGTTTTTCACAAGAGTGGGCGTCGATTACGGACGACCCTTGGGTGAGAGGGGTGTTTTCGGAAGGTCTAAAGATATCCTTCAAACGAAAGCCTCCATTAACTCGAAGTCCAAAATGGACTCAACTTCCGTCAAATCCGCAGAAAAGAGACGCTCTGTTATCAGAGGTGCAGTCTCTTTTAATGAAGAACGCGGTAGAGGTCGTAGAAAACCGGGAGACACCGGGATTCTACAGCCATCTGTTTCTGGTTCCGAAACCAGACGGCTCGTTCCGTCCAGTCATAGATTTGAGCTGGATAAACAAGCTGATCGTCGCTCCGAAGTTTTATATGGAGACGATTCGATCGGTCAGAGAGCGAGTATTCGGGTGAACGATTATGCAACAAGCATAGATCTCAATTCAAATCCGCTTCCAAAAAGTCAGATACAGCAGAAAAGAGTAAGACAGGCACATCTGGGACAAGTACGCCCAAGAGAAGTTCCTATAGAGGTTCTTATACATCCTCTAGGTCTTATTCTAGATACCGTCAAGGCAGCGAATCATGTACGGGACGTTATTGTGGCTGAGACAACCGGTCGACGGGACGAGGTGTGGGTCGTGGAGGACATAGTTTCTCCTTCCACAAGCCTCGCAGGTCCAGCAGGTGATGGTTTGAACCTCTATCGTGTTCCGGTAGGCGGAAGATTATCGAGTTTTATAAAAGAGTGGGCGTCGATTACGGATGACCCCTGGGTTCGAGGGGTAATTTCGGAAGGACTAAGAATATCCTTCAAATGAAAGCCTCCATTAACTCAAAGTCCAAAATGGACTCAGTTTCCGTCAAATCCACAGAAAAGAGATGCTCTTTTATCAGAAGTACAGTCTCTGCTGATGAAGAACGTGGTAGAGTTCGTAGAAGACCAGAAATCACCGGGTTTCTACAGCCATCGGTTTCTGGTTCCGAAACCAGACGGCTCATTCTGTCCAGTCGTAGATCTGAGCTGGATAAACAAGCTGATCGTCGCTCCGAAGTTCTATATGGAAACAATTCGATCAGTCAGAGTGAGTATTCGAGTGAACGACTATGCATACTTTCACGTCATGGTACATCCGACATTCAGAAAGTATCTACGCTTCGCAGTCCTAGGAGTTGTATATCAGTTCCGAGCGATGTGCTTCGGCTTGAACCTAGTGCCCTGGGCTTTCACTCGAATAATGAACTCGGTAATGATACATTTCCGAGCTCATTCGTCTGCGGTAACGTCGGCCTACCTGGACGACATTCTTCAGAGGTACGGCAACGAGTTAACGCTTCAGAAAGATGTGCAGAATCTACTTCTATTGCTCCGACGTCTCGGTTTTATAACAAACGAGGAGAAGTCGGATCTGGTGCCGTCCAAGTCATTCACACATCTGGGAATGAGCTTCGAGACGCACAACAATCTTGTTCGTCTGCCGTTAACCAGAGCGAAATTAGTCAGTTGTTACGCTCGCTATTGTCTGCACGCAGACAAAGTCACAGCGAGGGAGTTTATGAGACTGATAGGTCTGTGCGGAGCCGCTGCGAATCTCATTCCGATGGGGCGGTTACGCACGCGTCCTCTCCAAATTTTCTTGACTCAGAATTGGAGTGTAAAAATTCATTCGCTCGACATAGACGTTCTCTTGTCAGATCAAGTGAAACAAGAGATTCAGACTTGGGCAAACATTCAGTGGTTAACTCAGGGAGTTCCGCTGCAGTTGCCGGATCTGAGTTTTACCATGATGACGGATGCCAGTCAAACAAGTTGGGGTGCATCATTGATCCCAACGGATTCGAGATGCCAGGGTCTTTGGGATCCGCAATTCCTGGGCAAGCACATAAACAGCAAGGAAATGATGTCAATTTGGCTTGCGTTACGTCATTGGATGGACATTATTCACAATGCTCATGTCCAAATCCTATCCGACAATACGACAGTAGTGCGTATATACGGAATCAGGGAGGCACTCATTCAATTCCGTTGTTCAATCTAACGGAAAGAATCCTTCTGTTTGCTCTAGAACATCAGGTTCTTCTTTCGGTCCGTCATATACCGGGTCATCTGAACGTACTAGCAGACTCCCTTTCACGAAAGGGTCGCTTGTTGCCGTCGGAGTGGACTCTCAACAAACAAGTATTCAATCAGATTTGCTACCAGTGGGAACGGCCAATGATAGACTTATTTGCGACACATCTCAACAATCAGTTGCAGACGTATGTGTGTCCGTGTCCGGATCCAAGAGCATTTGCAGTAGACGCTCTGTCGATCCCTTGGGACGGAATGATAGGATATGCGTATCCTCCAGCGCCGTTAATTCAGCAAGTATTGCTAAAGATAAAACAATCTAAATGCAAGATTCTGTTGGTAGCATCTCTGTCTCCACAGAGACCGTGGATAAATCTACTCAGGTGTCTGTTATGGGACCGACCGCGAAAGCTTCCTCCACGGGAGGATCTTCTTTCGCAGGGGAAATCGCGTCAACTCCATCACAACCTGCAAGGTCTCAACCTTCACGTTTTTCCGTTGTGCGGTCCTTCTTGCATGGCAAGCACTTTACAGGATGAGCAGTGGATGCGATTTCTAACTGTAGGAGGACCTCCTCTTCGCTAAACTATGTGGCTAAGTGGAAGGTATTTCGTCGTTGGTGTAGGGATCATTCTGTTGATATTTTTGATCCCTCTATACCAGACATTGCAAACTTTCTAGTATACTTGTTTGACGAAATCAAACTGCAGCCTGTTACTATTAAGGGTTATAGGTCTATGTTATCTGATACCTATGCACATCATGATAGTTTACAAATTGGATCTAATGTCTCTTTATCTAAGTTAGTAAGAAACTTCTCGATAAATAGACCCAGAACTCTTAGGTTAATTCCTAAGTGGAATTTAGCTTGGGTTCTTCTTAACCTGAAGGAAAAGCCACTTGAACCTCTTGGGACAGTAGATTTAAAATTCTTGTCTTATAAGACAGCTTTTCTCTTAGCTTTCTCTTCTGCTAGAAGAGTCAGTGAGCTTCATGCACTGTCGGTGGATGATTCTCACTATCGTAGCGTCGGGAACACTATCACCTTCACTACTAATGTGGGATTTTTAGCTAAGAATCAGGCTCCTAATAAATATCCGGAACCTATTGTTATTAAGGCTCTTCCGTCTTCAGATGGGCGTAGGCCTTTACTCTGTCCTGTTAGAGCGTTACGTATCTATAAACAGAGATCTCAGTTTATCAGAAAGGGACGAAAACGTTTCTTTCTGTCTTTGATGCCTAATAGAAAGGACATTTCGGTCCATTCTATTGCTAGATGGATTCAATTAACTATCTGCACTGCTGATGAAAATTTATCTTCTTCTCAGCAGTCTGTGCTTAAGATTTCGGCTCATGAAGTAAGAGCTCTTGCTACTTCTTGGGCTTACGCTAATAGTATTGCTATTACAGATTTAATGAAGGCTGCTTATTGGTCTCAGCCATCCACATTCACGAATTTTTATCTCAGAAATATTGAGTCCATTTCTGGAGACCTGCATTGTTTAGGTCCGTTATCTGTTGCTCAGAATGTCGTCCACTAAACAGTTGCAACTATAGTTATGCAGGCTTTCTGTTCCGGCAGTGACTCCATCCGGCTGCCTTCTTCGCTCTGGGCTATTTGACCCAGGGCAAGGGGAAGGGGGGGGGGGGAGGGTGTTCCCTTAGGTCACCTGCTTTATAGTGAAAAGCAAGGGAATGCCTCCTCCGAAGTAAGTATTTCTGAGTCGTTTCTGGGATGGTTTTAAAGTGTAATATTAATGTTAAAATTCATTCATGTCATATTTTTAAAGTGTAGCTCGGTGTGAAGCATTTGTATATGTCAAGTGTCAAACGGGCGTTAATATACAATCCTCGGACACTTTTAAAGAATATAAAGAGTCTCAATTCTCTGGACTAACTTTATTTATTGGCTTACTTTAAAAATAATTAGTATAAAGGGTTATACTGGATGTTAATAGAGAACATGAATGTTATTCTGCTCAGTTATGAAGGGTATTGTATCTTTCTAATTTAACATAAAATAAGAAAGATACATGTAAAGCCTAATACTCCTTTTCTCCTTGAGGGGTTGCCTCTATATTATATAGTTGAGCTTATTGGATTTTCCTCTATGTCCTAGGCCCTCCAGCCTTTTTACTATTCAGCTAAGTCTGGGTCATTGGTACAGTATAAAAATGTTAAAAAATTTATAGTAATTTATATATTTTTTATACTTACCAATGACCCAGACGGGGATGGCCCTCCCAGGAGTTGGGAACTCTTACCTCCCCGCTGAGTACATAGCGCTGACCAGGCACTGCCAGTAAGAATGATAATTGGCGCCAATTTCGGAACGTCCTTGACACTGCGCATGCGCAGTAAGGGCAAAGTATGGAGGTCCTTTAGGACATGATTTCTTTTGGTTTTAGATGCAAATTTTGGGGATTGGGGGCAAAATTTGTGTTTGGCCCTGGATTTTTTAGAGTTAGCACCAGCTAAGTCTGGGTCATTGGTAAGTATAAAAAATATATAAATTACTATAAATTTTTTAACTTTTGATATTGTCTGCGTTGGGTAAAGGGTTAATGGTGCAGAGCTTTTCAGAATTGCATGTGGGATGGCGTGCAAGCACGATGACGCACCTCAAAATCGAAAGACTGGTTGGAGTACTTTATCAGTGGTTTCTAATGAAGTCTTGGCTGCCTGTACCCATTCTAGAGGACTCCTCAGGTCTAACAATTCATCTTGATTCTCGAGAATAAGTTTTTATTCTCAAACTTCAGGAGTAAGAATCAGTTTTCAGTTTATAAATCAGACTTTGAAAGAACTGTTAAATCTTTGTGACCCTCGTGAGTGCAACCTGGGGCCAATACTCGAAAACTTTTATAATTGTATTTTCTAGTTATGACTTTAAATGGATTAAAATGAACCATAAGTATTTTCAAAGATCTTTTAAGATGCTAATGATTCATGTTAATCAGTTTTATTAATAGGCAGAAAATACAATTTGAAAAATAACAGTTGTAAACATTTTATAGTATTGGCTCCTGTTCAAAATCCACAGTAAAAACTATATCTCATATATATATATTTAACAGACTTCAAATCATGGAGCCCTACTTCCAATTTAGCTGAGTTTGTTGTCTTACATGTATATGTATACACACATGGCTTTTGGTGGCCTTGCTGATGGAAATATAGTACCTTGGCAATGGTGACTAGTGAAGTCTTGGCTGCCAGTATGAGCAGCCAAGACTGCTAAGTCAAAGTGTTACCTTATTTTGAGAGACTAAAAAATAAGTAGAATTCTCCAGGCCTTTAATCCTTTACCCAACGCAGACAATATCAAAATTTATTATTTTAAATATCATTTTTTTAAATTTTTCAAAACATTTCAACAAAACCATATCATGTGACCCCTCGTTGGAATGAGCTCGTTCCAACGAGGGGTCACATGATATGGTTTTGTTGAAATTTTTTTAAAAATAATATTTTTACAACTGCTGAATTTGCATATTACGCGGGCGGATGTGCAGGGCTCGCCTTGAGTAAAATGGTCGGGGCCTAAACAAATTGCCCCACATATTGAGGTTGGGGCCTTTTCGGGGCTGATTTTCCATTTTGTCCATTATTGTTAGTGCTTTTTTGTGGAAAATGTCGTGGCTTGAAAAAAAGCCCCCAGCATGTGCTCCTCGGGGCTGATCTCGGGGCCTGGGCTGATCAGCCCCGACTCAAGGCAAGCGCTGGATGTGGCCGATTCGTTGGGTAAAGGGTTAAGGACATTTTTATATAAGCTATTACTAGAATCAAATGAATATTCTGCGAGAATCTATTCCGATTCTTGCATTAAAAATTAAGACCTGTAAATGCAATTGGCTGATTAGTGACTTCATGGTAGATCACTGTCGCCACAAAATGTATATTTTTGTCATTTTGAGGCTAGAGTCATTATATTGATCACAGTTGGGAGCACGGTGGCTCAGTAGGTAGAGGTGCAGGCTGCAAGCTGAGAGGTCCTTGGTTCGAATCCCATCTGTGGCAACCGCGTTGTGTCCTTGGGCAAGACACTTCATCTCCATTGCCTGCATGGGGGCACGATGACGCCATGTACTAAGGCATACTGCACATCGATGGTACGCATGTCTTCAACCAATCTAACCCTGCCTGTGCTGCAGTGCGGAGTTACGATGTTGGGGAGCTGGCAGCCTCTCGTCGTTGCTCGGTGGTTCTCTCCGGGTACTCCGGCTTCCTCCACCCGTAAAACTGTCACGGTCATGATTAGCCATTGTGCATAAATATGTGACCTTAAACATCAATAAATAAATAATAAATATTGATCACAGTTAGTTTTTAATGTTTAGGCCTAAAAAAGTTCTCAGGCCCACCCGCATGGTCCTTTTGGCTGCCCCGTGTTCTCTTTTTGTATAATCAATGCAAACTTAAAAAAAGAAAAATTATTATTTATTTATTTATTGGTGGTTACGGTCACATACTTCTGCACAATGGCTAATCATGACCATGACAGTTTTACGGGGGTGGAGGAAGCCAGAGTACCCAGAGAGAACCACTGAGCATTGACAAGCAACTGTCAGCTCCTCAACATTCTAACTCTGTTCAAACCCCTCTCAAGCAGGGTTACATGTGCACCATTGATGTGCAGTATGCCTTAGTACACAGAGTTATCCTACCCCCCCCCCCCCCCCCCACCCCCCCCCCCCCCCCCCCATGTAGGCAACCAGGATAACATGCCTTGCTCAAGGACAAAGCATGAGTCGTCCCAGACGGGGATCAAACTCGGGACCTCTAGCACAGAAGTCAAACAGTCTACCACTGAGCCACTGCGCTTCCAAATAAAAATTAAATTGTTTATATCTGATATTTTACTCAAGTTAATAAACTTGATAAATTTGGCCCAGAGAGTATTTTCTCTCAGCCTTTTTGTTACATCAAATGACTTATCATTACTGCCCGTGTTGGTTTCAACTATTTGATACTTTGGTGGCTTCGTCTGCTTTAAAATGCAGAACGATAGCTGGGTAGTATACCAAAAAATACCATCAGTTGGTATCGGTGTGAGAACATGAATATTGTTGATGCCAAATACTGTACCAAAACTGAGGTAAATCATTCTAAAAATACCGATACTGAAACCAAACTTGAAATTTCCATACTGCTCAAATCTTCTAAGAACCCTCATAGAAGGTTTTTTAGCTGAACTTGAGAAAGTCAGGATAAGCTATTGCATTCACACGTGCAAAAGTCTGTTAGTCTGTAAGTCTGTTCATATTTTCCTTTTGCACAGGATACACCCCGTAGTTCTTATCCAATCATCATGAAATTTCATATGCAGGTTTTGGATGATGTCTGGATGAGAACGTCCCCCTTTTGGTTGCAATCAATCAAATGTGATGGCTGCTCGAGTCCAAAACCCGAAAACATTTAGCACAGTCTATAGGTTGTATTTATGAAGGGATTTCATTGTAACTTGGTAAGATGCCTCTGTATAATATCTAGATGAGAACGTCTTCTTTTGGTCATGATCTGTCAACAGTGACGGCCGCCCAAGCCCAAAACCCAAAAACTTTTAGCACAGTCTGCAGGTCATATTTAATATGGAGGGATTTCATTGTAACTTGGTAGGATGACTCTGTATGATGTCTAGATGAGAACTTCCCCATTTGGTCATGATCTGTCAGCCGTGACGACTGCTCGAGCCAAAACCTTTAGCACAGTCTACAGGTCATATTTATAGAGAGATTTCATTCTAATTTGGTAGGTTGACTCCATATAGTGTCTAGATGAGAACGTCCCCTTTTGGTCATGATTGGTCAGCTGTGATGGCTACAGGGTCCCAAAGCCCAAAAACCTTTAGCAGAGTCTATAGGCCCTATTTATAAAGGGATTTCATTGTAACTTGGTAGGATGACTCCAGATAGTGTCTAGATGAGAATGTCCCCTTACGGTCACGATCATTCAGCTGTGACAGCTGCCCAAGCCCCAAAACCTTTAGCACAGTCTACAGGTCGTATTTATGGAGGGATTTCATTGTAACTTGGTTGGTTGATTCACACTAGAAATCCCTGGAATTACCCAGAATGACTCTAAATTACTCATACAGGGTGATCTGTACTGCAAATTTTTTGTTTCCAGAATTTTTTTTGCAGAATAAATTATTCATATAAACATGCGTATTTTTATACTGTACCAATGACCCAGACATAGCTGGTGCTAACTCTTAAAATATAGGGCAAAACACAAATTTTGCCCCCCAATCCCCAAAATTTGCATCTAAAACTAAAGAAAACATGTCCTGAGAGGCCCTCCACACTTCGCCCCTACTGCGCATGCGCAGTGTCAAGGACGTTCCGAAATTGGCGCCATTTATCATTCTAAGTTTGGCCCTTCATCAGTTAACATCTGACTGATCTTTGTGCTTTTAAATCTCAGTTTAAATGATGCCAGACACATAAATATTAGTGAAATGGTGATTCTAAGGAGGATAGAAAAGGAGGAGAGGAAAAGAATGTGTGACAGAATATTATCAGGGCTGTAACTTAAAATTTTTTAATGAAATTATGTTAAGTTACCTATTTTCAAGGCAGCAGCCATTTTGTTGTCATTCTGATTATTTAGTTACACTGTTTTTACAAGTGTTTTTCCTCTCTCCCTGTCCTTTAAGTTCCCCCTTGCTATTCTCCCATGCTTTTGGCATAATTTCTGTAATTATTATTACTAAAATTTCTTGGGAGTTTAGCTGAATAACAGAATGAATTCTGTTCTTTCCCCATGTTTACGTCTTCACCTACGGGTGGTTAGGCGTTGTGTTCTGCATCTACCATCTGATGTTCTGCAGTTTCTTCCCTGGAAGTCTCTGTTTTGCATCAGATGGTGTATTTTTGGTAACTGATTTCGGGCCTGGGTGCCTGGAGTCTTATTTTAGTGTTTTTACACTCATTGTTTACATTTACAACAGCCCTCTGTGTGAGGGGGGGGATTTCTAAATAATAATATCTTTATGTTATTTCAATCATAACTAGATACATTATTATTGTTCGTAAGTGTTGAATAAATTGTTTAAAATATTTTTAAAATTTTTGTCCACACTTAGGCTTGGGATCCATTGGGGCTCAACGTTACTTTTCAGAAACTTGGGCTGTTCTGAAAAAATATTTTTTCAAAATATTTTGATTTCAATTATTTTTTCTATATTAATGGATCATATTATTATTAGGTATTTTGATTGCCAGGGGTTAGTGCGAGTACCAGGACTTGTTTTCTTTTCACATTGAAAGGATATTGATCAATTGTTTTAAGAGGAAGTCTTCCTCTGACCTTATTATCATTCTTTATGTGGTCAGTGTACTCGCATTAACTCCGGTTCTGTATCGTATGATTTCGATGACAATATGGGAAGCGTATGTCACGGTATGTTGTTGGGGATTTGGACACTCCGGTCCTTTCCCCGCAGGGTCACTCTACTTTATCAATTTCTATTTCAGATGATCAAGATTAGGGTGATGTATCTGTGATGTCTTCCAACAGTGTGCCTCCGTCGTCACAATTAATGAAGGGCTAGCGGAAAAGTGCTCATGTAATACGCCAATTGCCTAAGAGGACCCTAGTAGGTTCGACGGCCTTTGACGTCCGCTAGCTCGCCCGGTGTAGTGTCCATTCACCGAATGGTTCGGCAGCCGGGTTCGTCCGTTGCGGTCTAGAAGGAATTTTGGGGTGATGCGAGCACTATAAAATTAACTTAATGCACACCCAGTGACGGCGGATCGGAGGGAGAACGGAGGAAGCCTTTTAGTCCGGTTCATAGCTCGTTCCGGTCCATCCGGACGGCAAGCGAGAGAGGCCCCTCTCTCGTTCAACAACATCTGGCCCCAGATGTTGTGGTACAAATGTGTCGTTAGTGGAGCATACGTCCGTCGCTCGGGACGCTCCGTTGTATAGGCAGTCCGCTGAGACTGCTAAGGCTTCCTCTTCTCGTCAGCGCACACGACCGCACCTTGGCTGCGTGACCGCCGATATATTACCAGCTTCGCCGATCAAGGATTCTTCGGCGACCAGGTCACACCATCCGGCAGCCAGGGATTCGAGACCGATGGACTCCGGACGTTCGCATAGGAAAAGTATGCGGGAGCCATCTGATGCGGAGCTGCCCTCGGCGAAGCAGCGATAGACTGCGCCTCCGCAGGTCTCGACGCCGGACATTCTTGTGCACATAGCACAGCGTATCGCAGCATCCCAGCAGCCGACAGAAACGGTGTCGGATCGAGAATTATCCGACAGCGCTGGGTCGGTAGCCGGGGACTCGAGGCCTGCAGACTCCGGACGTTCGCATAGGAAGTATGCGGGAGTCAACGTACACGGAGCTTCCAGCGGCAATGCATCGTAAGTCCGCTACTGCACAGGCCTCGGGAACGGACGTGCTTTCCTTAATAGCACAGTTTATCGCAGCATCCCAGCATCAACTGAATCTGTCGCATATATTTTATCCGACGATGCTGGGTCGGGACGCTCCGCGGAAGCGGGTACGGACGTCCGAAAGTTTCATCCGGTCCGACGGGATACCGAAAGGGATTCGGTGGATTTCAAGCTTTCCCTTTCGGAACAACATATGCTGCGATGCCGGATAAGAAACTGATAGCGTCGGTGGACTTAGAAATTTTTGGTTCGGTTCAGGGACATCGTCCCTCAGTTCCGACATAGTCCAATAATGTCACACAAACTTTCGAATTATTGAACGACGCTATATATATTATTATTTTATGCTTGCTATCCAAGCATTTCTGGTTTCTTGTTCGAAGAGTTATGGAGATGTCTTTCAAAAGTGTGCCTCTGTCGTCATAGTTAATGAAGAGTTAGCGGCAATAAGTGCTCATGGAATATGTCTATCGCTTACGGAGTGACATTCGCTAGCTCACCCGGTGTAGCGTACATTCATCGAATGGTTCGGCTGCCGGGTTCGTCCGTTGCGGTCTAGGAAGGAGATTTGGGTGATGCGAGCACTTTAATTACTTTAGTACTCACCCAGTGACGGCAGATTGAGGACAGATCGGAGGAAGCCAACAACATAGGGGACCGCATGTTGTGGTTCAGATATTTTACATTCGGAGCATATGTCCGTTGCTCGGGACGCTCCGTTATATTGACAGTCCGAGAGACTGTCTTTAATGCTTCCTCATCCTCACAGCAGGGCACACGACCGCACATTGGCTACGTGACCTCGAGTATCCGATCAGTTTCGGCATTCAGTGATTCCACAGCGAATAGGTCGCGCCATCCGGTAGCCAAGGGACACGAGGCCTATACACTCCGTTCGCTCGCATATTGGAAGTATGCACGGGGTAATGATCTCGGAGCTTCCTGCGGCAATGCATCGTAAGACCGCTGCTCCTCAGGCCTCAGTGACGGACGTGCTATCCGAGTTAGCACAGTTGTTTCGCAGCATCCCAGCAATTGACGGTTTCTCGGTCGAATCAGGAATTATCCGACGGCGCTGGGTCGGTGCGGTCCGCGGTTGCATCAAGCTACGGACGACCGAACGCTTTATAGGGTCCGACAGGACGGCGAAAGGGATTCGAAAGATTTCGAGTTTTCCCTTTAGTAGTATCGGAAGATGCCTTTCATATCTTCTGGCATTTCTTCCAGTGATTATTTTTCGGACTTCATTGCTGCGATCTTGGATAAGAGACTTATAGCGTCATTGGTCATTTTTCGATCGGTACAGGGACTTTGTCCCTGACTTACCGACGCAGTCCAATATTGTCATTACAACATGTGTTTTATTTTTCGACGCTATATATTTATATATATATACAAGACGGCTACTAAGCATGATAGTTTAGTTTCTTGTCCGCGTGGCTCATTTCTGCCATTTTATCTTTTTTTACATATAGTTTATTTTGGCAGAGCAGGGCATACCGAGAGTTCATATGCGTCTAGACGGTGTGATTAAAGACTGCATATATTCTTTTTCACCGTTTATGTCTTTTCCAATCTCAATGTTGGGAACGACATTATGTATATTAGACTTAACTTAGACGCTTTATTATACGTAATCCGCCTTACTGAGGCGTTATCATTACGTCTTCAAGAAAAGATTTACGGGATATTATTCTCAATGTAATTTCTTTTGAGGGCAGTAGTTTGTTCACGTATAACTCCGCCCTTCAGTGGCTGATTGGAGTTGGTTAGACGTGATGCAGCCCTAGCTACATCCACGCGTGGATAGTAGGTTAAGAACTCTCTCAGAGTCGCTTCGTTCTCGGAGGAGCTTCTCTTCGACGGCAACTTTCCGGCAATCCATGAATTGCTTGATTTATACATTCTCTTGTCTATCTAGTGTTACAAGAGATTCAGACTGGGGCAAACATTCGGTGGTTGACTCAGAGAGTGCCGCCGCAGTTGCCGGACCCGAGTGTGGCTGTTATGACGGTTGCCAGTCAAACAGATTGGGATATATACTGATCCCTACGGATTCGAAGTGCCAGGGTCTTTGGGTTCCGCAGTCTTTTAGCTATCAGTTAACTTCCGCGGAATAATGTTTTTTAGGCTTGCTTTATGTCATTGCATGAACATTATTCAGAAACGCATGCCCAAATTCCTGTCCTTTAATTCGACAGTAGTGGCGTATCTCCGGAACCAGGGAGGCACTCTTTCGTTTCCGTTATTCAATTTAATGGAAAGAATCCGTCTGTTGGTTATAGTACACCAAGTTCAGTTTTGGTCCGTCATATTCTGGGTCGTCTGATTGTTTTATCGCACTCCCGTTCTCTTACGGGTCGCTTGTTGCTGTCAGAATGGACTCTCAACAAACAAGTATTCAATCAGATTTGCTATCTATGGGAGCGCCCAATGATGTTTTATTTATGACACAGCTGGCTAATCAATTGCAGACGTATGTGTTGGCTTGTCCAGATCTCTGAGCTAATACTGTTAACGCTCTATTGATCTATAGGACAGAATGATAGGATACGCGTATCCTCCGGCGCTGTTGTTTTTAGCAGGTATTGCTAAGATAAACAACCACAATACATTTCTGTTGATAGCATCTCTATCTTCACAGAGATCATGAGTAATTTACTCTCTTGTCTACTGTGGATCTTAACGTGAAATCTTCCTCTATGTGAGGATCTTTTTTCACTGGTAAATCGTGTCATCTTTATCACAACCAGCAAGGTCGCAACCTTCATGTATTCCGTTGTGTGGTCCGTATTGCATTGTAAGCACTATACTGGACGAGCTTTGGACGCGATTTCTTACTATAGGAGATCCTCTTCTTCGCTATTCTATGCGACTAAAGTGGAGGCTCTTCCGTCGTGGTGTAGGGATCATTATGTTCATATGGTTGATCCCTCCATACTACTCATTGCTATTTTTTAGTATACTTGTTTCACAAGATCTACTGCAGCCTGTTGTTATTTAGGTTATAGGTTTATGTTACCTCATACCTATGCACTCTACGATAGTTTACAATTGAGTCTTTTGTCTCTTTATCTAAGTCAGTTAGTAACTTTTTGATAAATAGACTTAGAATCTTTAGATTAAATTCCTATACGGATTTTAACTTCAGGTTCTTATTTAGCTAAGTAATCATTTGAGCCTCTGGAAACAGTAGTTTTCAAATTCTGACCTTTTAGACAGTAATTTTGTTGGTTTCTCTTTTACTGTAGAGTCAGTGAGTTTCATGCACTATCGATGGATGATTTTCACTTTCATAGTTTCGGAATCAATACTTCCGTTACTATTTAGGTTGGATTGTTGCATAAGAGTTAGGCTCCTATTATCCGGAACCTATTATTTTAAGGTCCTTCCGTCTTCGTATGGGCATAGGCCTTTACTCTTTCCGGGTACAGTTTATGTATTTATAAACAGATATCTGTTTATTACAAGGGCGTAAGCTTCTTCTGTCTTTGATGTCTAGTAGAAGGACGTTACGCTCCATTTTATTGTTAATGGATTCTATTAACTAGCGTACTGCTTATGGTATATCATTGGCTTAGCAGTTGTGCTTAAGATTTCGGCTCATGAAGTAAGAGTTCTTCTACATCTTGGGCTTACATTAATAGTGTTCTATTTTAGATTTTTGAAGGCTGCTCATTGCGCTCAGCCATCCATTCATGAATTTTATCTCAGAAATATCGAGTCCATTTCTGGAGGCCTCTATTGTTAGGTCTATTATCTACTGCTCAGAATGTCATTCACTTAACAGTTGCTACTATAGCTAGGTAGGCTGTCTGTTTCGGCAGTGTCTCCGTTCGGCTGCCCTCTTCGCTCTGGGCTATTTTACCCAGGGCAAGAAAAAGGGGGGGGGGGGGGAGGGTGTTCCCTTGGGTCACCTGTTTTTACTATGAAAACAAGGGGATACCTCCTCCGGAGTTAGTAATTCTGAGCTGTTATTGGGATGGTTGTTTAGTGAGAAGTTTAAGTTTATAAAATTCATTCAAGTCTTAGTTTTTAAAGTATAGCTTTTGAATATTGCATATGTCAACGGACATGATTATGCAATTCTCACACACTTTTAGGAGTATAAGAGTCTCTATTCTCTAGACTTACTTTATTATTGGCTTACTTTAAAAATTATTAGTATAAGGATTATTGGATATTAATAGAGTACATGGATGTATGAAGCTCAATTTTTGGAAGGTGTTGTATCTTTCTAATTTATCATAAATAAGAAAGATACATGTAAGGTCTATTACTTCTTTTCCCTATAGGGGATGACTCTATTTTATTTTATTGAGCGTATTCCATTTTGCTCTATGTCCTTGGCCCTCCAGCCTTTTTACTATTCAGCTATGTCTGGGTCATTGGTACAGTATAAAAATGTTAAAAAATTTATAGTAATTTATATATTTTTTATACTTACCAATGACCCAGACGGGGATGGCCCTCCCAGGAGTTGGGAACTCTTGCCTCCCCGCTGAGTACATAGCGCTTACCAGGCACTGGTTATTAGAATGATAAATGGCGCCAATTTCGGAACGTCCTTGACACTGCGCATGCGCAGTAGGGGCGAAGTGTGGAGGGCCTCTCAGGACATGTTTTCTTTAGTTTTAGATGCAAATTTTGGGGATTGGGGGGCAAAATTTGTGTTTGGCCCTATATTTTAAGAGTTAGCACCAGCTATGTCTGGGTCATTGGTAAGTATAAAAAATATATAAATTACTATAAATTTTTTAACTTTTTTGTCTTAGCATCATTGAATCATTAACCTGTGAGAAAATTGTATGATTGAGCACTTAGGGTTTAATTCCGGGAACAGAAATTGAATTACTGTAAAGCTTTCCGGAAATTATGACAAATTCTGCTCACAGTCTTCAAAGAAAGTATATTACACAAAGGAAAGGAAAGAGGAGGGGAACATCTTTTTCGATTTGAAGAGCATACACGGAAAAAATAGAGTACAAATGAGTTTCAGTTTCGATTGCGAAAGGAGCGTCTCTCATTTATAAATCTGTCTTGTGTTTTGCAATTTTGTATTTGTATTTATTTTAGAGAATATATTCAAATGTGGAAATTATTCACCATCAACATCCATAATTAATGATTCAGAACACAAGGTCTCATGTGAAAAATTAATATACTTGGGAAAAAAATACGCCGGTCATTCATGACCGGTTGGATACAGTTAGTGCCTGTCACATCGACATTTCATGCCGGTCACTGTCTGTGACCGACCACTTATTTACAGTCCTACCTCCTCCAACATCAACAACCTCTTCACAGCCTTCACCAGTCTCCTCTGCTTGAAGCTGAGGAGACTGGTGATGGAAGTGAAGAGAATGTTGATGTTAGAGAAGGCTGAGGTGATAATATGAGTGATTCTGAAAATAAAGACGAGATTGAAGCAGGTTTGGGTTTCATACTTATCTTAGGAAAAGAACTTTTCCATTTGGAGATGGGAGATTGCCAGTGAAATATGCTCATTATCATTAAAATAAATGCATGTTACCCTCGTAAATTTGCTAGATATTATCCAGCAAATTTCCCGGTTCCCAGTTCTGAGAGTAATTTCATCCCCATTCCCGGTTCCTGGAAAACCAGGGAATATATTAAACCCTATGAGCAATCATGCAAAACTCCATTCATGCTTCTTCTGGCCCATTTGTCCCTATTTTCATTTGACTTCTCCCTCAGATTACCCATTGGTGTGGGAGTGATTTGTCTAGTGTCAGTTCGGGTGCAATTTTAAAGTGAACATTACAGATATATGTAGCCTCAAACATGTGTATGTGTGATCTTGACCATATGTAATTTTACGAAAACCCAAAGAACAAACAAGATATTAGAATATCTTCTGTTGGTACATCACATGTCAATATTAATGTTCTCTCATCTGCACAGTTGAAAGTAACCAGAAGTTGCTCAACTTTTTTGTTGCTTTTAATTTTATTCGTTCAATCACAATATGGCCTTGTTTCTTGTCTTTATGTGTCCAGTTTGAGATTTGGGGTTGATGTTACTAAAATTTCTGAAGTTGAGCAACAAAGAACTCGCCATAAAAGAGAATTAGGTGAGAACAAGGTTCATGCGAACTACAGTTAAAACTAGAAGTCCTGTCACGAATAGTGCGCTTATCTAGGCTTAATTGCGCGTTGGAATTGCGCGCAATTGCCATATCGAATGGCATCCAAAGCACGACAGGTTCTCCTGGTTACTCATAGCAAACACATGCAATGTTTCTGCCAATGGACCTCCGGGTTACCCGGAGGTCCATTGGCTGAAACATTGCCTGTGCACAGGCCATATGTACAGAATATGATAGCTTTAATTGGGTCATAATGCACACATTAACGTGCATATCAACGTGCTATTTGTGCGCATTTCATGATAGGACTTCTAGTTTTAACTGTATAGCCTGCCTCTCAAGGAAAGACCTATGATTTCACTAAATTGTGGTACATGTATTCATATCTGTAGTTAAATACATTAACCTGTATTCCACCTCAATTTTAACACTTTAACCCTTTACCTAACAAATCAGCCACATCTGCCTAACATGAAAATTCATCAGCTGAAAAAATATTATATTTCAAAAAATTTCAATAAAACCATATCATGTGACCCCCTCTTTGGAACGAGCTCATCACATGATATGGTTTTGTTGAAATTTTTTGAAAAATTCAAAAAAAATGCTATTTAAAATAATAAATTTTGATATTGTCTGCGTTAGGTAAAGGGTTAACCCATAAAGATGGACAGTTTTCAATGTTACATGCTCTCTCATAGGGCTTTGCAGTCATTTCTAGTTATAGTCAGAAGTTTGCTGCCTATGAAATCAGAAAGTCTTAACCCTTTAAAATATCCAACGAATTGCCGCATCTGCCCGCGTAATATGCAAATTCAGCAGCTGAAAAAATATTATTTTTTAAAAAACTTTCAACAAAACCATATCATGTGACCCCTCTTTGCATTTGGAACAAGCTCATCGAGCTCATTCCAATGAGGGGGTCACATGATATGGTTTTGTTCATTTTTTTTTTTAAATTTAAAAAATGATATTTAAAATAATAATCTTTTTTTTTTTTAAATTTAAAAAATGATATTTAAAATAATCAATTTTGATATCGACTGCGTTGGCAAAGGGTTAAATAGAAACCACTGTCAGCAAACTTTGAATTCAAATGGAAGATTGGTTGTGGGCTGGGACCCCTGTTTTGAAGTAGAAATTATGTCTAGGAATTAGCCTTTCGAGGGTAGAGCTGGCTATGGGAGGTTTTGATTTTTTAGATTCAGTTTCGGTTTGGTTTCAGGAAAAAAAACCTCGATTTCATTTTGGTTTCAGGTAGAGCTGTAGGTTTTTAAATTTCTTGTTCAGTTTCAGTTTTGGTTTTTCAGGTGAAATAAAACCTCGGTTCGGTTCGGTTTTCGGTTTGTTCATGAGGCCAAATAGAATTCAATAAAACTCATTCTTATGTCCGGAGTCATAACTGAATAGCAGTGAAATTGAGTGAAACTCAATGAATGCCCGAAATAAGCTATAATACATGAAGAATCAGGAAGGCCAATATAATAATTACCTAAATATACAGAACTTTTATTGTGCTTGGCCATTTTTCGAGGTTTGACACCCACAATCAACTTGAGGAAAGCTACAAACACAACTAAACTGAAATGTTGGAAATTCACAGAATGTAGCCTTCCCAAAGTAGTAAGAGCACCTAGACACTGCCATTGGCAGTGTCTGGGTACTCTCACTACTCTGGGATAGCTACATTCTGTGAATTTCTGCAGCAAGAGAGTATTTAATAAAAACGAAAAACCTTAGATTATGGGATGTCGACTGTTTCGGTTTCGGTTTTTAAAAAAAAGTAAAAACCTCGGTTTCGGTTAACCTACAGCTCTAGTTTCAGGAAACAAAACTGTTGTGGTTTGGTTTTTATACGCCCGTTTTATAAAAATGGTTGTATTTTGTTATGGCACTGGCATCTGTCCGTCCATTTGTCTGTCCGGAATGGTTTTCCGGACTTTTTTTTCGTTATGGATGGACATATTGAGAAAATTTTTGGTATACAGCTTTGTTATGGATACTTACAGATCAAGTTCGAATTTTGTTCTGCTCAGTTGATTTTTGGTGGAGTTACTGCCCTTGAACTTAGTTATCGTTTTCCAGACTTTTTTTCGTTATGGATTGACATATTGAGAAAAAAATTTATTTATAGCTTTGTAATGGATACTTACAGATCAAGTTCAAATTTTCTTCCACTCGGTTGATTTTTTTGTGGAGTTACTGCCCTTGATCTTAGAATTTTTAGAGTTTCATGGATTTTTTTTTCTTTTTCTGGACTTTTTAGCTAAGTGTAATTAGCTAAAATGGATTGTCCACACGCGGGCACGCTGATGCCGTATACTAAGGCGTTCTGCATGTCGATGATGCATATGTCTTCAACCAATCTAACCCTGCCTGTGCTACAGTGCGAAGTTACGATGTTGGTGAGCTCCTCGTCCTTACTCGGTGGCTCTCTCCGGGAACTCCGACTTCCTCCACCTGTAAAACTGTCACCCAAACAGTATGACCTTGGCTGTTTAAAGTGTCATTAAAACCTTAATAAATAAATAAATAAATACTACACTTATAACACCAGAATTTGACTTCATTTTCTGGAAAGATCTCAATGAGAACTTTACAGAAAATGTTGTCGGATTCTTTTATCATTATCAGCATAGGAGCAGCCACATACTTCATTTATTGCCGTTATTTTACAACTTATTTTGCCTCTTACTTTAGATCATAAAAAGGGATCAACTGCGAAGCGAATTGAGTCAGAAAGATATAAATTAGGGTGACTGATCGTTGCTGTGGTCACATTGTCACATTTTTTTCCTTATTCTCTCCACCGGGCAAGTCAGTAAAGGGAGACAATGTGACGATGTGAACACAGCAACGATTAGATTTAATTCATCCAATCGTTGCTGTGTTCACATTGCCTCCCTTATTGACTTGTCCGGTGGAGTCTGGTCGGTGGAGTCCAGTGCAGTTCAATGGAGTCCGGTCGGTGGAGTCCGGTGGACGAGCCAATAAGGGAGAAAATGTGACAATGAGAACACAATATCGCCCCTTCACCTTATATACTGTTTGAAGAAAGTCCATAGGGGTTTCTAGTCCAATTTTGTCTCAGTAAGATAGTTTGATCGGTTTATGCACAAACATACAAAAACTGGAACCAAACCAGAAAACTGAAAAATTGCTCAGCTCTGTTCAAGGGTAAATAAGTGTTATATCATTCTTGAATTCAAGGTGCAGCATGAAGTTGAAGAGGATGCTTTAGGGAAACTGAAAAATCAAAAAATTGTTACATGTAGAACATGTAAGGGAGACCATTGGACTACAAAGTGTCCATACAAAGATACACTTGCTCCAATACAAGAAAAACTACAAGAGGACACAAAGAAAGCACCTGCAGAACCGCAAGCACCTGCTCAAGCAAAAACAACAAAATATGTTCCTCCAAGCTTGAGAGAAGGTGCAAATAGAAGAGGAGAATCAGCACCTGGCTCATCACAAAAAAGAGGTAGGGACATTTATAGCTTACCTAAAGGGACAGGCGTGTATAAAAGGGACAGGCGTGTATAAATTGAAAAGCAAAGTGACCTGTAATAGGGTTATCTTAGCATTATCCAGGTAAACCAGTTTTTAGCTCACCTGATCGAGCAAAGCTCAAGGGGAGCTTTAGTGATCACTTTCTGTCCATCATCCATCTGCCTGCCATCCGTCCGACATGAGCTTTACTTTATTGACTGAAATGCAGTGGCTCAATAGGCAGATGTGCAGACTGCAAGCCGAGAGGTCTTTGGTTTGAATCCCACCTGCAGCAACCACGTTGTGTCCTTGGGCAAGGCACTTCAGCCCCATTTGCTCACATGGGGTCACGGTGACATTGTGTACTAAGTCGTACTGCACATTGATGGTGTAGCTGTCTTCAGCCAATGCTAACCCTGCATGTGCAGATTTAAGTTTGTTCAAACCAACTCCCTGGGTCCCTATTTGGGCTTCTTATGTGAATCTGAATTTTTAACCTATTCAGATCTACCCACCAGGATCTTTTGATATTCAGCATCAGTGGAGGGGGGATCACATTCAGGTGTGATCAAATCAAGTCTCTAGGTTCCTATTTGGGCACCCTAGGGAACCCAAATTTTAACTTAGTGCAATAATATATGTGGAATATTCTTTAAAAATCTTCTTCTTTAGATCCACCAGTCATATTCTTTTGATATTTGGTACACAACATCCTTAGGGGGATCAAATTAAATCAAATCAAATTTCTTGTTTAATATTTAGTCTTTCTAGGAAAGCCCAAATCTTAACTTACTGCAATAAACAGAATATTCTTGAAAAAGATCTTCAGATTCATTAGAATTTTCTGATACCTGGTATACAGCATAGTTAATGAGAGGGGGGGGGGGGGAGGGGGGGGGGGCAGATTTAAGTTTGTCCAAATCAAGTTCCTTAATTTTGTGCAATATGAGGAATTATCAACTTCCTTTACACACCCCTGTCAGAATCAATCAGTATACATCATCATTATCGAGGCATATGCAGATTTGTTCAAATTAAGTCCTTGGGTCCATACTTGGGTCCATACTTGGGTTTCAACTGCAAGCCTGAATTTTAATTTAATGCTGTATGAGGCACATTCTTTAAAACCTTTCTTAATCATATCCACCAGTCAGGATCTTATGATTTTGGTATTGAGCATTATGTTTAGTTGAGTTGTGACGAGGTCAAACTCGACTAAAAGTTTGATGAATGGCAGGCGGACGGGTGTAAACAATTGGTTTCCAGATGATAACTTGTTAATGGTTCGACCCACATTCATGAAACTTCATAGATAGGTTGGCCTCTGTGAGAGGAAGAACCCTATTTATTTTGGACTGACTGGGTCAATGGTGAAGGTCACAGTGACCTTGAACACACTAAATCATAAACAATTGGTTTCCAGATGATAACTTGACTATGGTTGAACCCACATTCATATGTAGGTTGGCCTTCGTGAGAGGAAGAACCCTATTTATTTTGGACTTGCTAGGTCAAAGGTCAAGATCACAGTGACCTTGAACATAGTAAATCATAGACAATTGTTTCCGGATGATAACTTGACTATGGTTCAACCCACATTTATGAAACTTCATATGAAGGGTGGCCTTCTTGAGAGGAAGAAGCCCTATTTAATTTTGGACTCGCCAGGTGAAAGGTCAAGGTCACAGTGACCTTCAACATAGTAAATCGTAAACAGTTGGTTTCCAGATGATAACTTGATAATGGTTCGACCCACATTCATGAAACTTCATAGATAGGTTGGCCTTGGTGAGAGGAAGAACACTATTTATTTTGGACTCACTGGGTCAATGGTGAAGGTCACAGTGACCTTGAACACACTAAATCATAAACAATTGGTTTCCAGATGATAACTTGACTATGGTTGAACCCACATTCATATCTAGGTTGGCCTTCGTGAGAGGAAGAACCCTATTTATTTTGGACTCGCTAGGTCAAAGGTCAAGGTCACAGTGACCTTGAACATAGTAAATCATAAACAATAGTTTCCGGATGATAACTTGACTATGGTTCAACCCACATTTATGAAACTTCATATGTAGGGTGGCCTTCTTGAGAAGAAGAAGCCCTATTTAATTTTGGACTCGCTAGGTGAAAGGTCAAGGTCACAGTGACCTTCAACATAGTAAATCGTAAACAATTGGTTTCCAGATGATAACTTGATAATGGTTTGACCCACATTCATGAAACTCCATAGGTAGGTTGGCCTAGGTGAGTGGAAGACCCCTATTTATTTTGGACTCGCTAGGTCAAAGGTCAAGGTCACAGAGACCTTGAACATATTATATCATAAACAATTGGTTTCCGGATGATAACTTGATAATGGTTCCACCCACGTTCATGGAACTTCATAGGTAGGTTGACATTGGTGCAAGAAAGAGCCCTATTTATTTTGGAATCACTAGGTCAAGGTCACAGTGACCATTCACAAAGTAAATTGTAAACAATTGGTTTCCAGACGATAAGTTGATAATGATTAATCCCACTTTTGTGCTGTCACAACTCGACAGATATGTGAACCTATCTGCATTTTTTTGAGGGGGGGGGGGGGGGGGGTGTAGATTCAAACCTGTTTAAATCAAGTCCCTGTGTTCATATTTGAGCTCTGTAGTATTCATTACATTGAAGCTTGTTTAGATCAAGTGACTGGGTTAATGTTTGGGTTCTGTAGTGTTAATTAGCCATAGATGATGGATTTGACTTTAAATTCCTCTTTAAACAACTTTTCTCAGGTGAGTGATTAAGTCCCTTGGGCAGCTTGTTGCAGGCAGGTAGGACTTTTCCAAATTTTGTGAACAAGAGAAAGACCGGGTCATAGTAAATGTATACCTGTATTGTCATTAAAGCTTATATGAACATACTAAACACTCAGTTGATGTATGGATTACGTGGTGTGTGATGTAATTCACTATTATGTTACATCCAGGCCTGCAAATATCATTTTTTGGGGTGCTTGTCATTGTCACAGATACCATTAGCCAATAAGAATGCTGTTGAATTCTATGTCTTTCCTCCTTCGCGATATAGCACTAGGTGTTGAAAGTTACTGTAAACTCTATTGAAGAAAACAATACTCAAACTTACCAATGACAAACTTAAGAAATCGCCATCAGTTTATCAAAAATTAATGGGGGCGCAGTGGCTCAGTTGGTAGAGGTGCAGGCTGCAAGCCGCGAGGTCCTCGGTTCGAATCCCACCTGCGGCAACTGCGTTGTGTCCTTGGGCAAGACACTTCACCCCGATTGCCTACATGGGGGCACGATGACGCTGTGTACTGAGGTGTACTGCACGTCGATGGTGCGCATGTCTTCAACCAATCTAACCCTGCTGTGCTGCGGTGCAGAGTTCAGAGTTACGATGTTGGAGAGCTGACAGCTGCTCATTGTTGCTCGGTGGTTCTCTCCGGATACTCCGGCTTCCTCCACCTGCAAAACTGTCACGGTCACGTTTAGCCATTGTGCATAAGTATGTGACCTTAATCACCAATAAATAAATGATATATAAATAAATAATCAAAAATTAATGTTTGTCTTGAACTAAAGATACTGAAGCCGAAGGTGGCATTAAACAGTAATACAATGGAGCCCACTTAATTTAAATAAACTTGTAATCGAAAAAAACTTACAAACACAAAACCATAACAAGTTATCCAATTTTGCATGATGTAGTGCATTTCGTATTGCTTTTGTTAACCCTTTACCCAACGCAGACGATATCAAAATTTAATATTTTAAATAACATTTTTTCAAATTTCAACAAAACCATATCATGTGACCCATCATTGGAACGAGCTCAACGAGCTCGTTCCAATGAGGGGGTCACATGATATGGTTTTGTTGAAATATTTTGAAAAATAATATTTTTTCAACTACTGAATTTGCATATTACATGGGTGGATGCGGGTGATTCATTGGGTAAAGGGTTAATCCTTAAATTTAATGTAACACTTTCAAAACTAAATGTCGCTGTAATGCTTTCGTTGTTTAATTTCAGATGAAACCGCTACTATACGAGTCACAAACTTGTCGGAGGATACAAGGGAATCAGATCTCCAAGAACTGTTCCGACCATTTGGTCCAATACAGAGAATTTATTTGGCAAAAGACAAAGTTACAGGCCAGTCAAAGGTGAATATTTCACATTATAAGGATTAGTGTTCCAGAATTTCTTCTTGGGGCCAGGAGATCCCTTTTAGGGTACACCATTCTTCTGGCCAATTTTTTCACCAAACATCAAACAATAAAAATCACATGGAACGTCGATATTTCGACGTAACAACCCATGTCTTATTTCCTGATTATAAACTAGTGTCTAATCGGCACGTGGTCCCATAGCAGCATTCTTGTGCGTAGTTCACATGACGTCAATTACGACAACAGGAGCAAGTAAAGCGCATTCATGACGTCATGGTGTGAAGCGTTTGAGCCAACGAACAGATTGTCGGTTGTTTTCGGAGAATTTAGCAACAATGAATTAAATAAAAAGTGTAAAAAACATTCAAAAATTCATGTGATATACAGAATCTTTAACTCATGATGTTTGGATATAAGATTTTTTGAAACTTGTTTGATGAATTCGATTCACCACTCGCCTAAAGGCTCGTTGTGAATCAAATTCATCAAACTCGTTTCAAAAAATCTTATATCCAAACATCACTCGTTGGAGATCCTCTATATTACCCCCGTAGAATGTTCCTATGTAAGTTAGTCACATGTTGCAAGCAGAGACAGAAGATGGAATGTGCTTCTGATATTGAATCTGAAGTTGATCAAGTCTGGAAATAGGCAATCTGTCATTTGCAGAATGAAGTTCCAAGTGGGAGAATTTGCAGATGCTATCCCATGGGCCGATTTATTCTCTGGGTACCTCGTTCTGCTTAGGCTTTAGACGTTGATACAGATTGAGGTTGACAGGAGGTAAATTTAGTGATGCTACCCTGCTGTGCACTTGAAAAGTGTAGAAAGCATCTTATTTCAAGGTCAAATGACAGGTTTTTCTTTTTTAGTATAAAAACAGTTTTCCAGAGGCTGGAGTGAACATGATTTCATGTGATCATTTATTATAAAACTTCATGCATACAGTATATATGTAGTTGTTTCTATATTAACTCTTTCAACACGAGAGGCTGCTTTTCCGGTCCAGAAACATGATACGTAATTTCATTAAGTAGGATGGCTACAGCCTACTAAGTGAACGTGTGTGGTAGAACAATATTTTCAGTGTGCAGCCTGAAGGCTGCACGTTCAAAATATTAATAATTGCTCTACCCCCAAATAATGGATATGGACTCTTTCAATTTCTGCCATTTAACTGGCATGGAAGATACCACCAGTGTTCAAAGGGTTAATGTTCTCAGTTCAATTAACCCCCTGCACACTGATGTCAAAATGGCAAAGTTTTCAGCAGCAAATATTTCCCATAATGCAGTTTGATATTTAACCAAATATACCTTGTTTGACGGAGCTCAAACTTAATTCGTAGTTAAACAAGAGAAAAACAGCGTAATGAGAGAAAATTCTGTTGCACTACCAGTGTGCTAGCGGTTAAAAGGTAAAATTTCTTATTCTGTGTACATTTTTTCTCCAAAAGAAATTTCCAGTTGGAGCCCTCACAATGCAAATTTTTGCGAGGACGTGGACCCCTGACCCTTTCTCAGTGAAGACAAAAGAACTCCTGGTTAGTAGCTTTTGGCAGGAGAGCAATGATAGTGTCACTTCTATCAGTTGTAAAATAAACGAACAGACGACGGGTTACTTATAACAAAACAAATACAGTGGAACCCTGTTAATTGAATAACCACTTTGCCAATGAAAATTATTCAATTAACAGGAGTATTCAATTAACAGGGATTGTGTCACTTTCCTGTATTCCAGAGATAAACTTAGCATTTATTCTATCATATCTTGTTTGACAGAGCTCCATGAGCTCTGTCAAACAAGATATAATAGATTATATGCCTATATTGGATGTACTGAGGCCAAATAGGTCTATACACAAACAAAAACTAGGGAGAGTCAGGGTAATTTCTCGACATATTACAAGATTTTTTATTCAATTAACAGGAGTTACTCTATAACCTATATTCAATTAACAGGTCAAATTTGTACTGGAGGATTGGTAAATGGTTTTGTGTTGGGAAATTATATTCAATTAACAGGGATATACAATGAAGAGATATCCAATTAAGTGGACTCCACTGTACGACATAAATTAAATTCTGAATCCAGTATTCTTTTCCAATCGGACCTTATGGCAAAATAAAATACAACATAAATTAAATTCCAAATCCAGTATTCTTTGCCAATCTGACCTCATAATGTTTTGAAACTACTCGTAACATGACTCAGAGGTGGAGCGTTGCATCCACATATGAATAGATGAGTCCTGGTAATTCACCCTCAGCAATCCACAGTGCCGAGGAAAATGCTGAGGAAACGAAAAATATCCACAATAAAAATACTGCTGAGGATGCCTTCTTCAGAAAGCCTTGTGGTCTCAGAAATTACACAACTTCCAGATTACACGAGGAATCAAACCATGTGGGTTGCACTACGCTATATTGCTTATCTAACAATTTTCAGTACAAGTTGCCACTAGAAGGGGGCGCGGTGGCGTTGCGATAACCAGTTCTCGTCAGATCACTGAAATTAAACAACGTCGAGCCTGGTTCGTCCTTGGATGGGTGACCGTCTGAGCAATTGATTCAGACCTCCGCCTTGTGTCCTTGGTCAAGGCACTTAACCCCAATTGGGGCATGACGACGCCGTGTGCTAAGGCGTACTTCACGTCGATGGTGCACTTGTCTTCAACCAGTCTAACCCTGCCTGTGCTGCAGTGCAGAGTTATGATGTTGGGGAGCTGGCGGCTGCTTGTCGTTGCTCGGTGGTTCTCTTTGGGTACTCCAGCTTCCTCCACCTGTAAAACTGTCACTGACACGATATGACCTTGGCTGTTAAAGTGTCGTTAAACCGTAATAAATAAATAATGCCATTAGAAAACCACTAGAAACTATATGTTCAGCTTCTTCTATGTTGATAACACCAGAATCTGACATCAGTTTCTGGAAAGCTGTTACAGAGCGTTCCAGAAACTGATGTCAGATTCTGGTGTTATCAACACAGAAGCAATGAGATACTTAGTTTGTGGTTATGTTACATCTTATTTTCACTCAACCATATATTGAGCAAGTCACCTGCTTATTTCCGAGATTTTTTCTCAGCATTCACATGGCTCATGATATTGGCATGATCAAATCGAGTGAAAGATTCTGCAAATTGATTTTGATTATATACACATGTATCTCAAACTACTTTCACATGTTAAAGTTACTTGAAAGTTTTCACTTCACCACATACTACATTTACATGGCAATTGAGACTATGCCCTACTGCCTGATGATTTTTACAATCGAACAGGCTTCACAGCAATTGCCATGGAAGAACTAGTTTTTCACAGCAATTTTTTTTGCCGAGGAAACAAGGATGAATTACTAGGACTGATAGATTGGCATGCCATTCACATCATCACAGAATTTCTGCCAAAATAAATAGCAACAACTAATGCATGATATGGGGGCATTGTGGTAACCCGTTCTCGTCAGATCACCAAAGGTAAGCAACAACAGCTATTTTGCCGATGAAAATTATTCAATTAACAGGAGCATTCAATTAACAGGGATTGTGTCACTTTGCTGTATTGGAGAGATAAACTTAAGTTAGCGTTTATTCTATTATATCTTGTTTGACAGTGCTCCATGAGCTCTGTCAAACAAGATATAATAGATTAAATGCATGTATTGGATATACTGAGGAAAATAGGTCTATAAACAAAGGAAAACTGTGGAAAGTCCGAGTAATTTCTTGACAGGTTGCAAGATTTTTTATTCAATTAACAGCCCAGAGTTTACTCTATAACCTATATTCAATTAACAGGTCAAATTTGTACTGGAGGTATGGTGAATGATTCTGTGTTTGGAAATTATATTCAATTAACAGGGTTATTCAGTTAAGAAATATCCAATTTAGTGTGCTCCACTGCATTGTAATAATAAAGAATCACCTTTTCTCCTATAGGTTACCGCCACGTTATGTAGTGTAACCCACTAACATGCTGGCTTCAAACCGATAGGTCCACGGTTCGATATCTGTCAGGGGCAACTGCGTTGTGTCCTTGGACAAGGCACTTAATCCCGATTGCCCACGTGGGGGCATGGGGGCATGGTGGCACTGTGTACTAAGGCATACTGCATGTTGACGATGCACTCGTCTTCAGCCAATGATAACCCTAGCCTGCTTGTGTGGAGTTGGTATGTTAGGGAGTCTGACTGGTTCTCTCTGTATACCCTGACTTCCTCCACCCATAAAACTGTCTGATCCTGGCTGTTGAGGTGTCATTAAGTCCCAATAATTAAATGCTAACAGTCTACAATGTAAGCAAGCCTCGAAAAAAGCAATCTGCCATTTGCAGAATGAGGTCCCTATAGGGTGAATTTACTGATACTATCCCATAGATTGGGCCAATTTATCCTCTGGATTCTCTTTCTGTTTAGGCCTGGGACCTTGATTCTGATTGAGGTTTGCAGAGGGTAAATTTAGTGATCACCAAATTCACCCTCTGGGGACCTCATTCTGTGGATGACAGTCTGCTTATTTCCAGGCTTGAATGTAAGATCTTTATTTCCAGGCCTGTTTGTGTTCACCGAAGTGTTCTTCATACATACTCCATTGCTTATTCAATGTTTTTCAGGGATTTGCCTTCATAAATTTCTACCGAAGAGAAGACGCTGCTAGAGCAATATCCGGTGTTTCAGGTTTTGGATATGATCACTTGATCCTCAATGTGGAATGGGCCAAGTGAGTTTATTTTTAAAATATTTAATGTGCCAACAAGACGAAAATCATCCTCCTCTGATTGGTCGAGAGCTTGCTTAGTATGTTCTATGTTTACGGCACAAGTGGCAAATGTTACCGTCTGACATCAGTACGCGAAATATTTGAAATGACGTCGTCTGTTTCGTAATTGCTTCACAACGGAGTGACTAGCAAGCTGCTTCATTTTTCTGGATTTTTCACTCGTGTAGCAGACGGTGTTCCGGATGAGGTTTTGTTTAAATTACAAACTGATGTATGATTTGAACCGAGATGGAATGAGTTTATGTGGTTTAATGACTATTTATCAAGTGCCGTCGTGGATACACGAGAGGTTTATTTACTAAACCTGTGATCGTTAAAAGTAATCACAAGTTTAGTAAATAAGCCTCTCGTGTATCAATGATGTAGGTTTTTGGCTACGGGTAGTGTCTTATTGGAACATATACATTATTGTGATAAGTTGACGGTAACATGGTCTGAGGTTTGCGGCTCGGAGCGTAAGTTCAACCTTGACGCTTTGCGTCTCGGTTGAACATAAGCTTCAAGCTGCAAACCTCAGACCATGCTACCATCAACTCATCACAATAATTAATAATATTTGGTTCTTCCAAACTGCTGTACAATAGCACTTACATATATATATATAGACATATATTCACCACAGCACCATCCAACTTGTTAACGTCTGTATTTTAACTTTTCAAACCAAAAAAATTGTATTAACTGCACTTTGAGTACTATAATCTTCGTGTTTGGTGGAAATAAAGACATTCAATCAAAAACCAAAGGAAGATTCAGAATCTGATGAGTTGGAACTATCTGAAACTCAAGAAGTTGTGGCCAATTTTGATAATTCAATGGAAGAATATTTATTAGTCAAGTTGTGACGAAGTCAAACTCGACTTATAGTTTGGTGAATGGCGGGCAGGCGGGCGGGCGGGTGGGCGTAAACAATTGGTTTCCGGATGATAACTTGATAGTGGTTCAACCTAGAGTCATGAAACTTTACAGGCGTGTTGGCCTTGGTGCGAGGAAGAACCCTATTGATGTTGGACTCACCAGGTCAAAGGTCAAGGTCACAGTGACCTTGAACATAGTATATCGCAACAGTTGGTTTCCGGATGAGAACTTGATAGTGGTTCAACCTAGAGTCATGAAACTTCATAGGTGTGTTGGCATTGGTGTGAGGAACTGTTGTCACAACTCGACATTGGATCGGTGATCCTGAGCGGCATTTTTTATTTATTGATTGGTGTTGAAGGTCACATACTTATGCACAATGGCTAATCATGACTGTGACAGTTTTATGGGTGGAGGAAGCCGGAGAGAACCACCGAGCAACGACGAGCAGCTGCCAGCTCCCCAACATCGTAACTCCGCACTGCAGCACAGTCATCAGGGATAGATTAGTTGCAGACAAGATATTTGTGTTTTATGTGAATGTATTTTGTGCTTCTTATAGGGCAACTCTTTGATTTAGCAGTTGTGACTAGTGAATTCTTGAACATGAACAACCAAGTTTAAATTCCCCTGAATTAACCACAATAAATGTAGTAAAGGAAATGGTTAACCGGATAATCGGTTTGAAACCAGTTAGCTACCTAACCGATCAGAAAAACCATCAACTGGTTATCCGAAATATCGATAGTGATGGTCATTCCACATTTAAAACATAGTAAATTTGCCACTTCTCCATTGTGATACACATCGAAGCCACGTTGTATATATTGAGAAATAATCGGCTTTGACGTTCAAGACTTTGTTAATGATCGACAGTTTCCATGAGTAATCGCAGAAACTATTCCATAATGTGTTTACAAACGAACGTTGTCGAGTACTCGACAACGTTCGTTTGTATACACACTACGGAATAGTTTGAGAATACTGCTTTCCAATTCCTCCACTTTTAATCCCATATTCACTGAAATAATGGCCACGGATAACCGCATATTATCGGGCTATAGCTCCCGGTTAGTCGGTTACGAAAATGAGCCAACCGTTTCAGACCTAAATAAATGCTGTGCCTGAATATTGGAATTATTGCACAAACCATGTGGTATTTGATAACATTTATACCACTTGCACCCCATCCCCTGCTGCCCTATTATGCTGTCTGTCAGAATCTTTTGTTGTCAGTCAGAAAAAAAGTGTTGGTCACTTGAATGCCACCATTTTCTCCAAAAGCCACTAATGTGGAGAAAAACAAGTTGACGAAACTATGTTTTTCATTACGCAAAATTACTCTTCTCTTTCAAATATCCTTTGTAGTAAAGCACTCAAAAGTAAAAAACCCAAGCGAGATTGGTCAGTTACTATGCTCGCTTCTGTCAAAACTCTCTAACAGTATCGGCAAGAGAGTTCATGCGACTAATGGGTCTGTGCGGAGCAGCGGCCGACTTGATTCCGATGGGGTGCTTATGCATGCATCCTCTCCAGATATTCTTTACTCAGAACTGGAGTGTCAAGACACATTCGTTAGACCACTAGATTGTTTTAACAGATCTGATAAAACATAAAGTTCAGATTTTGGCGGATCTCGAGTGGTCAACTCAGGGAGTTCTGCTTCAAGTACTGGATCCGGTCTTTACTATTATGACAGATGTGAGTCTGACAGGTTGGGGTGCGTCCCTGATTCCTACGGACCTGAAGTGCCAAGGTCTTTGGGACTCTTTGTTCCTGAAAAAGCACATAAACATCAAGGAGATGATGTCTATTTGGCTTTCACTGATGCAATGGATAACTAACGTAGCAAACGTACATGGGCAGATTCTGTCGGACAATTCGACAGTAGTGGCATATCTCAGGAATCAGGGTGGCACTCATTCAATTCCTCTATGCGAATTGACGGAGAAAATTCTCCTGTTTGCTCTCATATTCCGGTTTGTCTGAACGTAGTAGCAGGTTCGCTCTCAAGGAAGGGTTGTCTGTTGCCATCAGAGTGGACTCTCAAAAAACGAATATTCTGGCAGATTTGCCACCAGTGGGATTGTCCCATGATACAGTTAAAACTAGAAGTCCTGTCATGAAATGCGCACAAATAGCACGTTGATATGCACGTTAGTGTACGCGTTATGACCATAGTAAGGCTATCAAATTTTGTACATATGGCCTGTGCACATGCAATGTTTCAGCCAATGGACCTCCGGGTAACCATTGGCAGAAACATTGCATGTGTTTGCTATGAGTAACCAAGAGAGCCTGCCGAGCTTTGGATGCCATTCGATATGGCAATTGCGTGCAATTCCAATGCGCAATTAAGCCTAGATAAGCGCACTATTCGTGACAGGACTTCTAGTTTTAACTGTAGATCTCTTTGCCATGAACCTAAACAATCAGCTACCAACATTTGTGTCACCTTGTCCGGATCATCGAGTGAATGCAGTAGAGGCTCTATCGATCTCATGGAACAGAATAATAGGTGTGCATATTCTCCAACCCGATGATTCAGCAGATTCTGTTAAAAATCAAACAGTCTCACTGCAAAATCTTTCTAGTAGCCCTCTGTCATCACAGAAACCTTGGATCAACCGATCAGGTGTCT
This sequence comes from Pictodentalium vernedei, assembly GCA_031216915.1. Lineage (NCBI taxonomy): Eukaryota > Metazoa > Mollusca > Scaphopoda > Dentaliida > Dentaliidae > Pictodentalium > Pictodentalium vernedei. The sequence goes on along the minus strand of CM062291.1, from coordinate 416,729,956 downwards.
GTTATAGGACATTCCCCGGAAGCTTCCTCCTCTCAAGGACCTTCTGTATCAGGGGAAGTCCCACACACTGCATCACAACCCAGAAGGTCTCAACCTTCACGTATTTCCATTGTGCAGTCCTTCTTGCACGGGATGCAATTTACAGGATGAGCAGTGGACGCAATTTCTAACTGTAGGAGGACCTCCTGTTCACTGAATTTCACAGCGAAATGGAAGGGTTTTCTTTTGTTTGTGTACAGACCAGTCGGTGGATATCTATAATCCATCTATTTCTCACATTGCCAATTTTCTGGTCTACTTGTTTGACGTACTCAACCTGCAGCATGTTACCATTAAGGGCTATAGGTCTGTGTTATCAGACACATATGCTCATCATGATAAGTTGAGTATTGGATTAGATGCTTCTTTATCCAAGCTGCTTAGTAATTTCTCTATCAGTAGACCTAGAACCCTCAGATTAATTCCTAAGTGGAATTTGGCTTGGGTTTTTTTGAAGCTTCAAGAAGCTCCTTTTGAGCCATTAGATGATGTCCAATTTAAATTCCTCACTTATAAAACCGCTTTTCTCTTAGCCTTCGCCAGACGAGTTAGTGAACTCCATGCATTATCTGTCGAAGATTCCCATTACAGTAGTGTGGGTAATACTATTACTCTTACTACGGAAGTGGGATTCGTGGCTAAGAATCAGATTCCGGATAAATGGCCGGAACCTATTGTCATTAAGGTCTTACCGCCCTCAGACAACCGTAGACCGCTGTTGTGTCCAGTGAGAGCAATGCGCATATATAAATGTTGATCTAGTTCATTAGAAAAGGAAGAAAGAGTTTTTTCCTTTCTCTTATACCTAACAGAAAGGATATTTCTGTTCATTCAGTCGCTAGATGGATTCAACTGGCAGTAAGAATTGCTTACGAGAATCTATCGGCAGATCAACGTTCTGTCAATAAGATTTCAGCGCATGAAGTTAGGGCATGGTCTTCTTGGGCTTATTCAAATAGTGTTGCTATTACTGATTTAATAAAGGCAGCATATTGGACGCAATCATCTTCATTTACAAAGTTCTTTCTTAGAAATTTAGAGTATCTGCGGTGACCTGAGGTCCTTGGGTCCTCTTTCTGTCGCACAGAATGTCGTACATTAATTATATGTCTCACTGATGTCTTAGGCAGTCTGCTCGAACACTGATGCTGTTCCGCTGCCCTCTTCATTCCGAATAATCTCTTTCAGAACAAGGGGAAGGTTGGGGTGGTTTTTTCCCTTTATATCATCTGGCTTTATAGTGAAAAGCAAGGGAATACCTCCTTCAGTGTCAGTAGTCCAGCGTCGGTCCTGGTTGGTTTTAATGTGTAGCTCGGTGTGAAGCAGCAATTACCGGTATATCACATTCATGTATTGCTTTTAAAGTGTAGCTCAGTGTGAAGCATTTGTATATGTTACATGTCATACGAGCATTAATATACAATCCTCGGACACTTTTAATGAGTGTAAGGCGTCTCATTCTCTGCACTTCCTTATAATTGATTTCCTTCACTAAATTAGCCTAAGGGTTATGAGGGCATTAAATGAAGAAATTATTCGGTCTTACTCCAGTATATATATTGGGTATTGTGTCATTCTCTTTTTTTATTGGGAAAAAGAGATAGACAGGAGTAATTCCTATGTCTTCTCCTATTCTCCTGTAAGAGCTATTCTTTGTTATGGAGTAATTGAGATACTACAGTCTTCTAAAAGTCCTAGGCCCTCCAGCCTTTTTACGATTCAGCTAAGTCTGGGCTAGTGACCTTAACTCCCTTCACTCTGATGTCAAAAAATCCAAATTTCAAGTCTCCATTTTTCCCATAATGCAACTGGGAATTTAACCAATTCAATCTTGTTTGACAGAGCTCAATGAGCTCTGTCAAACAAGATTGAATTGGGTAAATTTTGAGTTGCATTATGGGAAAAATTTGCACCTTGAACTTTAGATATTTCGACGTCAGTGTGCAGAGGGTTAAACACCAATAAATAAATAATATAAGCCTGGGCCATTGGTTATTAGTATAAAAATATGATAAATGTAAATTAATTTGTCAGTGTTATTAGACACATATGCTCATCATGATAACTTGAGTATTGGATTAGATCCTTGGTTGATCTCATGTCATTTCAGCCTCAGCCACAACAAAATGCAAAACCTGAATAAGCATCAAGACACTTGAAATCAGGCCTGAAAATAAGCCATCTGACATTTGCAGAATGAGGTCCCCAGAGGGTGAATTCATGCTATCCCATACAGGGGGTCAATTTATCCTCTGAGTACCTCATTCTGTTTAGGTTTGAGACCCTGATTCAGATTGAGGTTCACAGAGGGTAAATTTAGTGATGCTACCCTGCTGTGCAGGGTAGCATCACTAAATTCACCCTCTGGGGACCTCATTTTGCAGATGTCAGTCTGCTTATTTTCTGGCTTGCTTGAAATATTGTTGATAATCATCAGAACATATTAACTAGTTTACATTCTTTTTTTTCAGGCCTTCTGGAAATACTTGACGTTTTCTGGTTCAGAATAAAGTGGATCCTTATTGGAATATAACCTGTCATTCTTTTTGATTAAATATATGCATAAGTTAGAAATTTCTTTCTTGTTATCCTTTATCTCTCTGCAACAGTTTACTTACAGAGCCTTGGATTTAAAAAATACCTTCAGGATATGGAATATGTTCATTCATTATACGCTAAATTATACGCTAGATTATCGAAAACGAATTGTGGAAAGATGGAAATCATATCCCCTACTGTGAAGATTATAGAAATTTTCACTTTCACAGTATCAATCAAAATGGCGCCTTTCAAAGCATTAATTTAAGGTGAATACAAGTCAAATTATCAGTGGAAATGATCAATTTGTTCTAAAAACATATAATGAAAAGAAAATCTCGTGTTTTTGAGTGGATATCGATCATTTCCAGCAATAATTCAACACATATTCACCTTGAATTGATGCTTGAAACCCAGTAGCTGAATCAACATTTATCTCAGTCACTCATGAGTAGGGATCTGCAAATCACATTTTTTTTTTCCAATCAAATTTTGAATCAAATCTTGTCTCTGATATCAATATCGAATCGAATCTTAAAATTCAAGTTCATATTGCACCAAACGGAAGTTACGGAACACTGATGACCCTTAAAAAACAAACACCTTGAACACCAATAAATAAATATTGTCTATAGCACCATTGCTGAAACAGCTGGGCCTTTTATCCATAGTTTTAATTTTTGAAGGCTTAACTTGTTACTACAGTGGAACCCTGTTAATTGAATAGCCACTTTGCCAATGAAAATTATTCTGTTAACAGGAGTATTCAATTAACAGGGATTGTGTCACTTTCCTGTTTTCTAGAGATAAACTTGGCATTTATTCTAATATATGTTGTTTGACAGAGCTCCATGAGCTCTGTCAAACAAGATATAATAGATCAAATGAATGTATCGGATGTACTGAGGCAAAATAGGTCTATAAAGAAAGGAAAACTGGGGAGAGTTGGGGTAATTTCTTGACAGGTTACAAGATTTTTTTATTCAATTAACAGGAGTTTACTCTATAACCTATAATCAGTTAACAGGTCAAATTTGTACTGAAAGTATGGTAAATGGTTTTGTGTTGGGAAATTATATTCAATTAACAGGGTTATTCTGTTAAGAGATATCCAATTCAGTGGGTTCCACTGTATTCACGTTCTTAAGAACGTGAATAGTAACAAGTTACAGTTAAAACTAGAAGTCCTGTCATGAAATGCGCACAAATAGCACGTTGATATGCGCGTTAATGTGCACGTTATGGCCCAAGTAAAGCTATCAAATTCTGTACATATGGCCTGTGCACAAGCAATGTTTCAGCCAATGGACCTCTGGGTAACCCGGAGGTCCATTGGCAGAAACATTGCATGTGTTTGCTATGAGTAACCAGGAGAACCTGTCGTGCTTTGGGTGCCATTCGATATGGCAATTGCGCGCAATTCCAACGCGCAATTAAGCCTACATAAGCGCACTATTCGTGACAGGACTTCTAGTTTTAACTGTAAACCTTCAAAAACTGAAACTTTGGATAATGTTCTGGGCAAAATTCGAAGCAGTTGTATGGTATCAATGTCAAATTGAATCTCGAATATTCGCAGGAAACTATTGATGAGATAATTTTTCAGTATCCACTCAAAAACTCAAGATATCCTCTATACCGTGATTACCTGTTCTCCTATATATGAAAAGCCTATGATATAAATTTTAGTTTTACACACCAACCATGATGAACACGTCATCAATGGGATTTCAACAGAAAAAATTTACACGTACAGTAGGACTACATCCCTGTTGACCTTTGGTGATGTCGACCTGAATGCAAACTTGTCTAAATTTATCGCACGTCGCCTCGCGAAGAGTGAAATGGAAGTGGCAATTATTTATTACCTTTTTAAATGGGTTTACCTCATAAGATGCCAAAAATTAACAGACATGCATTGTCTCATGTTAATAAAGCATACATAACTCGAAATAGTATGTTATTAAAACAAAAAAGGCTCAGTTTCTTTTTTTCATTTCGCTTCGGCGATAAAATTGACAGCGGAAGTACCGCCTACCGATGCTCGTGTAAACAAAAACAGATTCGCTCATATGTACATCTGTTTTCAGTAAAATCGAGAAAAAATAATAGCGACTCTTAATAATCTGACGATCATAGTATAAATAAAATATACCCATAGTAGCTTGGTGTACCAAATGTTCACCACTCGTGGAGAAGTGGTGTAAACCGCATGCCAAAGGCTTGTGGTTAACACCACTTCGCCACTCATGGTGAACATTTGGTACACCAAGCTACTATGGATATATTCTATATATATATATGCTAAAACCCACTTTTTAATGCAAAGGAACAGGTCCCCCAACATGTATTGTTTAGGTACACTCAAAACTTGTTTTATAAATACCTTGTCAGTTGTTTCTAGGCAAGTCTTGGCTGCCTCTGTAGGCAGCCAAGACTTGACTAGAAACAGCTGCAAAGCCACTGGAGGCAGACTTTCAAAGTATTGCGAAAATGTATAAAAAATCTACAGATCCTAAGGGTTAAAATACATTAAAACGCTATTAATTTTTATGTGTACCCATACCATGTATGGTACACATAATGCCAGCATCCGGGATGGCCCTCCGTCGTTCATCCATCCTTTGTCTGTCCGACCGTCCGTCCATCCATCCGGCATCCATATCCATTTCTTTGGCATTCGATAACTTGAAAACTATTGCGTAGATTGTAATGATACTTTATATTTGTGTTCAGGTTACTAATGTGCTGAGCTCTATAGTTTTTGGTGTAAATCTGATTATTCAATACTGAGATATTAACCCTTTACCCAACCAATTAAGAATTTATTCCAATCCATTTCTTTGGCATGCGATAACTAAAAAAATATCATATTGTCATGTTACTTGATAGATATGTTCAGGTAACTGATGTGCTGAGCTGTATAGTTTTTGATGTAAATCTGACGATTCGATCCTGAAATACTAACCCTTTATCCATCAAATTAAGCATTACTCCAATCCATTTCTTTGGCATGCGGTAACCTAAAAAATATTGATTAGGTTGTCTTGTTACTTCATATGTGTGGTCAGGTTTTTAGTGTAAATCTGATAATTTGATCCTGTGATATTAACCCTTTATCCTTCAAATTGAGAACTCCTCCAGTCCATTTCTTCCGCTTGCGATAACTCAAAAAATATCAATCGGATTATCAGATTACTTTATATATGTATTCAGGTTACTGATGTGCTGTGCTGTATAGTTTTTTATGTAAATTTAATAATTTGATCTGGAGATATTAACCCTTTATCCATCATACTTTAGAGAATAGCTTTCTACTAGTTGCGCGTATGGGTACACATCTGACAATTCAATCGACCTATTTTTAAATAATTGTAAAGTGAAGACAGTTACAGTTGAATGCGTTTTATTGAATAACGACTTTGCTAGTGAAAAGTATTCAGTTAACAGGAGCATTCAGCAGTCTTGATTTTGAGATGAACTGTCACTCATGTGTACCATGGTGTCTACAGTTTTGTTTTTTGCGAGCAGACAACAGCATGTCTCCTCTGTACCGAGTAAGTAGTTGTGTTCATGTTCAAATTAAACAACACATGCATGGTAATTTGAAAAAAATAAAATCTTCCGTTTCTCGGGCCATTAATAAAAATTAAATGGTTCATGTTTGATATTTTACTCAAGTTAATAAAATTGATAAATTTGTCCATTGTGTGGTATTGGAATTTAGCCTATAAGTGATGTTCTGGACTGTAAGATACTGTATATATTCCGTTTGTATATTTGCTCGAGCTCAGTAACATGTACAGCACCTTAGAATATGGTTCTATATCTTCTGAACTATGATTTTGGCGCTATATAAATGTGTATATTATTATTATTATTAACAAGGCTTTGCAATGCTTTAGCTTCTTGCACTCAAGGGACGAAATACACCACCACCCATGCTATTCTGAAGATTGTGAGGCCTAAAACATAAAACAAACCAAGAACATGAGCTTTTGATGGCAAAGAAATAGTTACAAAAATAAAAAATATAATTAACAAAAGCCCGCCCACTTGCACAATTTTTATACTGTACCAATGACCCAAACTTAGCTGGTGCTAACTCTAAAATATGTAGGGCCAAACACAAATTTTGCCCCCAATCCCCAAAATTTGCATCAAAAACCGAAAATTAGATGTCCTGTATGGTCCTCCATACTTTTACTCCACTGCGCATGCGCAGTGTCAAGAAGGTCTCGAAATTGGCGTCAAATGTCATTCTTTGTTTGGCCCTCAAAACAGTTACATCTCACTGTTATTTGTGCTTGTAAATCTCAGTTTAAATGATGCCAGACACATAATTATGAGAGAAATGGTGGATATAAGGAGGAAATGGAAGGAGGAGAGGAAGAAACAATGGAAGGAAATGTTCAGGGATGTAACTTAGTGTTTCCTCTCTCCCTTTCTTTTTTTCCCCTCTAGCTATTCTCCCATGCTTTTGGCTTATTTTTTTGTAATGTTTATTACTAAAATTTCTTGGGAGTTTTGGCTTGGAAACAGAATTATTTTCTGTTTTTTCCCCATGTTTACGTCCTCACCCTTGGGTGTTTAGGCATTTTGGTCTGCATTTACCATCTGATGTTCTACAGTTTCTTCTCTGGAAGCCTCTGTTTTGCATCAGATAGTGTTTAAATTGGTAACTGAGTTCGGGCCCTGTTTACCAGTGCCTGGAGTCATGTTTCTGGTTTGTTTACACTTTTTGTTTAGGTTGACAACGGTTACTTCTGATAGTGATTACTTGTCTTCTGCTTAGTTCAGTTCATAGCAAGATACATTAATATTGTTCGTAAGTGTTACATCAATTTTTTGAAATGATTTAAAATTTTTGTCCACACTTAGGCATTTTTGGGATCCATTTGGGCTCATTGTTCCCATTGGGAACTTGGGCTCTTCTGAAAAGAAAATTTCCAAAAAAAAAAATTGTTTCTTTTTTAATTATTTTTTCGTAATGTTATAATGGATTATTTTATTGTGTATCTTTGTTTCAAGGTTTAGTGCGAGTACTATGACTGTTTACTTTTTTCACAATGAAGATTATTGTTCAAATTGTAATGGGAGGAAATCTTCCTCTGATTCTCATGATCAGTGTATTAATTGTAGTCAGTGTACTCGCACTAACCCTTGTTCAGTATGTATCAATTGGGATGACAAACGTGGGAGACGTGTGTCACGGTATGTTGTTAGCAGGGAGAGGACCATGCCGGTCCTCTCTCCGCAGGGTCACTCTAGTTTTTCACTCTCTTTTTCAGAGGAACAAGAACAGGGTGATGTTTCCGTGATGTCGTCCAGAAGTGTGCTTCTGTCGTCACAATCAGATGAAGTGTTAGCGGCAAAGTGCTCATGCAGATACGTCAGTTGCCTGGAGTTGGCTAGTTCGATCGATGGCTTTGATGTCTGCTAGCTCGCCCGGTGTTGCGACCATTCCCCGAATGGCTCAGTACCCGGGTTCGTCCATTGCAGTCCAGGAAGGAGATTTGGGTGTTGCGAGCACTATAAAAATACAACGTGCACACCCAGTGACGACGAATCAGAGGATGGTACGGAGGAAGCCTGTTAGTCCGGTTCCTAGCTCGTCCAGGTTCATCCGGACCGCGAGTGAGAGAGGCCCCCCTCTCTCTTACATCAACATCTGTGCCACGATGTTGTATGTTCGTTTGTTAATCGGAGCATACGTCCACTCCTCCTGCTCGGGACGCTCCATTGCATAGACAGTTGGACGCGGCTGTTCTATTGGCTTCCTCATCCTAACTTCAGCACACAGGACCGCACCTTGGCTATGTGACCACAGATTTCCAGGGGACGTTCGCATATTATATAAATACAGGATTGAACGTCCATGGAGCTCCTGCTTCGCCAACCAGAGAATACACTTTGTCCAGGTCACTCCATCTGCTAGCCAAGGACACGAGGCCTTTCCAGTTGGGATGTTCGCATATTATATAAATGCAGGAATGAACGTCCCTGGAGCTTCCAGCGGCTATTCACGCCTGCCCGGGGCTCCACAGGCCTCATTGAGGAGCATAGCAGGGTGATGTTACCGTGATGTCTTAGAAAGTGTGCTTCCGTCGTCACAGTCAAATGAAGAGTTAGCGGCAAAGTGCTCATGCAGATAAGTCAATTGCCTGGAGTTCCCCAGTAGGATCAATGGCTTTGGCGTCCGCTAGCTCGCCCGGTGTAATGACCATTCACCGAATGGCTCGGCACCCGGGTTCATCCATTGCGGTCCAGAAAGGAGATTTTGGTGATGCGAGCACTATAAAATACATTGTGCACACCCAGTGACGACGGATACGAGGATGGTACGGAGGAAGCCTATTAGTCCGGTTCCTAGCTCATCCAGGTCCGTCCGGGTTGCGAGCGAGAGAGGTCCCTCTCTCATACAACAACATCTGGGTCCAGATGTTGTGGTACATAACGTTCCTCAGTTGGAGCATTTGTCCACCGCTCGGGACGCTCTGTTATATTGACAGTCTGGAGTGACTGCTCTATCGGCTTCCTCATCCTCACGGCAGCACACACAACTACACCTTGGCTATGTGACCAGTGATATTCAACTTATCTCGCCGACCAGGGATTCCATGGTGACCAGGTCACTCCATCCGGTCATCCTCTTGTCAAATCAAGTGATCAAGAGATTCAGACTTGGCAGTTATTCATTGGTTAACTCAGGTAGTTCCACTGCAATTGCCGGATCCGAGTTTTTCAGTTTTGACGGATGCCAGTCAAACAGGTTGGGACGCAACATTGAGCCCAATGGATTTGAAGTGCCAGGGTCTTTGGGATCCGCAGTTCCTAATCAAGCACATAAACATCAACAATGACAATTTGGCTTGCGATACGTCATTGAATGAACGTTATTAAGAAGGCTCACGTGCAATTCTTTCCGCCAATTCGACGATATTAGCGTATTTTCGGAACCAGTGAGGCACTCATTCCATTCTGTTATTCAAGTTAACAGAATGAATCCTTCTGTTTGTACTAGAACATCAAGTTCTCCTATCGGTCTGTCATATTCCCGGTCGTCTGAACGTATTAGCGGACTCCCTTTCACGGAGGGACCGCTTGTTGCCGTCAGAATGGACTTACGAGTATTTAATCAAGATTTGCTACCAATGAGAGCAGTCAATGATGGATTTATTTGCAACGCATCTCAACAATCAGTTGCAGACGTATGTCTCACCATGTTCCGATCCTCGAGCGTTTGCAGTAGACGCTTTATCGATCTAGGCGACGGAATGATAGGATATGCATATCCTCCAGCGCCGTTGATTCAGCAGACATTGTTCAAGTTAAATAATCTCAATGCAAAATTCCGTTGGTAGCATCTCTATCTCCACAAATACCGTGGATTAATCTACTCAGGAGTCTGTTGTGGGATATGCTGTGGAAGCTTCCTCCACATTTCAGTCCATTCTATTGCTAGATGGATTCAATTAACTATCCATACTGCTTACGATAAATATCTTCAACTCAGCAGTCTGTGCTTTAGATTTCAGCTCATGAAGTAAGAGTTCTTTCTATATCGTGGGCTTACGCTAATAGCGTTACTATTTCAGATATAATGAGGGCTGCATATTTGTCTTAGCCCTCCACTTTCACGAATTCGTATCTTAGAAATATTGAGTCCATTTCTGGAGATCTGCATTGCTTAGGTCCGTTATCTGTTGCTCAGAATGTCGTCCACTGAACAGTTGCAACTATACTTATATAGGCTTTCGGTTCTGGCAGTGACTCTGTCCTGCAGCCCTCTTCGCTCTGGGGTATTTGACCAAGGGGAAGGGGCGGGGGGGGGGGGGGGGGGGCAGGTGTTATCTTAGGTCACCTGCTTTATAGTGTAAAGCAAGGGAATACCTCCCTCGGAGTCAGTAATTCCGAGTCGGTACCATGATGGTTTTAAAGTTTAAAGCAAATGTTTACTCATCAATGTAATATTTTTTTTAAAGTGTAGCTCAGTGTGAAGCCTTTGTATATGTCACGTCTCAATCGGGCATTAATATACAATCCTCTGACACTTTTAATGAGTATAAAGAGTCTCATTTCTCTGGACTTCCTTTATTTATTGGCTTACTTTTAAAAATAATTAGTATAAAGGGTTATTCTGGATGTTAATAGAGATCATTGATGTTATTGTGCTCAGTTACAGAATGGTGTTGTGTCTTTCTTCTTTGATATAAATAAAAAAGATACATGTTAAGCCTATCTCTCCTTTTCTCCTTGAGGGGATAATTCTGTCACATGTAATTGAGCCTATTGGATTTTCCTTTATGTCCTAGGCCCTCCAACCTTTTTACTATTCAGCTAAGTCTGGGTCATTGGTACAGTATAAAAATGTTAAAACATTTATAGTAATTTATATATTTTTTATACTTACCACTGACCCAGACGGGGATGGCCCTCCCATGAGTTGGGAACTCTTATCTCCCCGCTGAGTACATAACGCTTACCAGGCACTGGTTGTAAGAATGACATTTGGCATCAATTTTGAGACCTCCTTGACACTGCGCATGCGCAGTGGAGTAAAAGTATGGAGGACCATATAGGACATCTAATTTTCGGTTTTTGATGCAAATTTTGGGGATTGGGGGCAAAATTTGTGTTTGGCCCTACATATTTTAGAGTTAGCACCAGCTAAGTCTGGGTCATTGGTAAGTATAAAAAATATATAAATTACTATAAATTTTTTAACTTTCCATAAATCGCTGGAGAAATGGAAAATCTACTTTCTGGGGCCTTAAGAGTTCATTATTATTCCTGTGTGTGTGTATGACTAGTTCACTAGAATGACCACACTTTTGACATTTATAAAAACCATGATTGTCAAATTAATGAATAAATAATAGTATGGCTGGTGATGGGTGGTATTGGAATTTACAGTTCTGTATTGATTTTGGTATTTTTTGGGGGGTATTCCATGATATCAGTTTGATATTTGGTATCTGACTTGACTGACATTTGCTGATAATACTGAAGGGGTAATTTACACCAGGAAAATACAGAATAAGTTGTCACTGTATTATTTTACTGCAGCGGCACAAATGCCACTGTGAATGAGCCCAAAAGAAATCATATCTCAAGTTATTTTGTATTTTTGTTCAAAACACACCATATCTTTTAATGGTCTATTTCAGGATTTCATGATCTCAGAGCATGTACCGGCAACATGTTATCGCTAGGAGGTCCTGCTGACTAGAGACAAATGACCTGGGCAGTGATTTCTGGTCAAGTCTTGGCTGCTTTAACAGGCAGCCACTACCAGAATCACTGCTAAGCAACTGGACATGTACAGGTTGCAGTCTAATGGAAATTCGAGAGAATTTCCCAGGCCCTTTGAACTCCAGATGCCGTTTTTTCTGCCCGGGTCACAAGCTATGTCATAATGTCATTAAGGGGGGTGACTGCAAGGTAACTGTATGGTGTATACCAATCAATAATTTCAATGTGCTGCATGTTGAAAATATTAATTTGTCTACCCCCCAAATAATAAATATGGACTCTTCCTATTGCTACCATGGAACTGACATGGAAGATACCACCAATTTCAAAGGGTTAAAGGTTAACAAAACTGAAAAGAGAAAAGAAAATCAGTCACTCGCATGAAAATAAACACTTCAACTGCTCTCAAGTCTCAACAAGGCCATGTAAATAATGAACGTAGGAAAATACAGAAGGTTTCGGTATTCAATGATTGGTTTGGCTTGGTTTTACGATATCCCCACGGTATCTGTCTCAATTTGTTTTTTCAGTATATTACCCATCTCCAAGTTTGGCTTCAACATTGGCATTGCTTCATCTATTCCATGGTGCACAGAATGTTCTTTTTACAGCTGAAATTTCTTATAATCAGGCCCTATGGCTCTACCAAAATAATACCAATAACTTAATTGAATAGTTGATTGATAACATACATAAGTAACAGCACATTATCTCCACTATTGAGTCTGCTCAAAGTGCTTTATGCAAATGCTTTTTGTCTCTTTCGAGTATTACAAGCACCAAGGGGGGTTTGACCATCCCCTACTAGGTAGGTCCTCAGGTGGCGGATAGAGGACGGCCTTCTCAATTGGGCGGGTTTGCTGGTTTTTAGCTAAACTTGACATAGTCAAGATAAGCTATTGCCATCACGCGTGCGGAAGTCTGTGAAACTGTGAGTCTGTTCACATTTTCCTTTAGCCCGGGCTACACCCAGCAGTTCTTGTCTGATCGTCACGAAATTTCATATACAGGCTTGAGGTCATGTCTAGATGAGAACGTCCCCTTTTGGTCGCGATCGGGCAACCGGTATGGCTGCCCGAACCCGAAAACCATTAGCACAGTCTACAGGTCGTATTTATGAAGGGATTTCATTGTAACTTTGGTAGGATGCCTCTGTATAATGCCTAGATGAGAACGTCCCCTTTTGGGCATGATCTATCGACCATCGTGGCTGCCCAAGCCCGAAACCCAAAAACTTTTAGCACAGTCTGCAGGTCATGTTAAATATGGAGGGATTTCATTGTAACTTGGTAGGATGACTCCTTATGATGTCTAGATGAGAATTGCCCCATTTGGGCGTGATCTGCCAACCGTGACGACTGCCCGAGCCCAAAACCCGAAAACCTTTAGCACAGTCTACAGGTCATATTTATTGAGGAATTTAATTGTAACTTGGTGGGTTGACTTCATACAATGTCTAGATGAGAAAGTCCCCTTTTGGTCCTGATTGGGCAACTGTGATGGCTACAGGGGCAAGAAGCCCGAAAACCTTTAGCACAGTCTACAGGTCATATTTGTGAAGGGATTTCATTGTAACTTGGTAGGATGACTCCAAATAATGAGTAGATGAGAACGTCCCATTTTGATCGCGATCATTCGGCCTTGATGGGTGCCCGAGCCCAAACAACTTTAGCATAGACAAAAGGTCATATTTATGGAAGGATTTCATTGTAACCTGTTCGGTTGACTCCATCCATATAATGCCTAGATGATGACATCCCCTTTTGGTCGTGATTGGTCAGCTGTGATGGCTACAGGTAACCAACGCCCGAAAACCTTGAGCACAGTCTACAGGTCATATTTATAAAGGGATTTCAGTGTAACTTCGTAGGATCACTCCAGATGATGCCCAGGTGAGATTGTCCCCTTTGGTTGCGATCATTCAGCCATGATGGCTGCCCGAGCCCAAAGCCCGAAAACTTTTAGCACAGTCTACAGGTCATATTTATGAAGGGATTTCATTGTAACTTCTTAGGTTGACTTCATATAATGTCTAGATGAGAACGTCCCCTTTTGGACACGATTGGGCAACTGTGACGGCTACATGGGCCCGAAGCCCGAAAACCTTTAGAACAGGCTACAGGTCATATTTATGAAGGGATTTCATTGTAACTTCGTGGGATCACTCCAGATGATGCCCAGATGAGAATGTCCCCTTTTGGTTGCGATCAATCAACATTATTGTTGAAGCCCGAATACCTTTAGCACAGTCTACAGGTCATATTTATGAAGGGATTTCATTGTAACTTGGTAGGTTTGACTTTATATAATGTCTAGATGAGAACGTCCCCTTTTGGACACGATTGGGCAACTGTGACAGCTACAGGGGCCCGAAGCCCGAAAACCTTTAGAACAGTCTACAGGTCATAATTATGAAGGGATTTCATTGTAGCTTGGCAGGATGACTCCAAATAATGTCCAGACGAGAACGTCCCCTTTTGGTTGCGATCATTTAGCCTTGATGGCTGCCCGAAAACCTTTAGCATAGTCTATAGATCGTATTTATGGAAGGATTTCATTGTAACTTGTTAGGTTGACTCCATATAATGCCTAGATGATGACGTCCCCTTTTGGTCGTGATTGGTCAAATGTGATGGCTACAGATGCCCGAAGCCCGAAAGTCTTGAGCACAGTCTACAGGTCATATTTATGAAGGGATTTCATTGTAACTTTGTAGGGTCACTCCAGATGATGCCCAGATGAGAATGTCCCCTTTTGGTTGCGATCATTCAACCATGATGGCTGCCCGAACCCAAAGCCCGAAAACATTTAGCACAGTCTTCAGTTCATATTTATGAAGGGATTTCATTGTAACTTGGTAAGTTGACTTCAGATAATGTCTGGATGAGAACAGCCCCTTTTGGACACCATTAGGCAACTGTGGCGGCAACAGGGGCCTGAAGCCTGAAAACCTTTAGCACAGTCTACAGGTGATATTTATGAAGGGATTTCATTGTACCTTGGTAGGATGACTCCAAATAATGTCTGGATGAGAACATCCCCTTTTGGTCGCGATCATTCAGCCTTGATGGCTGCCCGAGCCCAAAACCCCAAAACCTTTAGCATAGTCTATAGGTCGTATTTATGGAAGGATTTCGTTGTAACTTGTTAGGTTTGACTCCATATAATGCCTAGATGACGACATCCCCTTTTGGTCGTGATTGGTCAGCTGTGACGGCTTCAGGGACCCGAAGGGGGCGCGGTGGCTCAGTTGGTAGAGGTGCAGGCTGCAAGCCGAGAGGTCCTCGGTTCGAATCCCACCTGCGGCAACCGCGTTGTGTCCTTGGGCAAGACACTACACCCCCATTGCCCACATGGGGGCACGGTGACGTTGTGTACTAAGGCGTACTGCACGTCGATGGTGCATCTGTCTTCAACCAATGCTAACCCTGCTTGTGTGGAGTTGGTATGTTGGGGAGCTGACAGTTGCTCGCCGTTGCTCGGTGGTTTCTCCGGGTACTCCGGCTTCCTCCACCCGTAAAACTGTCACGGTTATGGTTAGCCATTGTGCATAAATATGTGACCTTAAACACCATTAAATAAATAAATAAATTCAGGGACCCGAAGCCCGAAAACCTTGAGCACAGTCTACAGGTCATATTTATGAAGGGATTTCATTGTAACTTCGTGGGATCACTCCAGATGATGCCCAGATGAGAATGTCCCCTTTTGGTTGCGATCATTCAACCATGATGGCTGCCCGAGCCCAAAGCCCCAAAACCTTTAGCACAGTCTACAGGTCACATTTATGAAGGGATTTCATTGTAACTTGGTAGGTTGACTTCATATAATGTCTAGATGAGAACGTCCCCTTTGGACGCAATTGGGAAACTGACGGCTACAGGGGCCCGAAGCCCGAAAACCTTTAGCAGCACAGTCTACAGGCCATAGTTATGAAGGGATTTCAATGTAACTTGATAGGATGACTCGTTTTGGAATAATTTCACTGTAACTTGGTAACTTTCGTTGATATACGTTAACTGTGAGGGCCACATACATTAACTGTGAGATCATATTAACCACCTCTCAGCTCTTTAGTACAGTGTCCACCTCATATTATTTTTTGTCAAAAACATAGCATACAGGGAACAGAAATGAACATATTTCCAATTATCACAATTCTTGTCTTATTTCATAATTCTTTCATAAACATTGAACATTATCCTTTTCATCAAACACAACACACAAGTTAAGCTACAGTGTCACTTACACTTTCATTAATTAGCAGGTTTGCTCAATTGAGCTGGTTTGCTGCGGAATATACGAATATGCAGCCCCGGACCAAAATGGTCATCCCTGCTCGTACCATCTTGCAGGTACCTTGTTCTCCCGTGAGGTGCGTTCCGGGGTAAGGAATCCTGGCAGTTGAGGACAGATAGGGCCCCGGTTAGGGCAAATCTCTGGGATGGAGATCAGGTCATAAACACTGCTTTGGCCCTGCTCTCCATCTTGGCGTTACCTGTCCAGTACACTGCTTTGGCCCCCAACTTCGGGAGTAGACAGATGGCCCGTTCTGACCAATCGGGAGCCCCACCCCCAAAAATACAAGTGTCGCGTTGGGAGGCATTTGGTGATCATTCAAAAAGTCATTTCTTTTTTCAAAAATCATCGTTGTTGTGTACTGACTTTTAATTTTTTAACTTTTAGAACATCGTTTGTTTTTCTTGCACTGTCTGTGTCAGTGATTAGTGGCAACTTTTACAGTGTGTTTTAAAATGACTGGATGGATGATCGACATCTGAAGACATGGGACTCCCTCAGACGGGTCAATCAGCCAGTGACATGTTTTGGCATCAACTCTGTCTGAGTATACTGCCCTAGTATAAGTATGTGGGAATACTGGCAGCTCGAGGGGTTCACTGCACAGCAGTAACTCCACCCCTTGTTGGACTCCGTGGTGGGTGGGAGCTGGGGCAATGAAACTTTTATTAATTACAATATGGCACAACCAACAAAAACAAAAAGACCTTTCAAAGTTACCGACCTAAAGGACTCTGACGACGACTCAATACAATCTTTGATACCACCAGAGGATATATTCCAAAATTCATTCTAATACAATCTACAGATGAAAATAAAAAAATCGGCACTATCAATCCCTTTGCCCTTGAAAAGGCCATCAAGGGTATCGCGGGTACTGTTAAAGACATTAAAAAGATAAAATCTGGTGATATTCTAATAGAAAGTATGAAACAAGTTCAGGTACACAATCTTACGCACACCACTAAAATTGTAGATTTTAATGTTAAAGCAAATTTTCATAGAACTCTGAATTCAAGCGAAGGCGTCATAAGAACAAGAGAGTTTGCTGATATGAAAGAAAATGAAATCACATTAGAACTAAAACCTCAAGGTATTACAGCAGTGAAACGTGTCGAAATTAAAAAAGAAGGTAAAATTATACAAACGAACACCTACATATGCACATTTGATGGCACAAGACCACCCAAATCTATTAAAATTAGTTACCTGAACGTTAGAGTGGATTTGTACATTCCAAATCCACTTCGGTGTTTCAGGTGCCAAAAGTTTGGCCATGGGCGAAATACTTGTAGAGGCAAACAAGCCTGTTATAAATGCAGCAAAAGCCATGACGGACCATGTGAGACCACAGGATATCAATGTATGAACTGCTACGGCAACCATATGTCATCTTCTAAGGATTGCCCTGTGTGGAAGAAAGAGAAACTGATTCAGAAAATAAAATGTGAGAAACAGGTTAGTTTTAAAGAAGCCAAAGACATCATAACATCTATGCCTGGCATGAATATATCAGTACCATCTTATGCCTCTAAAACAAAAGAAACCGACAGAATCAATTCGTGCCAAACTGAATATACTTGGCTTAATGGCACAATTCCAACATCACTGCAAACATTCACCACAGAAACCATCAATCAAACTCAACCACAATCAACACAAACAAATCCACCTGCCCAAGATACGCTTAAGACACTACTACAGAAAAATGAACAACAAAAATCCACGCCAGATGAAACAAAAATGGAAATCAAATCAGACCAGCAAATTAACAAATCGAACCCAAACACCAAACCTGAACTCATACACGGAAATCACAGCAGCAAAGTCCGAGTCAAAGAAGAAAACTTGGAAAGAAGAAATTAGAGAGAGAAAAGCAAAAACAGTTATCAGACAGGACACCCAAAGCCATTCAAGATCCTGTTACACGTAAAAGGTTTGAAGGCTTTGACCTGATGGAAGACGGTGATAGTTCATAGTTCTGTACCATTACACACACATTTACAGGCTGTGGCGGTACGTACACGTATTTCCTTACATTTGGGCAGAGTTTATTGATCCAAACTATGTTTTTATCCTTTAATTATCGTTAGTTGAATATTATTTAATTATCTCGAAGCGTCAACGAATGTTTCGAAATCGTCCATGTTTTGTATAAATATAAAACAGTAAAAACAATAACCCGGTAATGGCGCCGAAACGAATTGACCTTTTCATTGATGTGGAATCGGAAATTCGATCGCATTCCTGATTCCGCATCGATGAAAAGGTCTATTCGTTTCGGCGCCAATACCGGATTGTTGTTTTTACTGTTTTATATTTATACAAAAACATGGGCGATTTCGATTGATTGATTATTTTATTTTATTTTACGGTATAGACAACAAGTAACATACAGAGTGATACAAAACAGTTGCAACACAAAGAAGTATTTGTAAAATATGAGAATATAAGTAATATCTATACCGTAGGGAGATGACATAGCCAGAGTGGTTGTCTACCTGTCATCTCCCACTGAAATTGGATCCAGAGTTAGCATTGTACATTGACTACAGTTGTACATAACGTTGTTATAAATAAATTATCACAGTTACAATTATTCTTAGGTATATACAATTATTCTTAGGTATTTACAATTATTCTTAGTTGACGCTTCGAGAGTATTCAAATAACGATAATTGAAGGGATAAAACATAGTTTGGATCAATAAACTCTGCCCAAATGTAAGGAAATACGTGTACTATCGATTGCAGCCGGTAATAGGGGCGAAAGCTTTATATATATTCCTATTTTCGAGTTTTGAGTTCCCATAAAAACATGATGGGAACTTTTTCTATAGGATTGAATGGGAAGAATCTGAACGTAGAGGGGTAGCCACTACGTTCAGATCGCAGAACTAGCGTTAGGGGAGATTGGTTTCTCCAATCCACTCAGCAGTTCTTCCTGTTGGCTTCTATTTATCTGTCTGCTTCTTGCAATGGTTTCTTCAGATGCTCTGCGGCACTCATCTACCTTTCTCCAGCTTGCATTCGCCGCTTCGATCATTCTTCGGATCTCCGAAGATGTGTCAGTTGCTTGTTCAGGAGTATGGGATTGACTTTGAAGCGGTAGGTTTCGAAGAGCCAGTTTCCATATCCGCCACAGCCTCTCTAATTTCAACCTCATCCTCCAATTCTGCTCCACCGGGAGAAGGAATTGGGCTCTGGATGGGAGTTACCGGAATTTGAGGTGGGGACAGGGTAGTGACCTTTCTCTGTCTACCTCTCCGCCTTCTCGTCCTTGTTCTCTTCTTCCTTAGAAACTCCTGTAACCTTTTACCCAACGCAGACGATATCAAAATTTATTTTAAATATATTTTTTTTCAAATTTTTCAAAACATTTCAACAAAACCATATCATGTGACCCCTTGTTGGAACGAGCTCGTTCAAACGGGGGGGGGGGGGGGGGGGGGGGGGGTCACATGATATGGTTCTGTTGAAACTTTTTGAAAAATAATATTTTTTCAACTACTGAATTTGCATATTACGCGGCCGGATGTGGCCGATTCGTTGGGTAAAGGGTTAAGCGTCGTGCATCCTGGTACTTAGTTGATTGACTTTACATCTTCCTTTCCACCATGATGGAAGGTTCAGCGTGGATATAAACGATTGTCTTGACTTGACAATCTATGCTGAGGTCACGATTAGCCGTTGTGCAGAAATATGTGACTATAAACACCAATAAATAAATGGATGGAAGAGCCCGCCTCCTTTGTGTGAGGACCCGTGTGAGGTACTCTCAGAAAATATGCTACCTTTGCTCAAAGGAAATGGTTGTTCATCTGTGGTCTTGAATTCCACAGTTAAATGGATGCGCTCGTTCCTGGCGACCTCATGGATCCATCCACTGGAAGAACTAAAGTAGTGTGTGGGAGTTTCACGGAAACTAATGCAAACGAGGACATTTATGTTTGAAGCAACTTACCCTGATACTCTTTGTGGCTAAAACACAGAGAATACAATGTATTTGGATAAGAGAGATCGCCCAATTTTAGCAAAATTTTCAAATCACAATTAGGAGATAGTCCTTCAAGTGGAACCTCCATTTTGTAGGGAGGTACTGTCGCACCTCCGCTGGATACGCGCCTGCGATTTTAGTAAATACAGCCGTCAACTTCTGGTGCGGAACCTAAACGTCACCAATAACATGGCCCATGTACCTTTTTCTTAGTATCTCTCCAAAGGGAGAATGAGGTATATTTCTTAGTGCCCACTTGATGTTAGTGTGACACCAATGATAATACACTTATTTTTGCTCCCCGATGTTCCGGCGGAGGACTTTAGAAATGAGCTCCACCCGTGTGTCCACCCGTGCGTCCGCATTTTCGGTACGTTCGTGGTGTAATTAATTCCTCCTTTAGTCTTAAATATAGAGATTTGAAACTATTGGACATTCTAACACTCAGGCGACGAAGTGTTAAAGATGTGCAACATGAATATAAATGACGGAAAAAATCCCTTTGATGACAGATTTATTCCCCTTTATTGACTTTGAAAATCCCCACTGTTTCGAAATACTGTCCACCTTTATTGTGTAATGAACTTCTGCAGTTTTGAATGTGAAGGTATGAAACTTTTGAACGTTGTGTGTCACATACAGATGTGCAACATGTATTGAGATAACCGAAAATCAAGTTTAACAGAGTTATTGCCCTTTATCTGTCTATTCATTTATTTATTTATCTGTGTTTAAGGTCACATACTTATGCACAATATCTAATCGTGACGGTGACAGTTTTACTGGTGGGGGAAGCCGGAGTACCCGGAGAGAACCACCGAGCATCGACGAGCAGCTACCAGCTCCCAAACATCGTAACTTCGAACTGCAGCACAGGCAGAGTTAGATTGGTTGAAGACATGCGCACCATCGACGAGCAGTACGACTCAGTACACGGCGTACATGTGGACAATCGGGGTTAAGTGCCCAAGGACACAACGCGGGGGACCGAATCGATCGCTCAGACGGTCACCCATCAGAGGACTAACCGGGCTCGACGTTGCTTAACTTCGGTGATCTGACGAGAACCGGTTACCGCAACGCCACCGCGCCCCCAATTTTTTATCTGCCTAGAAAAGTTTGAATTTTGAAAGGTAAATCTTGCGACGAAAACAAACTTCTGTGCTAACTGTTCGAGTGGTGATAATTAGCGAAAAACAAGTCTGTCTTACTGATTGTCGATCGATACGTTATAAAGGTTAAAGGCGGTATTTATAAATAATGGGTACTTATTACTGTCAAATCATGATGATTGTGTCATTATATTGTTACATTTTGATCTCATATGAACGTACTTTTTGATATCCAACTCCAATAAACATTTGCCGGGAAAATGAGCTTAAATTATAAATGTCAGAACCCAGATAATAGATGTGTTTTACCACGTCCATGATATCTTTTTTCCGTTATTTTATATGTCCTCTTTGGTTAAACGCGGAAACATTTAATTATTTAATTTTACACACTGAATGGACGTAGAAACCCTGGGGTGCACACTAGACACGTGTCTCCCACATTTTTCCAGGAATAACCGAGAGAGAGCGAGAGAGAGAGAGAGAGAGAGAGAGAGAGAGAGAGAGAGAGAGAGAGGGGGGGTTAATACCACTATCGAAGTATGAGGTGTGGAAGAGGAGGGCACCTGAAATTTGTGTTTTTCTTTTGGGTACCTGTCATGTTTTATCGTATTGGTAATTAGCAGGTGGAGGGTACACTGTCATTGTACTTTCAGTCTTAAGATGTGATTTCCTCGCATGCTTTGCGTCTTTTGAGGCCTTTACAGTTGAAAAACGCCCATTTTTGGCTCCGTATTTAACCCTTTACCTAAAATGAAAATCAGACGACACTTGCAAACAAATTCTTGAATAACTATTTTTTTTAATTTTTTGTCTCAAAAACATAGGTTATGACCCTTCTTGGGAACGAGCTTGTCAAGGTGATAGCTAAAAGTAGCGATTTTCTTGTTTAAAAGTGTAAATATTTTCGATAAACTTTCTGAATGGGTTAAACATAAAGCGTAAAGATAGGTATGTGACGGACCCCGAAAACAGATTTGGCAAACTAACGTTAATTCAAGCGCTTCTAAATGAAGTATGAAATTTCATGTCATTATGGCGCACTTGTTAAACGCCACGTGGGCTATCTGATAACAGATCAATAGTAAGAGAGACAATATTCTCTTCTGTAATAGTTACCTGGGTAATTAAAGCCAGTTAAAATCTAATTGTTGGAAACCAGAGCGTCACACGTGTTCTGGATGCGCACCCATATTACTTATCTATCCTGTCTCCGAAATGTCAAAAGAGTTCACCTGAAACAAAATACGCATTTATATCTCTATCCATATCGAATTACAAAGCACTCGTTAAATCAGAATTAATATGTTTAAACTTTGCGTTCCGACTGTATAAAGAGTGAAGCGGAATTCTGAGGGGCAGTTGGCCTGAGGGCACTCAGAGAAGGTTCGAGTTTAGCCTTGGCCGTCGAGGGTCATAGGCACCGAAACTGAAAGTCCGCTTATGGTCGTAACCCTGTGAGGGTTGTAAGGAACCGATAGTAGTTTGTTAACGGTTACGAACCGTAGTGGGATAGTAGCCAAAGAAGTAAAAGCTGTAACGTTGAGGTCTAGAAGCCGTATCAAGAGCTTGAGTAAGCGCTTAAATAGCTCGCGAGTTAAAATAGTTTTAGGCGGTGCGAGAATTGGTGATGTTGAAAAGACTTTGCAGAATATTATTGTGTAAGCTTTGTTAAGCATATATCTGAAGGCGAAGAATAACTTAACCCCGTAGGAGCCAGGCGAGGCGCAAAGTGATCGTGAACAGTTGTAGACGCCGATCGAATTGTGATTGAACTGTGAGAACGCTGATAGAGTCACACAAGCAGAACATTATGTGTGTTAAGCCCGAATGACTGTGAAGTAACCCTTCGAGGAGGAAGCAATGAGAAGTGAATGGACACTTTGTATGTATCACACAACGTGAGAAGATGAAGATGAAGTGAGGTCGATCCAGCGAACACAACAAGCTGGGGGAGACGTCGAGGGCCCAAAAGAATAAACTTTTATCCGCGCAGTAGGTATATATTGAGGATTTACCAACCACTTTGTACATGTACGTGTACAACATACGTACACGATACGTTCACCAACGTGGAATTCAGTGTTAAATCGCACGCTTGTTCACAAAAATGTACAGTGGTCTTGAATCCCCCATGTTTTTTTGTGACTCCTAGATCGCACTTTTAACGTTCAAATACTCGTGGTGAACGCGCGTTTTTTAAAAAAGGGTGAAATTGTACATCTTCACTTTTATCTTTTACTTTAAAAATTTTTGTTGACGTTCCCATCGCAGATCAGACCATCGATCCATCGTTGGTGAACGCGAGCAAAAAATTCTGGGCTATCAAAAACGGTCTGCGGATTCTAGACCAGTGGTCCAGAACCCGCCATTGTTTTGAGGCGGTGGGTTTTTCCCATTTATGAGTCATTAGGGGAATTCCCCACTATGGGAATTCCCAAACTCAGCTAATCGACCGATCGGATCGCTCGATTCTCCGCCAATCGACCGATCGGATCGCTCGATTCTCATAAACTCGATCTGAACGAAGAGTGTTGTCGGTGTGTTAGAAATTCGCGAGCCCGCTGTCACGTCTTCCTGAAGTAAAACTAACACATGTTATCGTTATGATTGAATGAGGTTTTTTGTTCAAAAAGAGTCGATTATGAATATGGTCTGTATTATAGACATTCATGTTTTCTCTTGATGAGACGGATAGAAATTGAGTTTTGGAGGATATTGTTTGAAGGAGTCGATCTGTAATAGACATTCACGTTTTGTCTTGAATGAGACGAATAGAAATTGAGTTTTGGAGGATATTGTTCGAAGAGGCAAACACTTAGTGGAATGTTTAAAACGCATTTTCCGCTCAATTAGGTTTTTGAGTGGTAAATTTTTAATATATTCATGATAGCAATCAGAGAGAGATGAAATAGGTTCTCAGCGTTAAAATTAGTTTTCTGTTGTGTGTTGAAACTGTTTAACAGTCATCAAAGGGATTCTCTCTTAATTTGAGACTGAGTGAATGGTTGTTTGATGTGTGAATGGTGATCTTTTGACAAAATGTAAAAAACTACTGTCAAAATGCGTTAACTCAGAAACCGGTTTGTCATGTACTGTTTAAACGTATTCTTAAACTTCACCAATTCGATTAACAGTCAGTTTATTATATTAAAGACGGAAAGATTTTTATTACTTAAAACATAAAAATATAATTAAACATTTAATTTTGAAAATAATAAAAACAATTAAAACAAAAGATGTTTTTACAGATGGATCCTAGACATCGAGATCTAATTTTAGGCGAGTATGAACGTGCTAAGAAGAGCATTCAGTCTGCTGACAGAAGCAGACGTCTTGGTGAGATGGAACTCAAATGCGAAGCCACAAAAATATTTAAACCCGTGACGGAGGGTCAAGAGCGAAGCAGGAAGGAGATAGTCGAAGAATTGAGACCTATAAAGGAGAGTTCTTTGAGAATGGGTTCGTTGCCTCCTAGTTTTGGAAATCGGTATTCCGTTCAATCTACACCGGATTACGTTCCTACGGGAATTCAAACAGATATGAGTGAGAGCGACGATACAGCTTCGACTATCACCACTAGTAGCGTCGCATCGTCCGATGATGATGGCGGTAAGAGAGATCAGTCGTATGGAATTTATAAGGATTCTGAGGGTAGAACTTTTGTGGGAGACACAGAAGTAGAAATTGACGATGATGAATTGATCGTGGGTTCGAATAAGTATAAAGTAACTGATGGTCTGCGCAGATTGCTCCTTTACGACAAGCCCGGCGATTACACGGAACAGGATTTCGATAATTACGGAGACATTCTGGTTCAGACCCACGCCATGAAGAGAAATAACGATGCCAGAGAGACGAGACCCAAAGCCAACAGAGGTTACAAGTGGACGAAAGTGGTGAAACCCATATGGGATATGAACAAGAAGTTCGTCGAATCGGTGACTGGCAAAGGGGTGAAAACCACTTTTCTTCCAAGCGATTCCGACGCTCTGTCTCAGAGATTGAGTTTGTTGATGGCGAGCAGACGGGCTGGTAACACAGGATTAGATAATCAGATAGTTGCTATATCTGACGAATTGTTAAGACAGAAGGTTTTGAATAAAAACCAGTATAAAAGGCTGATGAACGAATTGACGGATTGATGTGTATATAATAAGTAGAGAGAAACAAACAAACAAAAAAAATAAAACAGTAAATTCTTACACTAGAATAATAAAAGTATTTAAACGGCAAAAACGATTTACCAGTGAAAAAAACAAAAATATATCATAAAAATAAAATATGTTGGTGATAAAGAACAGGGGATACGTCAGGACATACGTTCAAGGCGGTTCTGGCATCGTCGATTCTATAATGCGAGCGTTCACGGGCGATGCGGGTAGAAAACTCGCATCGACCGCATTTGAGGTCGGTAAGAAGACGGCTTTGGATGCTGGTAAGAAAGCCGCTTCCGAAGCCAGTGGTAGGATAGCTTCTGTGGCTGGCAAGAGGGCAGCCGACGCGTTGATCGACAAGTTGATCAGTCTGCCGGCGAAGCGAGCTGCGTTAGAGCGAACGCCAAAAAGTTGGAATGATTTTAAGGATGCTGTGGTGCCTATACAAGATTTAGCCAAAATGACGAGTGGATCTGGATTGAAGAGAACTCGCGACGGTGCGATATAAATAAATAATAACATTAAAAACAGAGTTTGAAAAACATAAAAAATTTGCGTTTGAAAAGAATCTAAAATAACAAACAAACAAAAATAAAACAAAGATGAACATTAAAGATATGTCTTGGAATGACGCCGCGACCAAGAGGTCGAATAACGAGTTCTTTCCCAAAAGCATAAGAGGTTTGATAGTGGAAAAATCGAATTGTGGAAAGACCAATCTGTTGATGAATCTGTTGTCCCAACCCGACTGGTTGGATTACGACAGATTGTTCGTGTTTGGCAAGAGCTTGTTTCAACCCGAATACAGATTGCTTCGAGAGTGCATGGATCGTAGATTGCCCAAGGACGTCATAGCCAGAATCTTTGACAGTAGGGAGGAATTCTACAAGAGCGGAGCTCCACTTTCGATCATTTTGGACGGTGCGGTGATGGAACTGATGAAGAGAAATGCATCTTCGAACGTCGAGTGTCGATTTTATGAGAACGCTAGCGACGTTCCGGATCCTAGAGAATTGAAATCGGAAGATAAGAATCTCATGATTTTCGACGATCTGCTTTTGGAGAGACAGAACCGATGCGAATCGTATTACGTTAGGGGTCGTCACAGCAACGTGGACTGTTTCTACCTGTCGCAGAATTATTTTCGATTGCCCAGACAGACGATAAGGGAGAACGCTAATTTTCTATGTCTCTTTCGCCAAGATCTCAAGAATCTCAATCACATCTACGGCGATCACGTCGCAAATGACATGAGTGCTGCGGAATTCAGGAGATTCTGCAAGAGGGTTTGGGATGGTGGACTTTGCAATTTCGTCGTGATCGACTTGACAAGCGAATTTAATCGCGGAAAATATCGGTGCGGATTCGACAAGTTTTATGTTTCTGATGATAATAAGACAGAGCGTGAAAATAAAATTTAGAAAATAATAAATCTTCAAATAATTAGTTTTGAATAAAAAAAAAAATAAAATTAAATATAATGTTCGAACATGGAGAATTGTTAGGACGGATAGCCGAGAATACGGCTGCAAAACAATCCATTCAAATCGTGGTGAGTGGCGATTCGACTCGATTCGCTATGAAATTCGAACCTTCCATCAAATTGAGAGAAATAGAGAGAAAAGTTACGAGATGGCGTAGGTGAATCTGGAGACTTATTAATCCTTTCCCAACGTCACCGAAAAGAATAACTCGTTCAAGTATTCCGACGGAACGGATTGGTTGGAGATTCGAATTCCCAAAGGGAGTTACGACATAGACGATTTGAACGATTACATTCAGACGCGAATGAAGATGGATGGAAAGGGAAGCAACAAGATCAGACTCGCTCCCAATCCTAATACCTTACAGACGATGTTGGATTTGGAAGATAATTTTCGAGTGGATCTCAACACGGACGATTCTATAGGCAGGATGTTGAGATTCGATCGAAAGATGTATCGAGGCCACGCGGCATCTGAAAATATGGTTGACATTCTCGCTGTCAATAGCATTCTGGTGAACGTGGACGTGATTGCTGGAAGTTACGTGAATGGTAGCGCTCAACCGACGATCTATTCCTTCTTTCCAAACGTGTCGCCAGGTTATAAGATCGTGGAGCGACCTCGAAATTTAGTTTATCTACCAGTGATTTTGGACACGTTGTATAGTCTGAAAACCATGTTGACGGATCAAAATGGTGAACTGTTAGATCTTCGCGGAGAGAGAGTGACGATACAATTTCACATAAGAGAAATATAAAAGCAAAAAAAAAAATATTGTGTATATATATAGATAACAAAAATAAAATAAATGCAATATTAATTTTACAAAATTATTTTAATATAATTATTAATCAAGAAACAATTGAAGTAAATAATTTTAAAAAACAGAATTATGACAGAATACGTGGTTAAAAACGTGAACATATCTGCAGGACAGAGGAAGAAACTTAAGAGAGCATTAACAACTCGAGGCGAGGTGGTGAGATTCAAATTCACTCACGAAGATCTGACGAGAGGTGGTCAGGATTCGATCGCCTGGACCAGAAGTCAAATCAAAAGGATGGAGAAAGCGATTCGCGATGGAAGAGGGTTGACGGTGAGATTGAGTCCCGCTGAATTGAGATACAATTTGAGAATGAAAGGCGGTTTCCTACCGCTATTGGCAGGAATCGCCGCAAAAGCATTACCCTTCGCCGCAAAGGCGCTACCCTTTCTCGGAAAGACTCTCGGCGTGGGAGCTCTCACGGGACTCACTAGTTCGGCAGTTGAGAAATTAATGGGAGGCAGCAGACTGTTTTTGAAGAAGGGAGGAGCCGTGTGTCGCGTCCATGTAGACGACAGCGGTAAAGGATTGTATCTAGAACCCGTTAGAGGTGGCAACTCTCTGAGAGGAAATGGTCTCTATCTGAAGAGTGGACGGAACGTTGAGCGACTCGGCAAGGGTTTGTTGCTCGGTGAGAATTCGCCGTTTAAGAATATACCGATTTTGAATATGTTATTATAATATAAAATTATATAAAATATAAATCATAGAAAGTATAAAATAATATATTTAAAATGGATAAAAAGGTGGAGAAACAATTAGACGATAATGACGAATATCGCGAGACAGAGTGCAAAGAAACAACAAAAAAATGAGATCAAAAGATGATCTCATTACTTTTTTTTTTTTTTCATTTTTCTTCGCTAAAAATCAATCTCTCTATTGTTTATATTTCCAAGTCCGTTATTAGCATGTTGACACTCGTGTCTTCTCCTTTTTCAAAAACGTGTTGAATGTTTATCTTTACTCTTTTGAGTTTTTTTATATCGGTCAACTCGCTCTCACCACCCAATTTCTTCATGAGTTCGAATGAGATGTTTGGAAATATGTAATTTCCATAGGGCAATGACAAATCGTCCTTGTCGAATTCTCTATCTTCGGCGATGACGATGTTCTGCAGATCGCTTTGGTACTCGTAAATCAAATTGAGCACGGCTTCATCCAGTTTCAAAGGCATCTTATATTTGTCGTATTTGTGCTCTAAACCCTTCATCTCGACCTTGTTCAATTCGATGGGATCATGTCATTGTAATCTATAGATTTTATGACCGAATTTCTTATTCGTTTCGACTCGTTTCAATTTCAATTCGCATCTTTTAGGTGTTGTTGTCCTCATGATCGATTATTTGTTTTTTTTGTTTTTACGAATTCTTGCAAATAATGTATATTTTAAATTCTGTATTTAAATAATAATATATTTAAAAAGTTTTTTTTTTTGCTCTTTATATATATATAAAAAAGTTGTTTTTTTAATTTTTAATTTTTTTTAATGTAAAAATTTTTTTAGTAAAAGTTTTTTTTCTCTTTATATATATATAAAAAGTTAAATTTTAACATTTCAATCTCTCTATTGTTTATATTTCTAAGTCCATTATTAGCATGTTGACATTCGTCATTTTTCCACTTACGAAAATGGTGTGAATGTTTATCTTTACTCTTTTGAGTTTTTTTTCATAGGCGAATGCGCTCTCACCACCCGATTTGTTCACGAGTTCGAGTGAGATTATTGGATATATGTAACTTCCATAGGACAACAATAAATCACTCTTGTCGAATTCTCTGTCTTCGGCGACGATGATATTATTCAGCAGTTCGCTTTGGTACTCGTAAAACAAATCGAGCGCGGCTTCATCCAATTTCAAACACATTCGATATTTGTGGTAGTAGCGCTCTAAGTCCACCATCTCAACCTCGTTCAATTCGATGGGATCGTGTTGTTGTAATGTATAGATATTAAAACCGAATTTCTTATACGCTTCGTCTCGTTTCAATTTCAATTCACATCTTTTAGGTGTTGTTGTCATGATCGATTATTTGGTTTTTATGAATTCTTGCAAATAATGTATATTTTAAATTTTGTATTTAAATAATAATTTGTTAAAAAAGTTTCTCTTTATTTCTCTTTATATATAAATAAAAGTTAAAAAAAATATTCTTACAAACTCAATTTTGAGGTAAAAACAATGATCAAGACCAAACATCCGAATTATAGTCTAGAACGTGCAAGACTTCAAACATTTAAAAATTGGCCTTCGCATCTCGCTCAAAAACCCGAAGATTTAGCCACCGCGGGGTTTCATTTACGTGGGTAGAGGTGACAAAGTCAAATGTTTTTGTTGTGACATACATTTGATGAATTGGGAACCTCACGACAGACCTTTACTAGAACACATAAGTAATATTAAAAAAGGCGACTGTGATTATTTGAACAAGATCCTAACGTTGGGATTGATCAAAATACAAGACGAAGAAAAGGATAGAGATAAAAACCAAAAATTATTGATGGATATGTTACAACTCGGACACACTAAGGAACAATTGTACAATGCGTTAAACAACGCGAACAAGACCCTGTCTCAATTCATAACTTTAGAACATCTCCTCAAATTCATGGCGGAAGTGGACGAGTTATTGTCACTCGTCGAAAACGAGCCGAGCAAAACGTCAACCAAGTGTCTGCTCTGCGAAGGTGTCGCAAACGTCTTGTTTCTACCGTGCGCACAGCTGCGTTACTGTAGACAATGTTATTCCGAAGACGAGAAAACGTGTTCGTTTTGCGAACGAGAAATAAAAGTGGTCTTAAATTGTTTTTGAATAAAAAACATATTAAAGAAAAAAATTGAATTTAAAATTTAACTTTTTTTTTTTTTATATATATAAAAAGAGTAAAAAAGCAAAACTTTTTTAACAAATTATTTAATACAAAATTAAAAAAAAAAATATTCTTACAAATGAAGCAAACAGATAAAACAATGGTAAATTTAAATGAGAAAACCATACCTCAGTTAAACAAGATTTGTAAAATATTACAAATTTCAGATTTCAGAAATCATAGAACTAAATAAAAAAAAACTGATGTCATACAAGAATATTTGCGAAACGCTAGAAAGGCAAACGAAATGTCGATAGCAACGACGTCAAAAGATGCATCGGTTGTGAAAAATGAGAAGATAGTAAAAGGAATTGAAATGCCGACGTCGAAAAAAACCAAAAACGTTTCGATTGTGAAAAATAAGAAGACGACTAAACGAAAAGCCGTTGAAGAACATCAAGTTTCCGAAGAAAAGAAAAGAAAAACTAAAACGAAAACGAGTGATGCACTTCAGATTCAAGACAAACGAGATATATCGAGCGAAATTCAATGAGCAATCGACGAAGAGAAAGGAGAAGAATATGTAAC
Organism: Pictodentalium vernedei; assembly: GCA_031216915.1. NCBI lineage: Eukaryota > Metazoa > Mollusca > Scaphopoda > Dentaliida > Dentaliidae > Pictodentalium > Pictodentalium vernedei. Next base: position 416,698,853 of record CM062291.1, on the reverse strand, counting down.
ACGACTCATTGTGGAACTATTCCAATCGAAACCCGTAGGACAGGAGAGTGCGATCAAAGGCATTTTTAAAACTTTCGACGTGGTTCCCTCGTTCAAGAAAGTCGATCCGAAATTGTTCATGGAACGGGTGAAGAAAGAAGTATTGGATTTGTTTCGCGAATACATGAACGTGGGATTAAAAATTAACATGATACTCCATTGCATAATGAATAAAATTGACGTGAAGTCCGGCGAGAGCATCGTGAAAAATGCATATTTCAGATCTAACGTCGAACCCGTATTTCGAGGTTCAGATTTATCAGACGTTTTTGAAAAGATGAAAGACAATATGTTGACGTCTCTCGCGAATTATCAACATGAAGGTAGTAATTGGACGTTCGATGAGGTGTTGAAACTCGAAATTCACATAAATAAAAATGATCCGTTGAAAGGATCTTCCTACTTGGAATTACCATATTTCTTGACTAAGAAACACGCCGTGGTCAATGTGAGAAATAAAGATGATCAGTGTTTTAAATGGGCAGTCACCTCCGCTTTATACCCTGTCGAAATACACTTCGATAGAGTTTCTCATTACGTGGAAACTTCTAAAAATCTCAATTGGACCGGTGTGACTTTTCCAACAGAGTTAAAACATATCGAATGTTTCGAGGCTCAAAATCCCACCGTAGCGGTGAACGTCCTTGGATACGACGACGAAAAACAAAAGATCTGTTCTCTCAGACAGACTTCGTATCGCAGAAGAGAAAAGACGATTATTTTATTATTGATTTCGAATGTTGACAATCGTCATTATTGTTGGGTTAAACATCCGACCTGATTACTGTCGAAACAAAATAATAATCATAAAGGAAAGATATCTTTATGTTACAATTGCATGAACGTGTTTCACAGCGAAAAATCATTAGCGAAACATCAAAAATATTGCAACGAAAATCAAGGTGTCGCTGTCGAAATGCTCAAATCCAACACCATCGTGAAGTTTGAAAATCACAATAGAAGGTTAAAAGTACCATTTGTCATGTATGCCGATTTCGAATGAGTTCCTGTCAACCCAACGCTCTTCAAAGTTACGTCAAAAGATATGAAAAACACATACCTTCGGGCTATTGCATTTACGTGAAATGCACTTTCGACTCGCAACACGACATGGGTCCCTTCACCTACACGAAACAGTGCGAAGACCACGATGTGGCTCAAAGGTTCGTGGAAGAGTTAGAATCGAAAATTCAAATGTTATACGACAAATTCAAAACTCCAGCGAAAATGATCATCACGCGAGAGCAGCAGGACGAAAATAACAGAGCCACCGAATGTCACATATGCAGACAATCGTTCGACGAGAATTCGGAGGAAAATAAGAAGGTCAGAGACCACGATCATTACACGGGTCTGTATCACGGTCCGGCTCACAGCAAGTGTAATTTAAAATATCGAGACGCCGCTTTCTATCCAGTGATGTTTCACAATCTCTCGGGTTACGACAGTCATCTGTTCGTGAAAAATCTCGGCACCTCACACGAAGAATTAAATTGCATAGCGAACAGCGAAGAAAGATACATTTCCTTCATGAAATGGAAGCTCATGGAGAAGAAAAGAGTAATCAACGGAAATACGTTGAAAGAAAAAACGAAATCCATTCGTAGATGCATACGTTTCATCGACAGTTTTAAATTCATGTCGACCGCTCTGGAAAGATTAGTCGATAACATGAGCAAGGATAAATTTAAAATCACGAGCGAACATTTCGGAGAACGAGTAGACGTCATGTTGAGGAAAGGAGTCTATCCTACCGATTACATGAACAATCTAAAGAGATTCGAAGACACCGCACTACCTTCGAAAGAAGATTTTTATTCGAAATTATACGAATCCAACATTTCCGACGAGAATTACGAACACGCCAAAAACGTGTGGAAATCATTCGATATGAAAACCATGAGAGATTATCACAATCTCTATCTAAAGACCGACGGTCTGTTCTTGGCAGACGTGTTCGAAAATTTTCGAGATGTCTGTCATCAAAATTACGATCTGGATCCCGCTTGGTATTTCCCCGCACCCAGTCTGGCATGGGACGCTCTGTTGAAGACCACCGAAGTCCAGTTGGAATTATTATCTGACGTGGACATGTTGCTCATGCTCGAAAGGGCTGCGAGAGGTGGCGTCTCGATGATCTCCCACAGATATTCTGAGGCTAACAATCCCTACATGAAAGAAGGTTTCGATTTGAAATGGTCGACTAAATACATACAGTATTGGGACGCCAATAATCTGTATGGTTGGGCTATGAGTCATCCTTTACCGATTGGAAATTTCGAATGGGTGAAGGAACCGGAAGAGATGCAAAAATGGATCGATGCACAGGATCGAACAATCTAAGATCTCTTCGAGTTTTAATATCTTCGTCATGAAATATCCTTTTTGTTTCTCTTGAGTGAATAGCATGCGATCTTTCAAATAATTCAGAACGTAATCGTAAAAATCTTTTTTTTCAAACGCGAAAATGGAATGTGTATTTCGTTTTCTACGTGACTACTTACGAATTGTAACATTTTGTACGTCGAGAATGTTGAAAAAAGACAATTTTTTCTCGGATGAAACTTTTTTTTGTTAAAAAAATATCATTAAAAACGAATTTATTTTTTTATTTTTTTGTTTTTAATAATTACTCATTACTTTTTATTTTTTATTTTTTTTTTTTTTTTTTCACTCACGTCTCTCATCGAATGATCGACATCTTATTTCCATCCGATTCGAATTGTAATTCTCTGTCCAACAGGACCAGGGTGAAGGCTTCGGTTTTTCTCGGAACGTTCCTATCGAATTGCATCTTGATCTGAATGTCTAAGATGCTACTCTTGAGTCGTTCACTCTGTTTACTGACGTCGAATACGAATATAGGATACATCGACTTGTATTCGCCGGGAGACATGTTAGGATTGCTCATCAATTCGTCTAGACCATGATACTTCTTTCTAAAATCAGCAGCGTCGCCATACAGTCTGCAGAAATCGTTCTTGTCGAACGATGCGTTGTAATCGATTGCTGGATATCTCGTGGCATTCAGAAACACTTGCATGTTTCTCAAACTGCAGTGATTGAACAGCGACGAATTCTTTTCCTGAGACCCGTCCCTATCGGTCTGAAACGCAACCACGATGAAACGCGGTCTCTCGGAAGCGGATTTCACCGTCAATCTCCAATCGAAGTGATTCGTGGAGGAAGGAATGCTAGCCGTGTCGCACTGTCTCATTCTAAATCCCACGGGTAATTTACTCTTAGATTCTATGATCTTGTAGAGACGCACTTTCTCCATGATCGAAGGCTCCACGTGCGGAACGAACCACGATATCTTGTGTAGAGTTATCTTACCTGCATCGGTCGCAGTGAGTCTCACAATTGCGTCATCGTTTCCTTTTCGATTCAACGTCAGATTGTGTTTGAATCCGTACATGATCTTGTTGTAATCATCTGCAAATCCGAAGATGTGTTTCAAAGGTATCCTGAACGAAAACGTTCCTTTAGGTCTGGACGTCTTGACGACGTAGTCGAATATCAAGGTGGCACCTGCGCTAGCAGGGCCTACGGTGTCTTTCACCCACAACTGATTAAGTCCTCTGGATTTCGAAAAATCATCAGGATACGTCAAGAGTCCGAACATCGTGGTGGCCTGACCGGGATGAAACACAGATTCTATCTCTTGTCCGGATAGCATGTATTTTATGTTACTGAATAGATGCATGATGCTATTATTGGCTAGAGTAACCGTGTCGTCGTCGGCGTAGTCGCTCCCATCTTCCTTGGTGAGACGTCCCTGGACCACTATGTAACTCTCGCTAAGATGTACGAAGAGATCTTGAGTTTCGACGTTGATTCTTATCTCTCCCGCATTGTTCAAACTCGTTCTGGTTACCGGTTCATATTCGTGAACCTCATATTCTTGAATACTTTCATCTTTCACTATGCTTTGTGCTATATCTAGTATATTTGTCATTTTAAAGGATTTTTAATTTTTTGTTTATTAATTAACTTGCTTTTTTTTTTATCTAAAAATAGTTTTTAATTATTTTTTATTATTATTTTTTTCTCTCTTATATATATGTGTGTGCAAACAAGAAAATGTTAAAGAGAGTAAACAAAAAAAAATTTTGTCTTCTTCATCAAAACTTCGTCTTCTGTAATTGTTGTTCGTAAAACTTTCCGATGATCTCTTCTCCATCCAAAGCTTCGATTTCGTAAGTCACCGGATCGGTGTGAAATATTTTGATTATCACGAAGATTTCTGAGGTCCATCGAGGAGTATAACCCTTTTCGAAATGCTTCTTAAAAGAGTAAATTCTCACTCGATCACCGACCGCAAATTTCGGCGTTCTAGACTTCTTCCTGATCTTAGATCTCTCAGGATATAGATTTGCGTAGACCTGTTTTTCGTTTCGAGGATCGCTAGCTTCTGCGGGAGTCATCTTGATCGATCTGTGTCGTGTGTTGTTGTAATCTTTGACCAGACTGTTCATAGCGTATATGTATTTCTTGGTCGAATTCGCCGTGAAGTATCTATGCATCTTTCCTTCATCATTCGATTCCAACGTTCCACCACGCTGGCTTTCTCTTAGAGGCCTACCAATCGACGAAGGTCCTTGTTGTAGAATTCCTTTCCCTTATCCACCCACAATTTACTCGGTTTTCGAGAAGACGAGTCGAACACGCTCTTCAGAGCCTCGGCGATGCAAGGTCCCAATTTATTCTTCAAAGCTCTGATCCAACCATATTTGGAAAACACGTCGATGACCGTCAATAGATATTTGATGCCCTCGTTCCACCTCGAAAACGATCTCATGTCGACCAAGTCGGCAGACCAAATATCATCCAGACCCTTCACGAACACCCTTCTCTTTCGAAATTTATGCACTATGGGTTTGTGTAACTCCTCAGCCAATTCGCTAGTCAATAATCGTTTCTTCTTCTTTTCAGATGCGCTTTTTTTTTGAGCGCCCCATCCGAATCGACGTTTCGCACCGATCAGATTGCCAACCAGCGAACGTTCCATCTTATCTCTCCTGGTCGGATTCGATATGCCTCTCAATTTCCTCAACATGTTTTTATCGCAGACGTCGTTGCAAGTCTTGGTGTCGGGATGTCCGGCGTAGCACAGATTGTAATCATACGCGGCCACGTCCACCCTATTCACAGGTTTGCTCCAAGATTTGGGTGTCAGATCGGCGTTGAGTCTCTTGTTCAATTTCGTTCCGGGTCCCGTGAAACTGTGACCGGGCAGATGCATTTTGAAAGGTAGATTATTGATCATTTTATTCACGATGCCTTTACCTTTGCTCGCGTTCTTTTTTTTGACGAATCGTGTCTTGACAGAACCACACACGTCGCAAATTCCACGAAACATCTGTCTGTCGTTTTTAGTTCGCACTTCTCTAGAATTACTCGTCTCGGTAACTCTCTTACACTTTACACAATACATTTTTAAGAGTTATTTAAATTAATTTCGTTTTTTTATTTTATATATAAATTTAATTTTTTTTTTAAAATTCTGTTCTTATTATATATATTTTTTTTTCAATCGCTGCTCTTGAGTTCTATCATCTTACTGAATTCCTCCCTGGCCTCTTTCCTCCCCTTTTCCACGAGAGAATCCTTCATCTCTTCCTTGATGATCTGACGAGTCTTGATTCTCACGGCTTCTTTCATGGCATCGTATTTCGTTTTCTCGCTCAATGTCGCGAAGTATTCTCCGTCCGATATCCTACCGTCTTTCAACGCCATAGAGATCATTTCGGATATCGTGTCGATCTTGGAGTCGGCCAAGACGCGAATCTTGTCGTGTTTCCTCGCCTTCAGATATAATTTCCTACTCTAAAAAAGTTTCCTAGCATGCTAAACAATCCGGCGGCGAGAGCCACTCCTTCTACGGTCAACACGATCGGAATGACGACTGCGGTCGACAAAAATCCGATGCCGGCCGCGTGTAAACCCATGGAAATCGTGATGAGTGTCGTGTCGATCGCGTTGACGAATGTCACGAAACGCGAATACTTCTTCTTGAGAGAACGACGAGAATCTCTCTCTCGAGTTAGATACTCTTGGATTCTATTGATTTGATCGATGCGATACCTCTCTCCTCTTTCTTTTTCTTCTAGCGACGGTGCCATCGGCAAAACGTCGATCTGCTTCTCGTCCTCGTCGTCCACTAACGTCGGATACAATTTATTTCTGGTTCTCATTTTTGTTTTTTTTCTTTCTAATATTAGCTAAAAAATTTATGTGTGTATTTATTTTTATTTTCTATTCTCTCTTATTTTATATCAACGAGAAAACTTAGATGTATGCTTCATTCAGCAATAATTTCTTGATGCATCCCTTGTCTTCTAAAGTCAGACTTCTACGCGCCAATTTCAGTTCTTCCGAAACTGTGGGCTTGTCTCGATTCTTACAGAAGACTAATCTCTTCCAAACGTGATCACATCGTCGAATCTAACGCGTTCGAACGCCGGTTCGAAATACATGGCGACCATATCTTCCCTTTCCATCGTCAGACACGAATGATTCTCGTGATCGAAGTCTAGATGATCCCGACATCCGACGCATCGTTCTAACAAGATGGGACGTAGTTCTTCGTTCACGCAGATTGCGTATGCTCTCATCAGCATGTTTAAAAGAAACCTCGCTCTAATAGTCTGAGAATCGCTCATGATTTACGTATTTTTTTTATTATCTATTCGATTTAATATATTTATTTTTCTAAATAACTATTATTTATATATTTTTTTTTCTCTCCTATATATATCGATCACTTTTATTTATTTCCTAGGATATTCCCCCACCCCACGACGAGGGGAGATAACTCCGTATGATCGAGTTTATGAGAATCGAGCGATCCGATCGGTCAATTGGCGGAGAATCGAGCGATCCGATCGGTCGATTAGCTGAGTTTGGGAATTCCCATAGTGGGGAATTCCCCTAATGACGTCATAAATGGGAAAAACCCACCTCCTCAAAACAATGGCGGGTTCTGGACCACTGGTCTAGAATCCGCAGACCGTTTTTTGATGATAGCCCAGAATTTTTTGCTCGCGTTCACCAACGATGGATCGATGGTCTGATCTGCGATGGGAACGTCAACAAAAAATTTTAAAGTAAAAGATAAAAGTGAAGATGTACAATTTCACCCTTTTTTTAAAAACGCGCGTTCACCACGAGTATTTGAACGTTAAAAGTGCGATCTAGGAGTCACCAAAAACATGGGGGATTCAAGACCTCTGTACATTTTTGTGAACAAGCGTGCGATTTAACACTGAATTCCACGTTGGGGAACGCATCGTGTACGTATGTTGTACACGTACATGTAAAAAGTGGTTGGTAAATCCGCAATATATACCTACTCCGCGCCATTAGTGTATTCTTATGGATAATTTTGTGAGTAATTTGTTTCATATTATATTTCTTCGTACATGTAAATAAATAATCTTTTCAGTGAATTATCGTTGATCACCCTTTGGCGTTGTAAGCCACAGACACCTTCAGGAATCCTAAGAGTCCCAAGCTGATAGGGCATTGATAAGGTGGCAAGGTTTACGTTCGAACTGGGGTTCAGTCGACAGTCACTGGCTGTCGGCTGAACACTGATAAGAACATAAATTTTCCTCCATCATTTTGAACATCAATTTAACCCCTATAATCCGATTTTTGAGAATAGCGTTGGCTTTTTTTACCGTTACGTTGGGTAAAGGGTTAATGCGGGACCAAAATGAGCATTTTCTGAATGTAGAGGCGTGCTAGCTTCAAACATACACTCTGAAATCAGTTGTGATAAAAAGTAACCCAAATCAACTTGATTGATTGATTGATTATGAAGCCAGTTTGGTTCCTATTCATTCAACCTTGGGAAACTGGGGAAAGGAAGGGACTATGTTACCTTGTAAGGCCTTCTTCACCGAAAAAGATAAAAATAGGTCAATCGCGAGGTGGCGCTGAAAGTGTGTGCCGTTCTGGTTAATAGAAATATCAATGTTGTATTTCTGTAATGGCTTGCGGTAAGGTAAGAATGGATTTGTATGTGTGTGTGTGTGTGGGGGGGGGGGGGGGGGGGGGTGTTTGTGGTTCCACTCAACGGGAGTCTTTTTATTCCTTCAGAATCGTCCCAAATCTTCGTTTCGATCCATCCGTTCGTATTTTGTCTTTTTTATTTAGCTGTTTTCATTGGTCAAGGACAAAATCCTTGTTTCAACATAATCACCCTCTCCCCTTCTGTTTATCGCCACCTGCTCTTCTGGGGTGTAGAGTCACAAATGGCCAGTGTGAGGAGTGGTGATAAACTATGCATGTAACCTTCCTAAAGGATTTTGCAAGATGTGGTTTAAAACCTGCGGATTTTACCGCTCCTGCTTTTACTCAAAACGTCGTGCATGCCCAAGCCAGAAAATAAGGTCCACAGAGGGTGAATTTAGTGATGCTACCCTGCCTAACGGGGTAGCATCACTAAATTTACCCTCAGTGAACCTTAATCTGAATCAGGGTCTCAAAACTAAACAGAAAGAGGTACCCAGAGGATAAATTGGCCCACGGTACCTCTGGGTACATCATTCTGCAAATGTCAGACTGCTTATTTTCAGGCCTGTGCATGCCCTATGCATGGAATACACCTCAGCTACATTACAGACGTATAACCACGGCATTTCCTAACCCTTCAAATAGCCTGGATAGCAGTCGACACTAGCAAAACTGTTTCTTGAATAACTTAAAAAAATAACTAAAAATTTAGATTTTTTGTCTTGGGTTCTTGGATACATGACTTATGTCCCCTCGTCAGAACGAGTTCATTCATGGCGCTGGCCGTTTTTTTTTTTGTTGTTGTTGTTGACAGCCAGGGCTACCTAGTGTCGGACAGTTTTACGGGTGGAGGAAGCCAGAGTACCCGGAGAGAACCACCAAGAAACGGCGAGCCACTGTCAGATTCCCCAACGTACTAATTCCAAACAAACAGGGAAAGCATTGGTTGAAGATAGGTGCATCATCGATATCCATTACGCCTTAGTACACAGCGTCGCCATGCCCCATGTGGGCAATAGGGATTAAGTGCCCCAGTAGTAACTAAGCTCGGAACTTCCCTATTCTTCCGCCGGAGCAATCGGAGTAATCGATGAAGTCATTTTATTTTTTTGAATTTTTAAAAAAAAATTGAATTTTAAAAAAAAGATTTTTGAATTTTTAATTTTTTTTTAAATTGTTCTTTTTTAAAGTTTTTTATTAATTTTTTAATTGATTTTTTAATGATGGGTACTCACGTGATCAAGATGGCAGATCCCTACATACGCATGCGAGTGATGTCTTTTCCATGGTACTGTGATGCATGATGGATACTCACGTGATCAAACCAGTTTCAATTTGAATTTCAAGTTTAAATTTTGATTTTATAATTTAAAAAATGGTTTCCCCCAAGTAACAAAGAATAGAGACTGCCTCCAATCCCTTCCCACCCTCCTCGCCCCATCTAAATAACAGACTTTTGTGATTTTAAAGACTATTTTTTTAAATATAAATTTCAAGTTTCATTTTTGATTTTATAATTTCAAACATGTCTGCCCCGACTAAAAAAGAATAGAGACGCCTCCAACTCCCTTCATTCCCCCGTCACCCCAACCCCCAGATAAATAACAGTCTTGTAATTTTAAAGCCTTTTTAAAAATTTAATTATCAAGTTCAATTATTTCAATATGATGCAAGATGGGCACCCACGTGATCAAAACAATACTACTATCCAAGCAGGGGAACCATATTGTAAGTCATTCCCCTGGTAATAGGATAGGTACTCATGGGATCAAAACAATGTTCTTATCCATGCGTGGCAGCCATGTTATGACGCCATTGCCAAGTTTATATACTACTCAAAGTTTGCTAAGCACCAAGTATATCCATCTACCTGTTTTACGTTTTACTGTTTTAGTTGAAATATTGTAATGAAAAGTGTATATATTTTTTATTTAATTATATCTTTAAGGATTTAAGTACAGAAATTAAGATTTTATTTGTGTTTGACATTAGTTTTTAGGTTTTGAATACGATAACCATGGAAAATGGATATTATTGGTAAAAGAGGAAATTTTTCAATTTGCCAAAAAGTTGACGGAGCGAACTGGTATGGGTTCAATATCGAGTATGAGGCCCATTACTGTTACTTACAGCATGACAACGCCTTTTCATGCTCCCAATCAGGTTCCTGGTGGTCCTTTGTGGGATGTTGTTCCATTCTTGGACCAGCATGGCACCAAGCTCCTGGGCACTTCTTGGCTGGACTGGACGGGCTGAAATTACAAGCTGCAACTCATGCCACACATGTTCGATTGGATTGAGGTCAGGGGATCTTGCCGGCCAGTCCATATGCTCAATCCTCTTCCTCTGTCGGTACTCCCCAACAGCATGGGCAACATGACGACGGGCATTATCGTCCATCAGAATGAATCTATCAACTACTGCACCTGCATACAATCTGACGTGGACATCCAGGATTTCCTCAATATACCGCAGTGCTGTCAATGTACCACGTTCAAGGACACAGAGCTACGAACGTCCATCCCTGCTGATGCCGCCCCAGACCATGATTGATCCTCCACCATAGCCGTCATGCTCAGCAATGTTGGCTGCATGAAGTCGCTCTCCTGTTCTTCTCCATACCCTAGAACGCCTATTTGTGTGGTCTAGGCAGTACCTTGACCCATCTGTAAAAAGGACAGGTCGCCAATCTTCTCTGGTCCATCCAACGTGGTCCATGGCCCATTCATATCGTGCCTGGCGGTGGTTCTGGGGCAGCGGAATGCGAATACATGGTTTTCTCGATCGGAGACCACCTTCGTGCAACCTTGCCCGGATAGTCTGCATCGAAACATTTACCCCGGATGCATTCTGGAGGTCACTGCGAAGCTGGGTTGCTGTGGCAAAGCTGTTCCTACGGGCCTGAATGATCAAAAACCGGTCTTCAGGTGCAGATGTTGCCCTGTCTCTACCACCACCATGTCGTCTTACTGGTGTGCCATACTGCTGAAATCTTGCCCAGCCTCTGGTGATCACCGTATGGTGCACACCAAGGGCTTCACCAACCTGACGATGGGTAGGCCCTTGCTCCACCATCCCTACAGCCCGCCACATTTCTGCTTCAGCCAAATGTCTTCTTACATTTGCATTTGCCATGTTAAATCATTAAATCATAAGGGTTTGTGTTGAATGAAGACTGAATACCCTACACACGTCATGTACATGTAGACAGTACACGAAAACATCATGAAAATCAAGAGGTACATGCTTTTCATGACTGTCACGAAACGTCTGCCTGTCAAGAGAGCTAATGTAAACACTGGGGACCACCTCAATACATTCCTCAATCATATCCACCAAAAATGTCGCAAATATGTCACAAGCAAATTTCACAAACTTTGAGTAGTATATAATGCATGGTGGTAAACAGAATATTTAAGAAAACATTACCTAACATGTCCCTCTCAGGAAAAAAATAAATGAATCCTTTAACACAAATTATTCTGTTTGGTGCTCCTTCACTAAGAAGATAGTTTAATAATATGCTTCAAAAGGAATACTTAAACCCGGACCCACCCTCCCACTTACTGATTATGCAATTGTCCTCCATAGACGGCGTTCTCTATCCCATCTCACATTTTAGCAACAAATAAACCCCTGGACTTTTCCTTACTGTTTGAAAGAGACCCCCACCCTTTTAACTTTCTGATCCTCCCATATAGAAAATAACGCTTTCTGATGGGTACTCACTGGATCAAACCAGTTTCAATTTAAATTTCAAGTTTAATTTTATTTTTATAATTCCATTCACGGCTTGCCCCAACTAACAAAAAAATGGAGACTCCTCCATTCCTCCCTCACCTCATCTAAGTAACAGCCTTTTGTGATTTTAAAGCCTATTTATTTAATTTAAATTTCAAGTTTAATTTTTGATTTCATAATTTCAAAAATGGCTTCCCCCAAGTAACAAAGAATAGAGACTCCCTCCCACCCTCCTCGCCACATCTAAGTAACAGTATTTTGTGATTTTAAAGTCTATTCTTTTAAATTTAAATTTCAAGTTTAATTTTTGATTTTATAATTTCAAACATGGCTGCCCCAACTAACACAGAATGAACACAGAATGGAGACGCCTCCAGCACCCCTCCATCCCCACCCACCCCACCCCCACATAAATAACAGTCTTGTGTAATTTTAAAGCCTTTTTAAAATTTAATTATCAAGTTTAATTATTTTAATATGATGCAAGATATTGGTATTCACTTGATCAAGATGGCGGATTCCTACATGTGTGACAGCCATGATATGACGCCATCACCAAGTTAATATGATGCATGATGGGTACCCACTACTATCCCAGCAGGGGACCAATATTTTAAGTCATTCCCCTGGTAATATGATGGGTACTCATGGGATCAAAACAATGTTCTTATCCAGGCGTGGCAGCCAAGTTATGACGCCATTGCCAAGTTTATATGATGCATGGTGGTAAACAGAATATTTAAGAAAACATTACCTCACCTGTCCCTCTCGGGAAAAAACTGAATGAATCCCTTAACACAAATTGTTCTGTTTGGTGCTCCTCCACTAAATAGATAGTTTAATAATATGCTTCAAAAGAAATACTTAAACCCAGACCCACCCTCCCACTAAACGAGTGTGCAATTGCCCCCCCCCCCCCCCCCCCAGACAACGCTTTCTATTCCACCTCACATTTTATCAACAAATAAACCCCCTTACTGTTTGAATGTGACCCCAACCCTTTCAACTTTCAGATACTCCCATGTAGAAAATAACGCTTTCTGATGGGTACTCACGTGATTAGACAGTTTCAATTTAAATTTCAAGTTTAATTTTTGTTTTTATAATTTCATTCATGGCTTCCCCCAACTAACAAATGGAGACTCCCTCATATCCCTCCTCACCCATCTAAGTAACAGTCATTTGTGATTTTAAAGCCTCTTTTTTTATTTCAATTTCAAGTTGAATTTTTTATTTTATAATTTCATACATGGTTTCTCCCAACTAACAAAGAATGGAGACTCTATCTTTTGTGATTTTAAAGCCCATTTTTTAAAATTGAATTCCAAGTTTACTTTTTGATTTTATAATTTCAAACATGACTTCCCCCAACTTACAAAGAATGGAGACTCCTCCATTTCCTTCTCACCCCACCTAAAAAACAGTCTTTTATGATTTTAAAGCTTTTTTAAATTTAATTATCAGGTTTAATTATTTTTTTGCGGTTCTTTATATGTTGGTGAATTCTTGGAAAGGCAATACGCACCTATGTAGCCAAACACCTGTCTGATAACTTTATTAACAGATAGGCTGGTAAGTTAATACTCTTTCGATCGGTATTCAAAGGAATGAGCAAACTTTGTGTTTGACCATCGATACGGAAACATTTAAGCAGTTACCCGAACAGAAAGAGGGATAATCTTCTTTACAAGCTTGCACTAATTTAGTCAGCAACAATTTGTGTAGCCATTATCGATACAAATACCCTCACTGTGGTGGTTACATATTGATGCACAGTGGTTCTTTGCTGGCATGGATGCATGCGACACCGCCATATTCTGGATATTTAAAATATATAGAGGATACCTACTGTTTTTGAGTGAGTATCGGAATTATCTCATGAGTGGCTGCAAAGGAATAATAGTTTTCACGAGCGGCTGAAAGCCGCGAGTGAAAAATTAAATTCCTTTGCTGCCACGAATGAGATAATTCCGATACTCACTCAAAAACAGTAGGTATTCTTTTTATTATATGCGTTGTGTTGTTTTTGTTGCGATTAAAAGAAGTAATGTGGTGTTTTCATTGCAATCAAAAACCCGAGGTGGAGAAAATTATGACAATGTCAACAAAAATCAGTTGACGCAGCCGACCCATTTACTTATTGGCTTCGATTTCAAAATCAAACTACCACACAACAAAATAGTTCCACATAAATCCCCTTAGAAAATGGCTATATTGTCAGTTACGCGCACAAAATCAATGAACGCGTGTGAAAGTGGTTTATGACATCCCCCCAAAAACAATGGGTGGCACATTTATTCAAAAGTAATAACAAAAGTGCACTGCGCAGATGCACACAAACATGACACAGTTCACAAAATGTTCAACGAGGGACGAAGGAGGATTTTTCAAATGTTCAAATTGTTTTTAGCATATTTGTCAATCACTGTCACTGTCACTATCGATGAGTCGGATTTTCTTGTACTTCCTTTTTGGACTATTCGCAACACTAACTTTGTTACTTTAAGACGAGCTAAAATACACATTTACCGGTGCATTGAACGTGTTCCCACTAAAAATGGGTGTTGCCATGTCGGTACGACAACGAATAACTCTGCTGCGTGTTGTGGACATATACAAGTACGTTCGTCGGCGGAGTAATTTCGTTCTAATTTTCTTGCGTGATTCGATTAATCAACAGAGGGATATTCCCTTATATCTATCGTGACGATAGATATAGAAAAATACCGGTTAAAAATTTATCGCTATCTTTTAAGAAAGCATATAATAAATCTGACAGACCTTAACAAAAGTAATAATCTATTGACATATATTTTTTTTATTTCACACATTTTACATTACACTTTTTCATTTTCAGTACAGTGTTCATTTTCCGTCTACTGGAACTCTTTGTCCTTACAATGAGCTTCCATTTACTGATGGTACGAACAGAGTTTTATTGCATGCCTGATCTATGAAATCCCCATCTATAGCAACATTACCCCATTGCCCACGTCTGGGCACGGTGACGTTGTGTACTAAGGCGTACTGCACGGCGATGGTGCACCTGTCTTCAACCAATGCTAACCCTGCTTGTGTGGAGTTGGTATGTTGGGGAGCTGACAGTTGCTCGCCGTTGCTCGGTGGTTCTCTCCGGGTACTCCGGCTTCCTCCACCCGTAAAACTGTCACGGTCATGGTTAGCCATTGTGCAGAAATATGTGACCTTAAACACCAATAAATAAACAAATAAATAAATAGCAACACTAAACCATGCGAAAAATGAAAATCCGTTCCGCACATGTGTGCGGAACGGAAATTGTTGACGGATAACTTTTAAATAAAAGCGAAATTTCACTGGAATATTCTGCAAATCGTGCACCGCAATTACAATTCGAATCCCTAGCAATAGCTAAACAGAGTAACACGGGTTCCCCTTGCAGATTTCGTTGGCGATAAAATGCGTTCTTTTTATTGATAGGACTGTTGTCAAATGAATTGTTGAGTGTTCTAATAATTGCTTTCATAGACGTGAAGGCGTGTAATAAACACAGAACGACACATGCGTGTGAATGGGTTAATCGATATGACACTTGTGCTATCGCAGGAGGATAAAACATGAGGCATGCTGCGTCTTGTTGTATCCTTCCGCGCTGGTACTCGTGCCATATTGATTAACCCTTTACCCAACGAATCGGCCGCATCCGCCCGCGTAATATGCATATTCAGCAGTTGAAAAAATATTATTTGTCAAAAAATTTCAACAAAACCATATCATGTGACTCCTCTTTGGAACGAGCTCGTCGAGCTCGTTCCAACGAGGGGGTCACATGATATGGTTTTGTTGAAATATTTTGAAAAATTTACAAAAAATGTTTTTTAAAATAATGAATTTTGATATCGTCTGCGTTGGGTAAAGGGTTAACCCATTCACATGCGTGTGTCGTTCAGCGTATATCTGTCGTAATCTCCGTTCTGATCAGTTCACTTTGTTCTATTTGACTCATTCACTTCGCTTCGATCTAGGTTGTGTCTGTTCACTCCATTTCGAGCTTATTTAAAATAATGAATTTTGATATCGTCTGCGTTGGGTAAAGGGTTAACCCATTCACACGCGTGTGTCGTTCAGCGTATATCTGCCGTAATCTTCGTTCTGATCAGTTCACTTTGTTCTATTTGACCCATTCACTTCGCTTCGATCTTGGTTGTGTCTGTTCACTCCATTTCGAGCTTCCCTATATTTGTTCTTTTCCATTCTCTTCAGTCTTCTTTGCTCTCTCCGTTGTCATTTTTACTGGTTCTGTATCTTGACTGTTAATGGTTATGGAGCTTTGATATAGAATTCTCTGTATCTTTGTAAGATCTGGTAGTACTGAAGAATATTCTTGTTCTCGTTCATGGTTCGGGATTCTATGTTCTGTCTCATGTTTCTATCCAAGCTCATTACGGCAAGATCGTTTGGGTGTCTGTTGAGTGCATGCTTCCATTCTTGTAAGCTTTTCAAAAGGGTTGGTTCGACCAATACATATTGTTTTCCTTCTTTCCCCAGCATCGCTTGAACGCACTGGCGTTGTGTTTTTTCTTCCATTGTTGGATTAAGCTGGTAGCATGTTTCCACCAGTTGTTTATTCTCTATTGGGCACATTGGTATCCATTTCTTTTTGGTACATGGTTATTTACCTGCTACATTTGTGCTAGTTTCGCCGGTTTTGAGGTGGTTATCTTCCGGTGTCTTCTGCATGATTGTCGTAGGTTATTTGGTGAGTGGTGTAATTGGTGTCTTCTTAGGTTGTCTTTTCTGTTAAACGTTTTTGTACGTCACAGTATTGGTAGTTTCCGGATCTGTGAGTAGTCTTCTTATGCCGATAAAGATTACATTTCTTTGTGAAAATTTTCTGGCACTCGTCGCAGGTGTGGTGTTGAGCCATCGCTGCTTAAACGCGAATTGACAAAGTTAGGGAGTTGAATCTCATTTTATACCCTTGAGTATTTATGTCAAATTACGGAATCATATTTCACAGAGTCGGATAAGAATCCCACTTACGGAATCCCGTTTAGGGAATCCCATTTTAGGATATGTCTTTGGTTACCTAATCCCTTTTCGCTGCATGAGGGTATAAGGGAAGAATATACCACAGTGAATTGATCTGAGGCATATTACAAAGATATCTAATAGTCTTCACTGTTTGTAAAAACAAATCATTTACATGTCAAAACAAATTAATATTATTGTATGATTTACTGTATAATTAATATTGTGTAAAACTTATTTAAATGTTTTTGTAATAAAATGCAATAGAGAGAAAAAAAAATCTCTGTCATTTGTTTTATTTTAAGTCCCAGGCTGCTTAATTTATACATGTACATTGATGATCTTACAAATATTTTCGACAGTGCGTGTGGAGCCGTGTAATTAAATGGGCAATACATATACTGCCTGATGTGTATGCATCGTTCATTTATACATACACACCAGGCAGTGTATGTATTGACCATTTAATTTTTTATAGACCGGCATTTCGCGCAACTCTTTCCACTCATAATGGCGTTCACCCAAAAATTCATATAAAAGAATCAAGTGTCCTTTGGTATTGCGGTCTGTGTTTTTATTTCTATTTTCTTTCTGAAACATCTCCATCTTATGGAATGACTGCCTTTATATGATTGTAAACACTGATTTATTTTGATTGAAAATACCGGCGTGCATTTGACATACATTTTCAATTTATCAGTGTTACAGTTTACAATCATATAAAGGCTGTCATTCCATAAGAACCCACCCCCGTCGCCAATGAAATATCTCTGATGGGTTCTTATGGAATGACAGCCTTTATATGATTGTAAACTTTGATTTATTGTAAATGTATGTCAAATGCACGCCGGTATTTTCAATAATGAGAACATTCGTATCATATTTAGGAACACTCGGTGTACTCCAGTTACATGATATTACATCTTCGACAAACTTTCGTCTGCTAATATTTCCGAAACGTGACGCCATGTTGTTTGTTTACGGAAGAACGTGTGATTTAGGTTATGAACCACTAAGTAAATCCCATTGACCACAGTGTTAACCTTCCACTCTCTGTACAACACACCAAGTTGTTTTGAAAAGAAATACCTATACATTTACAAAGTACATCATCTCTTGAAAAAATTAAACTGGAAAAAAATATATGTTGCCACACCAAATTTCAGTTTAAATTTCGAATTTTCACAACTACCGTATGGTCTTGCACTGAATGACCTTCACACTTTTTTCCCCATGCCTCATGTTTTTGAGAGATTCTCACACATTCCGGCACCAAATTACAAACAAACTTATTAATCCTTTCTAAAGTGGAGGAATCAAAATTTTAATTAATGGTTTCAAAGTCAAAATATATTTAACCAATCAACTGATCAGCCCTATTTAATCCTACTCACAACATTGGGTGTCAAACGCTCCAGTTCACGTGTTCACTTATTTAGTGGTTCATAACCATTAAATACTCCGTGCACTTATTAAATATGCTAATAAGCTGGTCACGTGGGTCATGTGAGATAGATATCTATCTCACATGGTCTTCTCACACGAGACAGGCATATCTTCCACAGGACGTGGAGGGAGAAAAGGGCGTTTTCACCATCTTGTGACTTTCTGTAACTTTTTTTCTGTAGATTTAACAGTGTGCGCATGGTGATATATAATTCATACTCTGTCATTACCATTAACCCTTTACCCGACGCAGACGAGATCAAAATTTATTATTTTAAATATCATTTTTTTTAAATTTTTCAAAACATTTCAACAAAACCATATCATGTGACCCCTCGTTGGAACGAGCTCGACGAGCTCGTTCCAACGAGGGGTCACATGATATGGTTTTGTTCAAATTTTTTGAAAAATAATATTTTTGCAACTGCTGAATTTGCATATTACGCGGGCGGATGCGGCCGATTCGTTGGGTGAAGGGTTAAAATACAAGTCCAGGAGGTGAGATTTGCTCATTTGTTTCCGGAGAAGAATAAAAATTTACAAATTACTGTAAAAATACATTCGCTGAACAAAGAGAGGACACTTTCTCCGACTTCCTCCACACGTAAAACTGTCACGGTCACCATTAGCCATTGTGCATAAGCATGTGACTGTAAACACCAATAAATAATAAATCTGTGAACTAGTTGCTTCTAACTGGCGTGCGAGAAAAAGCCAACTTTCGTCTTGTAACTTTTAATAAACGAAAACTGAGCTGTCTGTTGTTTGCGTTTATTAAAAGTAACAGAAGGAAACTTGTCTTAATTTCTACTGATGTCATAGCTGTTATCTCAACAATTACTTGCTTATAATAGTAAGGGATGCTGAGTGGTGTAACCCTATGCAAGAGACTTTATTTCCATGTTGCGGTCACGATTAGCTATTGTGCAGAAACATGTGAGCTTAAATACCAATAAATCACGAATCCTAAACAAGGGTGAACAGCCTGTGCCGACTGATGTAATGTTCCAAATGCAAAACAAGAAAAGTTTTGTGCAAACACAAGTGCGCGATAAAATGCCCATGAAAACACTTATCTTGTGCATATATCATGCACTCTGTTCGTATTACAACATAAGCAAGAAACATTTTGTGTACAACGTAGAGTCCCTCTCACTAACAGAAGGTGATTACCGTATCTCAAAGCAATTTGACTAGTTATTCACAAGAAATTAGTTAAAATAATTTCGAGTTTATTGGACAGGGTTCAAGGCTATGGGGCTAATATATTTCTTCAAAAACACTAGAAAAGCACCATTCCCACACAAAACACCATCGTCTCCCCTAAAAACCCAGCTTTTGGACGAATTGTCCGGTATGAAATTCGACTTGGGACAAAACTCCCGTGCTGAGGTTATTTAAGAGAGGAACTGCCCGGCTCCATCTCCGAGTATTGTCAGTGGTGGTTTTGGATTTAAAAAAAAAGAACTTCAAGCTTATTGGACATGAGGGGAGGGTGACTACACTTTGTGGTTAAGATCTCCATTCGAAAACAACTCGAAAAACTGCCCCACCCTCCACACACAAAATAGACAATGCAAAATGCATAAATGGAGGCTACAAGCATATCGCGAACTGGGAGAAAATATTCCCGCAGACATCTCGTCTAATATTGTCGAGGGTGGATGTAACATAACAAAATTGATCTAAAAGTACTTCTAACTTTGGAGGTTGCATAACCCAACACGAATATTGAAATATTGAATGCGGTGAATCCCAGTTTAAAAACGAATTCCGCATATTAGTGGATCCAGTATATATATAAAGTTCCATTTTTGAATTTCCAAGTCATTTGAATCGACCTGAGAATTCAGTACTGCATGATCTGGGGCAACTGTTGTCCGAGTATACACGCGAGCTAAATAACGTGTACATGTCCCTGATTGGTTGAGTTAAATTGCTGCTAAAATTTAGCTTGACCAATGAGGGTGAAGATGCTAAATTGTAGCTACAATTCAGTAAATTGTAGCTACAATTTAGCTAACTTGCAGGTAGGCCTACCATTTAGTATACTATTGGTGCAATTTAGCTTAAATACAGGTACAATCTATCAAATTATAGCTACAATTTAGCTAAATTACAGGTACAATTTACTAAATTACAGCTGCAGTTTGATAACTGATGAAAGTGCCAATGGCACTGTAGCTTAACCCTTTACCTAACACGAAAAGAAGACGATGCTTGCAAACAAAATTCTTGAATAACTAATTTTTTTCATTTTTTGTCCCAAAAACATAGGTTATGACCCCTCGTTGGAACGAGCTCGTCGAGCTCGTTCCAACGAGGGGTCATAACCTATGTTTTTGAGACAAAAAATGAAAAAATAATGAAAATTAATTGGCGATTTTTGAAATAGCGCTGGCCGGTTTTGACCGTTACGTTGGGTAAAGGGTTAACTTGGCTGTATGTAGTGTTTGATGAAAAGGATAATGTTCAACGTTGATGAAAGGACTATGAAATACAAGAATTGTGATAATTGAGATCATGTTAATTTCTGTTCCCTGTATTCTTTTTTCAATAAGAATAATTGGAGGTGTAGACTGTATTAAAGAATTGAGTTCTTGGTTAATGTGGCCCTCACAGTTAACGTATACCAACAAAAGTTAACAAGTTACAGTAAAATTATTCCAAAGCGAATGAAATCTGTTCATAAATGCAAACTGTAGGCTGTACTAAAGTAATCTAAGCAACGCACCCCTGCGGCCGACCGTCACGGTAGACTGAACCCGACCAAAAAAGGACTTTCTCGTCTAGACATCACACAGACTCATCCTACGAAGGTACAATGAAATCCCTTCATAAATACGACCTTTAGACTGTGCTAAAGGTTTTCGGGATGGCAATAGTTTGTCATGACTTTGTCAAGTTAAGCTAAAAATGACTTGCGCTAATAAGCCGCCATAGATGACAAACCAGACAATGATCCGAGTAACGCACAAAAGGCATTTTAGAACTGAGATAAAAATAGCACTCGACTGATTATTTCTTTTTTCTTCACTCTGGCCTTTAAAAGAATTGCCTTTTTTCGACCCAAAAATTTAACACAGTAATCATTAATGTTTTTTTTTTGTCTCACCAATCGTGTATACTGTAAAAAAACAAATGTGATATTTCTCAAAATAAAATATAGAACTCAAAGCGAGTGTTGTCACCTTGTCGACCTTGCATAGATTAAAAGCCAAGATGGCAGTTTCGAAAAAGGCTTATTGGATCAAGCTTTCTCGTCGGATTGCTTTCATGTCACTGTTGCAAAAGCACTTTAGCAGACGGCATAAAGGCACATATATCTATTACGGGTTTTGCGCGTGTATTATTTAAAGACAATGCACAGATATGAAAATAAAGCAAAATAAAATAAAGTAGAATTACAAATATTCGTTTCGGATTTTGCAGATGTCTATTTTATCTTCCGTAAATTGAATCTTACAGAGCATTGAATTTCCCATGAATTTTTCTCAGAATTGTTCCAAATATTACGCGCGCATGCGCGCTAACTGAAGTAATTTCATTGAGCCCTAACCGTGACAACCATTTTTCCAACAGTAAGTAATGGAATTTTGTTTATTTTGAAATTTCCACCTCTGACATTCCTAAAATTCAAATTAAATATACACAAACTATATAGCAAAATGAAGGTTGGGAGGTATAGAACACGAGAAATATATAAAATCAACCCATAGCGCTGACAGAATGGTATCACTGGTTCCTGGAAGTCTGCATCCGTATTCGTACAATAATTGATAATACAATAATATTTCATGAGAACAACTTGTGGCCAAATGTGCTTCACATATCCAAGAACAAAGCTAGGCATTCAAAACACTTTAGAGTGCAGCGATAGGACTGAGAAAAGGACAACACTGTCTGCATTTTTTATCGAAGATGGATTCCATGTTCGACGGACATGCGCAAAACACTCGATACCACGAATTTCCATCGAAAAACAAAATCGTAATTCTAAGAAATTTCAACAGGTGTGATGATACCTTGCATAGAATATGGCAACTGTGCCGTCTTTACATAGTAATAGTATGCTGTATTAAGGCGATCTTTCTCATTATTTGATTTCAGACGGCGCTGTATATCGATGCTTTTTCCATCCGATGACGCTGACCGGAAATCGAAAGTCACAAAGTTGACAGTACTGGAATTTACCCCCATGCAACCCTGTCGCTGTGTTTTTAAGAATTTTGATGACCTAGCTTTGTTCTTATCTTGGATATGTGAAGCACATTTGGCGCTTGTGTCTTTTCTGGGTTTTTTTCTTGAGAGGAAGCGGTTTGGATGGAGAAACCGTGGCCGTCGGCGTTATTGGGAGATTGCCCGGAGGTGACTGACTTGGCTCGTATGGTCTAGTCCTGGCCGAATCTGGAGTAGTTACGAGTGGTGTGGGAGGTGTCGAAGGATTGTGTTGTGACTGTACCTCCGCCAGTTTGGTAGTTATCCCTTTGATCATCCCGAGTAGCTGTTGGTGTTCTCGTTTTGCCCCCTCTTAATACCGATATCGCCCTTCATGGCGTTTCTGGCTGTCCTGTTTAATTAATATATGGAGGCTGGTTGGTAAATGGCCTTTATACCTCGACCGCTACACTACTCTCCCCTTCTCTTGAGATTCACCACCGTGAATGTCACCCCTGATTCCACAGCAGAGCGGTCGAAACATCCACCAAGCTTCGCCACATCGTCACAACTGCTGAGGATCGGACGAGCCCCCAAATGTAACAGGAGGAGAGATAAGTGAAGGAGCCGGGGTTCGGACCGTCAACCTCTAGCAAAGCGGCCAATTTACCACGAGACTAAGAGATCCGGACCAACCAGGCTGGTTGGTAAATGACCTTTGATACCTCGACCGCTACACTACTCTCCCCTTCTTTTGAGATTCGTCCACTGTGAATCTCACCCCTGATTCCACCTCAGAGCGGTCGAAACATCCACCATGGTTCACCACATCGTCCACAACGCCACCAACTACTGAGGATCGGACGAGCCCCCAAATGTAACAGGAGGGGAGATAAGTGCGGGAGCCGGAGTTCGAACAGTCGACCTCTAGCACACAAAGCGACCGATTTACCACGAGACTGAGAGATCCGGACCAACTAAGTTGGTTGGTAAATGACCTTTATACTTCGACCGCCACACTATTATCAGTTCTGATACGAATACGGTAACAGATTTCCAGGAACCAGTGGTGCCTGCTGTCAACTCTATGAGTTGATGACATACATGTTTCGGGTTCTATACATATAATTTAATCATTTGCCCCGCCTCTGCGTTTGATTGGTTGAAAGCATACAGCGTGAAAGTCGTCAAAATTGTATAAATCAAATCACGTAACGATTTGGAATGTCTACACTCTGGAAACCCCGTCCACTCAATCCAATTGTCACCGTGAGGGCGTGACGGCAGACTGATAGATGGAAAACAAGCTTGTAAACAAAGATCAATGATCGATTTTTCGTCGCCTCGAGTCAGCGAGAATATAATGATAATTTCTTGGGAACAATTGAATTTAATGAAATATACCGAAGAGGGAGACGAATAAAAGATCATACATCCAAACATGATTGTGGGGGAACTTAAGAAAACTGTTTTTAATGATATTGTTACGTGACTTGCTAAATATCTGTCGTCTGCGATCGAAAATCAAAACAACAAACAATTTGACAATGATTGACGTGAGCTGTTTGTGGCACACTTTCCTGAGTTTGACTGTTGTCTTTTGCGAAAATTAAAAGTTTTTCGTTTACGTACACATAGTTTTTATATTTTAATATTACAGCCGGATTAAATTATAACAAATAACTGTTGTTTTCCTTCGGTTTATGCGATATAAACCGAAAATCTTCAGCACAAGCTTAATCATAACTCGCTACGCGAGTTATGAAGCTTGTGCTGAAAATTTTCGGTTTATATCGCATAAACCGAAGGAAAACAACAGTTATTTCTTAACTCAACCTTCATTTTAATGTATAATTTGTGTATATTTAATTTGAATTTAAGGAATCCAAGAGGTGGGAATTTCAAAATGAACAAAATTCTATTACTTATATAGCACCTTAATGAAAACAAATCCTACCGACCTACAATTTTCCGACCAGATTATTTTTAGGGGGAGCATCAACGTTTGTTGGAGAGGAGCCTCGTCCTCCCCACGTCCTTGCATCTAAGCCATTCATGATTGTGGTAAAACCTACAGGAGCTTCGTCTCTTCTCGCTCGTTTATCTGTGCTCCTGTGGCTGATAAACTTTACTTTTCGTGCACATGTTCCGTGTGACATACTACGACTCATACATTATAAAATTGTAAAATTATAAAAAAAACGAGTATAACATAGTTATAATAATTTTCACAAGGTAATTGATGGATAAATGCAAGTTGTTTTCGACGCAACTTGTAATAAATGGGTAATCAAAAAATTGAATACTTCCCAACGATATATGAAAAACGTTATTGTGATATTAGGGTCAGTCTAACTGTCCGTCGTTTTGTAATGATGCGTTCTGTAATACTGATTGTTGTGTATGTGAGTCTGGGTGCAACTCTTGGTTGGAGAATGCCTCGGGATTGCGAATATGGTGGAAAACGGTATCACATCAGACAGTTTTTTAAACCGAATGACTGCCATTACTGCAGATGTGACGAAGGAAACAGCGTTGTGTGCACTGAAACGGTATGCATAACTCCGCCATGCTTGGACTACGTTAAACCAAAAGGTCATTGCTGCGCTTATTGTCCACACGGTAAGTTCTTTTGTTATACGACTGCCACAAATAGTGACTCAAGAAAGCTGAAGTTCGATCATCATTTCTGACTCACAGTAAAACTAGAGTCTTGAGTCTTCGACTTCCATATCATGCCTGTCTCAAACTAGGCTCACGTGACCGACGCCTCAGGTCAGTAGTCTAAATCTGTAAGCAGGGCCGGAGAGAGGGTGGAGACCCGGGTAGTAATCCCAGAGCCCGGAACTTTGGAGGCCCGGGGTTGGCCCAGGAGTCTAGGATTCTTGGGTCAGGCCTGGGTCCCCAAAGTTCTGACTCATGTACCAAACCTAGTCTCTCTTCCCCCCCCCCCCCCCGACGCCCGAGCGAGAATCAGCAAGAAAAGTTGGCCGTTGTAGTGAAATTCTAGTTGTCACTCATGTTAAGAAGGAATGGGAGTGCCCCGTCCACCCCTGTGTTCCAATGTGTTCTATGAGCTTACTGTCACATAGGACATGTTGGAACTCGGGGGATCCGTGGAGATGCTCAGCCTGTTAACCCTTTACTTAACATGAAAAGTAGACGACACTTGCAAACAAAATTGTTGAATAACTATTTTTTTTCATTTTGCGTCTCAAAAACATAGGTTATGACCCCTCTTTGGAACGAGCTCGTCAAGCTCGTTCCAAAGACGGGTCATAACCTATGCTTTTGAGACACAAAATGAAAAAAATAATGAAAAATAATTGGCAATTTTTGTGAATAGCGCTGGCAGGTTTTTTCCATTACGTTGGGTAAAGGGTTGACGACTTTACAAATACTAGTAGACATGTTTTTTTTACAAATTAATTATGGATGGAACTCATCAAAACTGTAGTTTTATGATTATGCCGCGTAGTTCCACAAATTGTGTTAATATCTTGATTATTCCAATGCGAATGAAATACTTATTGATTGAGCACGAAAGAATATATGTATAGCTTTGTGGTCGTCGTAGTGGAATACTAGCTGCAACTCACGTAAAGATGGAATGGTAGTGCACCGTCGACCCGTGTGTTCCAATGTGTTCTATGAGCTTTGATTATTATAATTATTTGCCACCCCTTTTTTGATTGTTATCATTATTTGCCACCCCCTTTCATTATTATCATTATTCCCACACACTTTTGATTATTATTATACACATCCTTTTATTATTTTGCCACCCTTTTGTTATTATCTTTCTTTGTCATTCCCTTTTGACTATAATCTTTATCTGCCACCTCTTTTGATTTTGATCATTATTTGCCACCCTTCAGATGATTATAGTTATTTGTCATCCCTTTCAGTATTATCTTTATTTGCCATTCCCTTTTGATGATTATTATCATTTGCCATCCCCTTTTGATGTTGATCATTATTTGCCACCCCTTTTGATTATTATAGTTATTTGCCACCCCTTTTTGATGTTGATCATGTTGATCGTTATTTTCCACCACTTTTGATTATCATAGCTATTTGCCACCCCCTTTCAGTATTATCTTCATTTGCCAGCCCCTTTTGATTGTTATCAGTCTTTGCCACCCCCTTTGATTTTTATCATTATTCATACCCACTTTGATTATTATCATTATTTGCCAGTCCTTTTGATTGTTAACATGAGTTCCCATCCCATCCCGTATTAGCTTTTTTAGTATACCCTTTTGGTCGTTATCCTTTTTTGCCACCCCCTTTTGATTATAATTATTTGCCAATCTCTTTTCAGTATTACCTTTATTTGCCACCCCTTTTGATCAGTATCCTTATTTGCCATTCCATTTTGATTATTATAATTATTTGCCAACCCCTTTTCATTATCTTTAGTTGGCACCCCTTTTTGAATGTCATCATTATTTGCCACCCTCTTTGATTATTATCATTATCCCAACCCACCTTTGATTATTATTATTTTGAACACCCTTTTTATTATTAACGGGGTATTTGCCACCCTTGTTCTTATTATCTTTCTTTTCCATCTCCTCTTGACTATAATCTTCATTTGCCACCCCCATTTGATTTTGGTCATTATTTGTACCCTTTTGATTTGCCATCCATTTTCAGTATTATCTTTATTTGCCATCCCCTTTTGATTGTTATCATTATTTTCCACCCCTTTGATTTTCATTATTGCCCACCCATTTTGTATTATTTGCCACCCCCTTTCTTTATTAACAGTTGTTTCCACCCTTTTCATTATTATCTTTCTTTGCCATCCCTTTTTGATCATTATCCTTATTTGTCACCCCCTTTTGATTTTGACCAGTATTCCCCCCCACCCCCGTGATTATTATCATTATTCCTCACACACTTTGATTGCTATCAGTCTTTCGATTTTGAGGTGCCTCTTTGCGCATGCGCGCCATCGCGCATGCAATTTTGAAAAGCTCCGCGCCACTAATGCCGCACCTTGGTAAAAAGCATCATGCTTTATGATCGCCTGATTGAATGTTCGAATTACCTTAACACAAGTGACTGTTAATGCTCATCAAGCATCGATGCACTTGCTCATGGCATTATGCAGTAATATACATGCACAACTACATGGCACAGTCGCGGGGTAGGTTTCACTTTCAAAAGAAGTCCGGAAACTGTCGCAACTTCAAACAAGTCGACACATCAACAGTTGATGCCGCAGAGCGTCCCAATTTAAACATGGTGAAATTGGTTCATCAGAAAAACTGCAGACGTACCTGTCACAATTCCATATTTTTCTAGTTACTGTTCCCGGTTCCGGTTTTTCCCTATTCTACAGTGGCTGATTTAGGCCACCCTCAATACTTTTTTTATCTCGAGATCTCGAGAAACTATATCGAGATCTCGAGAAAATATCTCAAGATCTCGAGATAATATCTCAAGATCTCGAGAAACTATGTCGAGATCTCGAGAAAATATCTCAAGATCACGAGATGATATATATATAATCGGTGTCACCCTTTGATCATTAGCATGAATTCAATCCTGTCACACAAACTGTTTATTTACTTGTCGCATCTTTTCCGACTGAAACATATTCATGCCCCCCATGATAATTACACAAATCAACTCCTGTCCCTCAGAAAGGTGAATAACTTATCAACCAACCACTTTGTTGCGTATTAGTTATGAGAGCCCACCAAATCTCAGTCCAGCACTAATATAAACCGAGTCCCGTCATCCTAGCTTGCACTTGCTGGTGTCTTGTTCCCATTCAAATCCCAACGTGTCAACCCAGCACCCGGCACCTCCCAGTACCTACTTACCCTAAAACACAACGTTTTCTCACTACTTTACAAGATAAAAGGTTTGTGTCTGTCTGACACTCCAAATCCAAAGTGTTGATCCAGTACCCGGTACCGGCATATAGAGTGTTTTTTACCCTAAAAACTCAACGTTTTCTCACTTGTTTTGCTCCCAGCCCCCATGCTGATTGTAGTGATGTTTACCCTAAAACACAACGTTTACTCACTACTTTACAAGACACACACCCATAAATACCAAATATTTCCTTCCCGCTCCACATTGAATGGAGCAATTTTTACCACAACTCACAAAGTGTACTGACACAACTTTGCAAGAGACCCGTAAATACCAAATAGCTCCCTCAGCTTCACGCTGAAAGGTTTCATCCCCACAGTGAAATCAATCACCCACTCCCTTGGTGGTTTTTTCACCTACTTTCCACTTTGGTGACTAAGACACATCGTCTGTTGGCACGCTGTTATTCCACGGACCCGTCATACAGCTTAACTTTAACCCCATTCCCGCGTCCATTTTGACCGAGCAAATCGACGGTGCTACTCGGTGTATAATAACCCTACACCAGCGACAGCTATAAACCTACCCTAGGATTTCCTTTCCTCTCGTTGGTTTGAAAAGTCTGGATTAGGCGTAACTAGTTACCCCCCTGCGGATACTGCTTCCGGACGAGTGATTAAGGCCCTCACATATTACCAACGTCAGTGTCAGAAAAGAGCTTGCCCAGTACAAGGCTGCAGATGCTAGACAAAACCGTGAATTTATGGTCAATACCCAGCAATCTCCTGACCCCCAGGACCAAATTGAAACCCATAACCCTGAGCCCAAGAGGCGAATGGAATCGCCCCCCCCCCCCACACCCTCCCCGGTGTATGCCAAACGTGGCAGAATGGGCATGACTAACATTGTTTCCACACAAAACCCAATTACACGTAGTAATGAAAAGATTGACCTGTTACCCGACAAGTCTCAACGGTCCATACACCTTTCACATTTATCCAGGGAGATACCCGAATGTAACAACTCCAACAGTGTAGTATCCAGTCCCGCGCATATAAAGAAGGACAACTTGAACCCGATTCCCAGTATCCCCGAACAAGATGAAGCCCCCTCAACGTCGTTTACTGCCACCCTTAACCAGCTACAACATGGCACCCCAATTAACAATACGATCCTCCGTGATTCCATACTCTCACTCGGTCACAGGAGACCCCCCCCCCCCTCCCCCCTTCAACGTCAACTCATGAACCGACTGTAATACAGGACATCCCGTATCATAAGATTGATTGGTCCCGGGGCGGCGTGGCTTAGTAGGTATAGGTGCAAGCTACAAGCCGAGAGGTCCTTGGTTCGGCAACCGCGTTGTGTCCCTGGGCAAGACACTTTACCCTCATTGCCTACGTGGGGGCACGGTGGCGCTGTGTACTAAGGCATACTGCACGTCGATGGTTAACCTGTCTTCAACCAATGCTGACCCTGTTTTGTGGAGTTAGTATGTTGGGGAGCTGACAGTTGCTCGCCGTTGCTCGGTGGTTCTATCCGGGTACTCCGGCTTCCTCCACCCGTAAAACTCTCATGGTCATGATTAACCATTGCGCAGAAATATGTGACCTTAAACAACAACAAATAAATAAATAATTGGTTGGTCCCCTATGCTCTTACCGGCTGAAACCCATTCCAACCTGGGAAATCTTAATTTCGCCATCCATGAGAGCATAGTTCCCCCAGGACCAAGTGCCACAGACCACTCCCTCTCAACTCACAAGGTGATACAGACACACACCCAATTTATGAGAGCAACATCTTGCCCACCCAAACCCCAACAGCGCATCACACCATTGATTTGTCCTCCGACAATACCCAACTATGAATACGCTTTTCTTACTCCTCCAGTGGGACTCCCAACTATACCCATCAAAACGACATCACTGCGAATCACCCTGCAATGATAGTTGAAACTCAAACACGTGAACATACCGCCCGGTTTGACCTACCGCTGCTACAGCGCCCCAAAA
The DNA here is from genome assembly GCA_031216915.1 of Pictodentalium vernedei. NCBI lineage: Eukaryota > Metazoa > Mollusca > Scaphopoda > Dentaliida > Dentaliidae > Pictodentalium > Pictodentalium vernedei. The sequence continues at coordinate 416,668,590 of CM062291.1, read as the reverse complement.
ATGTTTGACCCAATTGGCGGTCCTCCCAAATAAGCGAAAATTCCCCTCCCGCCAAACAGTGAACCCCGCAATGTTGTGTTGAAAAAATGTTCCCTCGACATTTGAAGCAACAAGTAACACCCCACTTTCTATTTTGCTACTCCCGGTCCCATAAAGGGATTTCCTCCCAAATATACCCATAGTAGCATCCCCATCGTAGATCTGGCCATTTGGTGCCTCACTCCACCCTATATCAAACAAACCCCCCTCGGGGCGCAACAACGGTATCCCTTCCTCCCAGTACTCTAAGAAATAAGGGGGACCCTCTTCCAGAGGATTGAATCCTGTTAATGATATAAGGGGAAGATGCTCTCATGACACGAGAGCATCGCTTGTCCCTACCAAGTTATAACGCATCCACTTCCTCCTTTTCGCTACTCCGTTTCCCACAAAGGGCCCCTTTCCCGACAGACCCGCGTAGCTCCCTAGATCCCAGATTTACCGACAATCTGAGGCCTGGGGTTTAACAGCATTATCCCTGCCAGCTCATATAGCGACAATATCAGTCCTACTGGTGGAGAAAACGCATAAATGCGTTCAGACCTAATGCCAACTATTGTTGGGAAGGTGACAGGAAGGGGGTTCTATTGGGCTCAGGATTATGGGTTTCACTTTGGGTGTGTAATTGTGAGAACGGCTCCTGGGTGTCGGGAGATTGCTGGGTATTGACCAAAAATTCAGGGTTTTGTCTAGCTTCTGCAGCCTTGTACTGGGCAAACCCTTTTCTAACATTGACGTCGGTAATACGTGAGGTCCTTAATCACTCGTCCGGAAGCAGTATCCACAGGAGGTAACTAGTTACGCCTAATCCAGACTTTTCAAACCAAAGAGAGGAAAGGGAATCCTATGGTAGGTTTATAGCTGTCGCTGGTCTGGGGTTATTACAATCGGGTTGCACCGTCGATTTGCTCGGTCAAAATGGACGCGGGAATGAGGTTAAACTTATGCTGTATGTCTCAGTCAGCATAGTGGAAAGTAGGTGAAAAATCCACCAAGGGAATAGGGATGAAATCTTTCAGCGTGGAGCTTGGGGATCTATTTGGTATTTATGGGTCTGTGTCTTGTAACGTTGTGAGTAAACTTTGTGAGTTGTGGTAAAAATCACTCCATTTAATGTGGAGCCGGAAGGAAATATTTGGTATTTATGGGTGCGTGTCTTGTAAAGTAGTGAGTAAACTTTGTGTTTTAGGGTAAACATCACTACAATCAGCATGGGGCAGGGAGGAAAAGAAGTGAGAAAACGTTGAGTTTTTGGGTAACAAACACTACAGGATGCCGGTACCGGGTACTGGTTCAACACTTTGTATTTGGAGTGTCAGACAGAAACAAATTTTTCATCTTGTAAAGTAGTGAGAAAACGTTGTGTTTTGGGGTAAAATGCACTACAGTAGATACTGGGAGGTACCGGGTGCTAGGTTGACACTTTGGGATTGGAGGGGGAATAAGACACAGCAAGTGCAAGTTCGGATGACGGGACTCGGTTTATGTAAGTGCTGGGCTGAGATTTGGTGGGCTCTCATAACTTCGCAACAAGGTGATTAGTTGATAAGTTTTCTGAGTGGAGTGGATTCGTGTAATTGTCATGAGGGGCACGAATATGTTGCAGTCGAAAAAGATGCCACGAGTGAATAAACAGTTTGAGTGAATTCATGCTAATGATCAAAAGGTGACACCGATTATATATATGCTTATCGCGAGATCTCGCGATATTATCTCGAGATCTTGAGATATATGAGATATTATCTCGAGATATTGAGATAGTTTCTCGAGATCTTGAGATATTATCTCGATATCTTGAGATATTATCTCGAGATCTTGAGATATTATCTCGAGATCTCGAGATAAAAAACGTATTGAGTGTGGCCTAAATCAGCCACCGTACATATCCTTCTGTCACACATATTCGCTGAAATGGAGATTTTCGTATTCACCAGCAAAAAACAAAAGTTGTTGTTTTCAGCGAAAGTCTGCATGCCTATAAAATAGAAAACGTAAGTGGCATCTCGGTAAACATACGATCGACGAGGTCGAAGAACACAAACATCTTGGAATCACGTATTACAAAATCGTGCGAAACGATCAAAGAATATCTACAACAGAAAGTGATGGGAGAGGTAGCTTTTCTGGTCATAAACAGCGACACGATGCGGGGCTTCTCTTCACTTACACATATAAAAATCGCGACATCGACGCCGTAGCTGCGACGGGTGGTGCAATCTCACAAAATTCTAAGTTCATCAAGGGCCATAACTCCAAGAAAAATATTTGGAATAACACATGCATTGAACAGTGGCTAGACATCAATAAGATACACTTACATGCCAAATATAAAGTCATTCCATCAAGTATTTCAAAAGTTATTGAGTTTTGAAACTCGTTGGTCACAGACAGACCGACATGAAACTCGTTGGTCACAGACAGACCGACAGACAGGCCGACAGACAGACCGACAGACCGACATTTCCACTTATAGAGCTGCTAGTCGCAGCTAAAAATTTACGAAAGTGTATCGGTGCCACGGATGCTTTATGGCTGCGAAATGTGGAATCATATTTCGGATGAAGAACTTACAAGGCTAGAACTCATTCACCAAATGTGATTGAAAAAGATTACCGGTTTCCGTAGATCACTCGAACAGACGCAATCATCTGCTTAACCGGACATCGCCCACTTCTAGCCGACATTGAATATCGGCGCCTCCTGTTTGGTCAGCTGCTCAACTGCGCTGTTCAAAGAAGTGTTCTAAAATATGTCATCTACTTCAGGCTGTATTCTGCAGCTCTTTTTGGCCCATCTGACGACAGTTTCCAAACGAACGCGCTCAATCTGTTTAAAAAGTATGACCTCACAGAAACTCACAGATTTTCTGGACTCGGGCGAGTTTCCGCCCCGGGCGCTCTGTAAATGCATGGTGAAAGAGAATATGAATCTGCACGCGAACGATGCATGGAAGGCCCGTATAGCCTCGGATCTGTGCTTTAAAATAATAAAAAACATAAAGTCCGTGTTGCCACAGTTGGCTGGTCCTCGCATTTTCTCAAAAAGGGAAGACGTGACCAACGTAATCTTCACATATACAGGGCAGCAAGCATATTTTTAGCTGAACCTACAGTACGTGGAGAGTGGATTGTGACTAAATCACCCGCGGAGTGGAGTTGCCACCCGAGCTATTACTATCAAATTGTGTACATATCGACAAAAAACACAAGCAATGTTTCAGCCAATGGACCTCCGGGTTTAACCCGGAGGTCCATTGGCTGAAACTTTGCTTGTGCTGGTTATGCTTTGCAACAAATTTGCAATTATTGCTTGGGTGAAATCTCCACCCTGCGGGTGATTTAGTGATAATACACTCTCCACGTACTGTACAATCGTAGCACCATTTCTGTGAAGCTATTGTAAGCGACACGTTGAATCAATTAGCAAAAGCGAGCACGCTGCCCTGAAATGTCCCCGAGACTCCCTCTCAGTTACGTAACCATCTCTGGGATGATATCATCAATACATTTCCCTTGCAAGTATGATAAACTTTGCCTGATGCACGGGAGAGACGATCCTGGTATGATTAACAAATTTTCTCAACCGATCAACTGGCCTGGTTTTCTCTTCGTCTACTGTAAATGTTTTTATGACTTCAGAGGCGAGAAAGTTTATTCAATAGCACAGTCACACAATACAGCTAATAATCCTTATGTTTCCATCAATCACCTTATGTTTGGTTCTTCCAAACCTCTGTACAATAACACTTACATATATATAGACGTATGTCCCAATACCAACCCCAATACCTTGCAGTGATTGGTCAATGCCTCGTTGATTTTATTTTATGTCGCCGGGCACGCGAATATGTCTACTGTCAGCGATTCTTATGTCCACTGTCAAGGAAAGCGTCTCGTTGCCATGAGCAACGGTTCATCGCAGTGTCTTTTTTCACTTGAAATTATCTGAGACAAATACATTTAACTGAAGTAAAATACACACAAAAGTACCTTTATTACGTACAAAAAGATTAGTTATGTAAACATGGGTAATTATTTATGAAACCGATCAGATTATAAGGTCTGTTTTCATTAATTTACTGTAACATAAACTGAAACGAATCGAGAGCATATCGCCCCGTTGATTGCGTACGTAAACATTGAATAAAGGTAAATCACTGCAGTCTGTTATGATAAAAGTTAGCACTTTACCGAAACAACGTCTGCTTTCTAATATTCGCTGTAGGCCTACAACAATTCAATTTTACTTGTGTAAGAACGGGACATATACGTTATTATGTTTGTTGACAGGGGACATGGTCTCACGTTGCCTGCATGAAACATATATTCAACCTCGGCTGACGCCTCGATGGAATATAAATTTCATGCAGGGAACGTGAGACCCTGTCAACAAACATAATAACTTATAATGTTCCAATAAGACTAAAATCCTCCTCCTCTGATTGGACATGAGCTCGCTTAATATATTCTATGTTTACGGCTCAAGTGGCTAATGTTACCGTCTGACGTCACAACGCGAAATATTTGAAATGACGTCGACCGTTTCGTAACTGATTCATCAACCGAGTGACAAGCAAGCCGCTTCATTTTTCTGTATGTTTCACGTGTGCAGCAGGCGGTGTTCCGGGTGAAGTGTTGTTTAAATTACAAACTGATTTACGATTTGAACGAAGTTGGAATGAGTTTTGTCTGGTTTATTGATTATTTATTCAGTGCCGTCGTAGATCCACGAGAGGTTTATTTACTAAACCTGTGATCGTTAAAAGTTGCCTTCGCGTCTCGGTTGAACATAAGCTCCGACCCGCAAACCTCAGACCATGTTACCGTCAACTCATCACAATAATTTATAATGTCATGTTCTTCCAAGCCACTGTACAATAACACTTACATATATATATATATATATATATATAGACGTATATTCACCACAGTGCCATCTAACTCGATAACGTCTGTATTTTTACTTTTCAAACCAAAAACAATTGTATTAACTGCACTTTGAATATTATAATCTTCATGTTTGGTAGAGCCGTTTGTTTTTAAATTTCTTGTTCGGTTTCGGTTTTGATTTTTCAGGTGGAATAAAACCTCGGTTCGGTTCGGTTTTCGGTTTGTTCATGAGGCCAAAGAAAATTCAATAAAACTCATTCTTATGTCCGGAGTCACAACTGAATGGCAGTGAAATTGAGTAAAACTCAATGAGTGCCCGAAATAAGCTATAATACATGAATAATCAGGAAGGCCAATATAATAATTACCTAAATATACAGAACTTTTATTGTGCTTGGCCATTTTTCGAGGTCTGACACCTACACGCAACTTGAGGAAAGCTGCAAACACAACTCAACTGAAATGTCGGAAATTCACAGAAAGTAGCCTTCCCAGAGTAGTGAGAGTACCCAGACACTGCCATTGGCAGTGTCTGTGTACTCTCACTACTCTGGGATGGCTACATTCTGTAAATTTCTGCAGCAAGAGAGTATTTAATAAAAAACGAAAAACCTTAGATGACGGGATGTCGACGGTTTCGGTTTCGGTTTTTTTTAAAAAAAAACTAAAAACCTCGGTTCGGTTTCGGTTAACCTACAGCTCTAATGTTTGGTGGAAATAAAGACAATCAATCAGAAACCAAAGGAAGATTCAGAATCTGATGAGTTGGAACTATCTGAAACTCAAGAAGTTGTGGACGATTTTGATAATTCAATGGAAGAATATTTATTTATTTATTTGTTTATTGGTGTTTAAGGTCACATTCTTATGCACAATAGCTAACCATGACCGTGACAGTTTTACGGGTGGAGGAAGCCGGAGTAACCCGGAGAAAACCACCGAGCAACGACGAGCAGCTGCCAGCTCCCCAACATCGTAATTCCACGCTGCAGCACAGGCAGGGTTTGATTGGTTGAAGACATGCGCACCATCGACGTGCAGTACACCTTAGTACACGACGTCATCGTGCCCCCATATGGACAATCGGGGTTAAGGGCCTTGCCCAAGGACAAGTGTGCAGTAAAGGCAGTGGCTCAGTAAAGACTACAAAATTACTTAAAACGGGCTTCAGTGCCAAATCCTTGCTTTTCCCGGTCAATACTCTGAACAAACATTATCTCAAATTCGGCAGATTTAGATACATATTTCATTATTTGTTAACTGGTTGAGGGCTAGATTGTTTTTGGTAGTATGAACTTGTTGTTCAAAATTTGTTTTATTTGAAATTATTAGAGAATGCCCACTAATAATTTGTGATAAAATTCATGTGTTTGATTGAATATGAAACATGAGTAAGGAAATTTTGGCTTTTGTTTTTGAAAGCCCTGATACCGGCTTCTAGCCCTCAACTAATTAAAAAAGCGTACACAATATGGCTGATTTCGGCTTTGTTCATTGAGGCCAGGACAACGCGTTCATAAATACAGCATTGCTGCTATTCACTAGAGATTGCCTACCGACATTCCCCAGTGAACTACAACAATACAATATATGGGAGCACAGTGGCTCAGTGGTAGACTATTGGACTTCTATGCTAGAGGTCCCGAGTTCGATTCCAGTCTGGGACGACCCGCGTTGTGTCCTTGGGCAAGGCACTTTATCCCGGTTGCCTACATGGGGGTATGATAACGCCGTGTACTAAGGCGTACTGCACGTCGAAGGTGCACATGTCTTCAACCGCTGTAACCTTGCTTGAACGTAGCTTGAACAGAGTTAGAATGTTGAGGAGCTGACAGTTGCTCGCCGATGCTTGGCGGTTCTCTCAAGGTCCACCAGCCTCCTCCAACCGTAAGACTGTCACGGTCACGATTAGCCATTGTGTATAAGTATGCGTCCTTAAACCCCTATAAATAAACAAATATACATAGAGGATATGGAATGAGTGTTTTTCTCATATAATATTTATGAAACGAGTCTACGAATTTTCCGTTTTGGCGAGCCTCTGGCGAATTCGGAGGAGTTTCATAAATATTATATGAGAAAAACACTCATTTCATATTCTATTTATCATATGACACACACACGCACAAAGTAGCCGCTTAGTATGACTTTTCAACCCATCACCTAACTTGAGGTGTAGGCGGCACTTAGAAAAAAATATCCTCGTATAACTAAAAAATATCATTTTTTGCTTCCAAAACATAGGTTATGACACCTCATTGGAACGAGCTCGTCGAGCTCATTCCAATGAGGAGTCATAACCTATGTTTTGGAAGCAAAAAGTGAAAATATCAACAAAAAAAATGAATGGTGTTTTTCTTGTAGGTAAAAGATTAATAAAATATAACCCACCCTAAATAGGACAGATAACGTAAATTCTCCCTACTGAAATTATGCAAATGTGAACCAGTTGTATTTTGTTTAGCCAATCAAATTGTCCAGTTTTGAAATTGACCAATAGAAGCTCCCAACTCTAATTATGCAAATTATGAAAATGCGGCCCAGTTGTATTTTGTTCAGCCAATCAAATTGTCTAGTTTTGAAATTGACCAATGAAATTGACGGAAGGCTTTATTTATCACTGATTAATATGAAAACAAAATATCAAATGTTTTAAAGTGAACAAAACGGACGAGTCATATGATAAAATACAATATTCATGAATAGCAATAAAACTTATAATCTCTTATTATTAATCTCTAATGTTCCGAAAGAGGAGTTTATTAACTTATTTATTAGTTTTGGGGGTCATATATTTCTGCACAATGGCCAATCGTGACCGCAACATGGATATAAAGTCCAGCCAATCGTTTATACCTATGTTGCCCATTTTATAGAACTTCCACCGAGGCATTGGTTTCCGGGTCCTGTTCTACCAGTAAAACAGACCTTGTCTATCACAATAAACAAGCACTGCTTCACTTCCCGGAGTTCCCATGGGGAAGAAAAAGAAGTAAGAAGTTTTCTGTGTTTTCCACTGTAACAAAACTATAAGAGCGATTTACTGTATTTTTATAACTCATAATAGTAAACAGAATACATTTCTTAACCCTTTTCCCAAGGCAGACGATATCAAAATTTAGTATTTTAATATTCGTTTTTTCAAAAATTCAACGAACCCACATCATGTGACCCCTCATTGGAACGAGCTCGACGTGCTCGTTTCAGTGGCGGCGCCAGAGTTACAAAAGTGAGGGGGCATAGTTGTGGATTGTGCAGCGCCGAGCTGGGGGAGCTTTCGGGGGGTCCTTTCCCTAAGTTGAGAAAATTTTTAACTGTTTTGCAACAAAATAATGCGAATATGGATATCATTGGAACCGGCTGATATTCATATTTGCATGATTTCACTGAGTTATACCTTTGAGAATTTTTCTAAAATATTAAATTTTATTCATTTTTTAAAATTGCTGTAGGCTGAATTCCAAAAGGATACCTTGCACGCTCTCGATTCTAGCATTCGTCGAATACTCTTGAGCACTATGTTTCAGTCCGTTTAAACGCGACATGCCTTGTTGCAATTTGGACCCTCGACTCTTGTTTGTTGTTTGCAGTGTTTGCAGCTAGAGTGTGTGTGGGGGACGGGGTGGGGGGGGGTGGGGGGTCAGACATAATTTCAAAACTTCTCTGATTTAGTGCACTTGGGAAAATGGGATTAAGCATACCGACCATTACACCGCAACGTTCAATACAACAAAAATAAAAATGATAGTATTGTTTTACTACGCTTAGTGAAAAAAAGTGGAGGGGTAAGTACCCCCACATACTACCCCCCCCCCCCCCTCTCCATGGCGCCGCCACTGGCTCGTTTCAATGAGGGGTCACATGATATGGTTCCGTTAAAATTTTTTAAATATATATTTTTTTTAACTACTTAATTTACAAATTCCGCGGGCGGATGCGGCCGATTCGTTAGGTAAAGGGTTAATTTCAGCTGTTCAAATAGAGGTTACATTTGCTTTTAGCATCTTCATCATGTTTTCTTGAAAATTCAGTTTATCTGGATTTTCATGAAAACATGTTGAAGCTGCAAAATACAAATAAAACCTTTCTTTTATCTAAAGTTTTTACAATATCTGTCGACAAATTCACATTCATGTCTTGAAGTTTACTCTGGATTTTCATGAAAACATGTTGAAGATGCAAAATGCAAATAAAACCTTTTATTTATCAGGAGTTTTTTACATTATCAATAGACAACTGCACATTTTTACTCTGTTCAATTGAAGCCATACGAAGGACAGGTCTTATTATTTTGAATTCCTTGAATCACATTCCAGGCCAGGTCCTAAAAAGTTTGCCCTGTCCCATTGAAGTAGGATAACAGGTGTGACATAAAAACGTATTTACTTTTCTTTGAAAATTGATGCTCATTGAAAAAAGTATTAATATATATTGGAAAAATATTTTATGTTTAGGCCTCACAAAGTAGATCTTCTGTTTCTCAGGTCATTTTTTGTAAAAGTGCATGCGGGCGGGCGTTTTTTTATTTTATTTTTTATTTTTGTAATTATTTTTTTACCATTAAAAAGTTCATGTTCTTGTTTTGTTTTATGTCTTAGGCCTCATAACCTACAGAATAGCATGGATAGTGGTGTATTACATCCCTTGAGTGCAAGAAGGCTTTGCAATGCCAAAGCATTGCAAAGCCTTCTTGCATTCAAGGGATAGTTTTATTAACATGGGTAAAATATCAGACATAAACCATTTGATTTTGATTTTTTTAAGTTTGGATTGGTTATAAAAAGAGAGCATGCGGCAGCCAAAAGGACCATGCGGGAGGGCCTGAGAAACAGATTTTTATTTTTTTAGGCCTTATGTTTTTTTTTGTATTATTAGTGCTGTAATGATAAGACAAAACAATTACAGATGTCAGCCAATACTTGTTTTTATTTTCAGTTGTTGAACTAAACTTCAACTAAATTTGACAATCTGTGACGTAGAAAACAGATATTCTAATTTTTTTTTTCTATCTAAATATTGTATAAGCATTTTCACAAGTGTATTTTTATTTGATGTTTAGCTTAAATAATAGTTTGGAGGATTTCACTGTCTCGCGAAGGCTGACCTTAAATAATATAAACACGTTTATTTAGAGGACTTTAAACAGATTTCCAAAACGTCGGCCTTGGAGTTGGACCGAGGCAAAATTGTGCCCATTATTTTTGACAATTTAATCAAACCTTGTCCGTGCTTTGTCCGAGTTCCGAAATTCGCTATTTGTACGGTCTTTGAAAATACCATTTTCGGACGTGCCAACTTGGATCAGTTCTTCTTCCCCAAACTAGACTAACACGTGATTAATTTTGTGCACTGTCGTTTATAAGAAGCTTTGTAAATCCGACCAAAAGTGTTCTTTTAAAGGGTTGTTAGCCCCACACTTGGGCTAATTTTTACAATTGTAGGGCAGGCCATACGAACTCTATTTGAAAGTTTGAAATACAACACTCTAAAAATTGTCAGTAAAGTTTGAATTTGGGTTAGGGTTAGCAAAAGCGCCCTAACCATTGCCCTAATTAGTCATATCCAATATCCAACGGCGTATTACTGTCAAGAGAAAATGTAGGTGTTTTGTATGGTCGTCGATGGTGAGAAAACTCTATTCATTTACGTAACAATAACACATTGACACAGGTGGACCACGGCGGAGGGGAGTGGATGCGGAATAACTCCATTTTATTTTCACAAGCACCGTGATTATCCGCGAAAACAAATGGGGACGTGACAACCATTACTTATTCCTAGTTCCTTATTCCGACATTCGTTCTCAACCGATATAATCGGTTGATAATGAATGTCGAACAAGGAACTGGGAATAAGTAATAATAAAACTGCTAATACGTATACCTCAGGTATAATTATAACTGACATCAGTGATCATGTTGCTAACTTTTAAATGGAAGAATGTAATGCACATCACTATATCCATACCCAAAAAGTTAAACGATTTTTCAACCAAGAGAACGTGAATTATTTCATACATCTTCATTGTCTGTGTGACTTCACCGATACCATCAGTAGCAATTGTCCCAATAAAGCCTATAATATTTTCCTAAACGAGATTTCTATAGTACGTTTACTTATCGTAATAAAAAAAAACCCCTCGAAATGCACTTCAAGAAAATCACATCATGTAAAATCGTTATCCTGAGTTAATTCCATCCTTCACAGTTACAAAATGATGAAACATCGCAAACTGGTAATTCCTGATTTAATGTTAGGACAATGTGAATTGCTTAACTGGTAGAGTAAGCTTTCCTGACTACAAAAGTTTGTTCATCATAAATTGCTCTGTTGCATTTGAATGGATAGTGCCTGAAGGCACTATCCAATCAAATGTAACAGACCAATTTGTTGTGCACAATATCTAAATTATACCAGGTCCAAAAGGAAACTATCTTCAGAGGAGAATAATAGATAGGGCCATTACCAGTGCGTTTTAGTAAAGTCCATTTTGGGGCTTCCAGCACTCTACCATTTAAAGTTCTCAGCTTGAGCATATGTTCAGCACATACTCAGTTCCCAAAATAATAACAAATAATAACAACCTGATAATTATATCATAAATGTGTTGGCATTTCAGTTACTAGAATCAATTTTATGCCCCGTTTCATGGCTTCATAGTCAAAAGTTTTCTCAGTGGTAAACTTCCAACTAGGGGGAGGGACCGGGAGGGCGGCATCCCTCCCAGTCCTTCGCCCTAGTTGGAAATTCACTCCCCCCCCCCCCCCAAATCGGAAACCTCTAGCCACGTCCCTGAACCCACTGTAGCATTTTTAAAGCTGACTATTATAACAGTATCCCTTGGGACTAGAAACACAATATAAACAAAACCTGGGAAGTGCTCTCCAAAGCTAACAATAAATCTAAGCGTAGTCGCACATTACCTTCATCATTCACTGACGGTAATATTACGCTGAAATTGCCAATAGATTTAATTCATTTTTCGTCGAGATTGGTAAAACCTTAAATAACCAAGTTCCCTCTACCCCGAGTCAGTTCTCAGAATATCTGGGAAACAACAATAACACGGACTTGATTTTCATTTCGCCTGCTAACCCACAGGAAGTGATACTCTGCGTGAATGATTTTACACCCAAAACAGGTAAAGATAGCAATAACGTTTCAACTCGGTTGCTGAAATTTGTCGTATATGAGCTAGCTGAACCCATATCCCATTTAATCAATCTTTCTTTTTCCCCAGGTGTGGTGCCTCTTTACATGAAGATCACCAAAGTCATTCGGATATTTAAGTCTGGCGATGAACAAATTTTTAATAATAATAGACCTATTAGTATTTTACCAGCTTTTTCTAAAATTATTGAGAAAGTAATGTATGTGAGATTATCAAGTTATTTGGACACTCACAATATTTTAGACCAATATCAGTTTGGCTTCAGGAAAGGACACTCAACAATTCATCCAATTCTTCATCTTAAAAATAATGCGGTAATTGCAAATGATACATGAACGAAAGACTGTACATTGTCCTTATTTTTAGATTTCTCAAGCGCATTTGATTCATTTGACCATTCCATCTTATTAAGTAAGCTAGAACATTATGGGATCAGAGGTTTGGCCAGCACATGGTTTAAAGACTCTCTTATTATTATTTATTTATTGGTGTTTAAGGTCACATACTTATTCACAATGGCTAATCGTGACCGTGACATTTTTACGGGTGGAGGAAGCCGGAGTACCAACCACCGAGCATCGACGAGCAACAGTCAGCTCCTCAACATTCTAACTCTGCCCAAGCTCCGCTCAAGCAGGGTCACAGCGGTTGAAGACATGTGCACCATCGACGTGCAGTACGCCTTAGTACACGGGGTCATCGTGCCCCCATGTAGGCAACCGGGATAAAGCGCCTTGCCCAAGGACACAACGCGGGACGTCCCAGACGGGAATCGAACTCAGGACCTCTAACATAGAAGTCCAACAGTCTACCACTGAGCCACCGCGCTCCCAAAGACTATCTTTCAAACAGACTACAGGTAGAATAGGACCCGAAAACCAATGCCTCGGTGGAAGTCCTCTAAAATGGGCAACATGGGTATAAACGATTGGCTGGATTTGACTTTATATCCATGTTGCGGTCACGATTGGCCATCGTGCAGAAATATATGACCCCCAAAACTAATAAATAAGTTAATAAACTCCTCTTTCGGAACATTAGAGATTAATAATAAGAGATTACAAGTTTTATTGCTATTCATGAATATTGTATTGTATATTTATTTATTTATTTATTTATTTATTTATTTATTTATTTATTTATTTATAGGGGTTTAAGGACACATACCTATGCACAATGGCTAATCGTGACCGTGACAGTTTTGCGGTTGGAGGAGGCCGGTGTACCTGGAGAGAACTGCCAAGCATCGGCGAGCAACTGTCAGCTCCTCAACATTCTAATTCTGTTCAAGCTACGTTCAAGCAAGGTTACAGCGGTTGAAGACATGTGCACCAACGACGTGCAGTACGCCTTAGTACACGGCGTTATCTTACCCCTATGTAGGCAACCGGGATAAAGTGCCTTGCCCAAGGACACAACGCGGGTCGTCTCAGACGGGAATAGAACTCGGGACCTCTAGCATAGAAGTCCAACAGTCTACCACTGAGCCACCGCGCTCCCAAAGACTATCTTTCAAACAGACTACAGTGCGCACAGTATGCGGGTGCAACATCTGACATCCAAGCCATCATCACGGCAGTCCCACAAGGATCTATTCTTTGTCCCATTTTGTTCCTGTTATACATAAAGGACATTTCCAATTCCACTAGCTTAAACGTCTTATCGTTTGCAGGCGATACATGTTTCGCATCTTACGGCAACTTAGACGAGGTATTTTTTTTTCAACAACTAACTCAGAACTAAGACACGTGCATGAATGGTGTACAGCAAATAAATTAGTTCTGAATGCCAAGAAAACTAAATTTATGTTGCTCCATCCTAATAATGATTCCTATAAACCCGGAGAAAGAAAGCTATTCCTTGGTGATACAACACTCTAACCCTTTACCTAACATGAAAAGCAGACGACACTTGCAAAAATAATTGTTGAATGTCTCAAAAACATGGGTTATGACCCCTCGTTGGAACGAGCTCATTCTAACGAGGGGTCATAACCTATGTTTTTGAGACAAAAAATGAAAAAATAATGAAAATTAATTGGCGATTTTTGAGAATAGCGCTGGCCGGTTTTGGCCGTTACGTTAGATAAAGGGTTAACACATAGGAAAGGACAAATAGAATCTTAATTAGATTTCTAGGTATATTACTGGATGAAAATCAAAACTTCAAACAGCACGTCTCGATAATTTGTTCCAAAATGGCAAGAGCTGTCTTTGCAATTAACAGAACGAAAAACATATTACCTTTTAGTTCTCTAAGAACGCTGTATTATTCTTTAATGCATAGTCATCTTTTATACGGTATACAGATATGGGGTCACGTACCATCGACTTCAAAGATCTTCACAATACAGAAAAAAGCAATGCGTACAATTTGTAAGAAAAAACGAAATTCTCACACTGACCCTCTTTTCCGAACGCTCCGTATTTTGAAATTTTAAGTTATTTACAAGTTGCAGGTTCTCCTCTTCGTGCAAGATTGGCGTAACAACAAACTCCCAAGCTCGTTTAATAATAGTTTTCAGATATAAACAAATCATTCTGGCAATTTTTTTATAATCATATTCTCTCCATGTCATTTGCAACAATACCGAATATCCAGACTGTAAGTGACGGGAATCTCGAATCATGGATACAGTTATATCTCCAGGGCGCTGTTGGCTTGATGTCTTGCCTATGACATGGACGCGGATTATGTGTCTAGGCGGGGCCGTTCGCCGCGGGCGCGCTGGTTTAACTAAGCTGTCCATATTCGTTGGAGCACACTCTCTACGCAGCTTACACTGGTACTCAATGGTACAATATGGCAATTATGTTCAGAGGGTGTGTTCCTTTACACTAGAGTAAATCAAATTTCACAAATTGTCCCGAAAATCCCCAAAATCACCAAAAACACCCAACAGTAACGAAACGGACTTGGATTCCTCTATTTTGAGATTATAAAAGGAGCACGTAGTGTTATAAGGTGCGTTCTTTCGTGTATGAGTAATTGTATAGGTTCAGATTTTCCCCAAATCCTCGGATACGCCGTAGAATTATCACAAACAGCCCAACAATTCCCCAAACTTCTAAATTCCTCGTTTTCCGCCTACCCTGGGATTATTTCCTCCATTCCTGGACATGTTTCATCTATTGTATTGTTATTTTCTGTTTACTATACCCTATTTGCTTGTTCCAGAGTATACTCCAGTAGCGTAGAGGGCTTTTCCTCTGCAACAGATTTGGGTAATTGGTTACTATTTTTTGCTTTATGTCGATACCGACATGAGGA
The DNA here is from genome assembly GCA_031216915.1 of Pictodentalium vernedei. Classification (NCBI taxonomy): domain Eukaryota; kingdom Metazoa; phylum Mollusca; class Scaphopoda; order Dentaliida; family Dentaliidae; genus Pictodentalium; species Pictodentalium vernedei. Next base: position 416,653,221 of record CM062291.1, on the reverse strand, counting down.
TAAGAGGGATGGCAGATTATACCTGATTGCATTTTCTCATGGCCCTCGTGGCTTCACACGGTAGAAAGGGAGTGCCAAAGGCCAGTCGTTAGTATTTAGGTGTGATAGAATTGGGGTAGTTAAATATCCAGATGAGGGTAAGAGGGAAAGTAGATTATACTTCATTCGGGAACTTCCTCATGTCTCTTATGGCCTCATACGATACAAAGGGGTGTCAAAGACTTGTCGTTTCTTAGTCAGGGGTGCTGGAATTGGGGTGCCACGGTACGTGGTGATAAAGTAAAGTGATCTGCTTGGACGATCCGCCTAGATGAAACACACCTTAAGGTGTTCAGATCAAGAACAAGAATACATGGAATAGGTTCAGAACTATCGAAACAGACAAGAAAAGCTAAAAATAGTAACCAATAAAATAAGCCAAATCTTTTCCAGCGGAAAAGTTCTTCTACGTTACTAGAGTATACTCTGGAACAAGCAAATAGGGTATAGCAGACAGAAAACAACAATAAAATAGGTGCAGCATGTTCAGGAATGAAGGAAATAAGGCCCGGGGTAGGCAGAAAATGAAGATTTTGGAAGTTTTAGGAACTTGTAGGGTTGTTTGTGGTAATTCTACGGAGTATCCGAGGATCTGGGTAAAATCCGAAACAACAAAATTACTCTTATACAAAGAAACGCACCTTAAAACACTAGGTGCCACTCTTATAGCCCAAATGGGGGAATCCAAGTCAATTTCGGTAGTTTTGGGTGGTTTGGAGGGATTGTCGAGTCTATTTGGGTAATTAAATTTACTCTAGTTTAAACAAACACACCATCCAAGCATAATTTGTCATATTGTAGGCTTTTGGGTCAAATAGAAACCACGTGCTACCATGGAAACCAAGATGGTGGCCTCCAGTATAGAACATAGACGCCAGAAATACGTGTCACCCTAACAAAACACGTGTCACCCTAACAACACGCACTGCGCATACACACTAAGACCATGTATGACTATGGAGATTGCGTCATAAGATGGCTGCTCATGTGGGCTACCATGGCAACTAAACATGAGACAGCTTGGGCAAGTGGCATGATGTCACTTCCGGGACCGGGCCGGGGTCCGGCTGATGAGGAACGGTTCATCGCTCGCCTTCTCTTCCCTAATTGTTCTCACCCAAGATTCAACGACATATAACTGTAAACAGAAAATGTAGGTGTTTTGTATGATCTCCGATGATGACAAAACTCTAGCTGTTTACGAAACAAAAGTATTTCATTTCTGTGTTAACACTTTCGCTGTCGAAATGACTATTGTCACTTATTTTATGATGATTATCTGTACGTTCTGGTATGCGCAGATCAAACCTACCATCTGATTACTTGTTGGAAAGGGCTCAGAGAGCGCTTTCCAACCATTAATTCCGATGATAGAGTTTTAAGTATGTCATAAATTTTATTAAACTTCCTCGCATACAATCGCACATAGAGGTCCTCCATATATGGCTAAAGTGGGCGTGGCAGTGAAAGGGTTAACAATGTTTCATTCGGATGGAAATATGATTCAAATTTCCCAGTAACCGATTATTTTTGACAGGTATAGATCTCTCGTTATTTTATTTTTCACTTTGTACTCCTTACTTAACATTGTCTTTGTTTGACGCTTAATTCACGACGCCTCTAAATTACAGACCAAGAAGAATAAAATGTTACTTAACACTTTATCTAAAACAACCAGAAGACAACACTTGAAAAAAATTTCTTCCAAAACTCAAAAAAGAATTTTTGTTTTTGTCTCAAAAAGCATAATCTTATTCAGCTTATATTAACGCCTCTAACTGGCTCAATGGGTCGGATATGTGGGATGTCCTCCGTAGCGACAACTTCGCGGCCTCTCTCTTCTCCACTACTACGAAGGAATCTTTACTCTACATGGAGTGTGTCCCTTTCCGCACAAAGGGAAAAAAATTACGATAGGACGACACGAAGTGACAGTATCAGCCCTACGATTGATGCTGACATAGAGGGTTTGGATACTTTGAGAAGTTTCCCAGGCCGAGGAACGATCCAGATCAAAATCTGGCCCCCATTGGAACAAGCTCATCGAGCTCATTTGCTGATACCTTCGACGAGGACTTTGTTTTAATTAGCCTATTGTATTTCTGTAATTACAGGACCAAATTGTCAGCTTCTGGATGGCCGTGTTTTGGATGATGGAGATGAGGTAGAAGAAGGGGATGCCATGTGTAAATGTCACGCAAAAGCCGATGCGGGACCCTCGGTTATTTGTAGAGCCAAAAGAGATTTCGAGGAATTTGACAACTTCCTAATGACTGATCACTCCGACTGAACGTGTGAACAAGAATATTCCTCCATTAATCATTCACACTTCTATATTGTACCGTATATATTTCGTTTTTCATCAGAATTGTAAATGATTCTCGTCCAGGGAATTTGGATTGAATAAGAATTTTGATCCACATCTTACAGACTTCATCTTTTGATAAACACTTACATTACTCACCCACATGAAGTTATTTAAGTTGGAAGGGGTAAGTGGACCATGATCGCAACATGCTAAAATACAAGATCTGGGGCTACCAGTCCATAAGGGAATACGAACAAAGAAATCCGACGTTGTTGTTGTTGGCTGTTTGTTTATCCACCTTTCGCGGACTTCGCGCGCGGACGGCCGATGATTTAATATGATGTCCAAAGGTATTCAGATATTCTTTCGGGCCCCAGTTATAGATATTCCAATGAATAAATATTCATTTCGCACTGAGAACGTTAAGTCACAGTATTGTAATATCATTGAAGATTCAGTTAACCCTTTACCTAACATGAAAGCAAACGACACTTGCAGAAAAAATTCTTGATTAACTAATTTTTTTCATTTTTTTTGTCTCAAAAACATAGGTTATGACCCCTCATTGGAACGAGCTCAAAGAGCTCGTTCCACAGAGGGGTCATAACCTATGTTTTTGAGACAAAAATAATGAAAATTAATGGGCGAATTTTGGTGAGTACCGCTGGCCAGTTTTGGTCGTTACGTTGGGTAAGGGTTAAATCAATTCTCAATTGAGAAACATTCATTGCGTTGATTCAAGGAAAATGAATATTCATGGTGATTTTTGATCTAATCGCCTTGGATATTTCAATTAGTCGGAAAAGCGAACCGTAGGTGTGTGTAGGCGATTGAATCTAAAACAAAGCCGATGGACTATTTAAGGATAGACTGGCCCCTGGCCATAACAGTGTCCACTTCCCTACATAATTTGATTGATGACTTCAAGCTCCCAAACCACCAGTCTAATGATGTATGGAATTTGACGCTAGCCTTTAAATAGTCCATCGCCTATATTTAGATTCACTCATTTTTAAATAGTCCATCGCCAATAAATCGGCCCATTTTCTCACCCACATAACTGCACCTTAAACAAATAACAAGAACGTATATGTCTAATTGCTGTTGGTATTTATATGTTAGCTTTTCCCAGTGGCAGAAACGAGATTCTGTTTTTTTTTTCTGTTGTGCTTTTCTTGCCAAGGAGTGACTACATATTATAGGGCGCGAGAAACTGATATACTTCAGGTGAAATAATCTAAAATATACTTTACAAATTCATCTTCTTTGAACCAACGCAAGAAATGTTTCGCATCAAGACTGGATTTGACAGAATATTTAACGCCATCAGAGATGTTTGTTTATCAACTCTTTACATGCTGTTTGTGGATATTCCTGCCCAGCACAGAGTTTCTCTTGTCTCTGAAATCAGTATAATTTGTCCATATTTAATCCTATAGTCTCCCTGTCAATGGATTGGAATTTTTCACCAATGACTTCTTGTGTTACGTTTAGATTAATTTTTCATCAAATGTTGTCATGGCTGCTTTAAAGCAGCCATGACTAGATTTGATGAAAAATACCAAGAAAACAGTCAGCGAGTTAAGAGTTAAACAGTTATGAATGGAGACTCATCACAGCAGTAATTTTATGATTACGCCTCGTAGTCCCACCGATTGTGTTAATATCTTGAAGTTTACATGTTGAATTAAATACTTATTGATTGTAATATCTAAAAATGGAGCACTAACGAATATCTGTGTAGCTTTGTGGGTGAAAGTTTTTCACATTACATCAACGGTAACCTTTGCACACATTCAATGAAAAGTGGGTAAACAAATGACCCACAACAGCATGGAATGTCTAATAGAATAAGACTAGTGGCCTTAGAGTTTGTGGTAACTTTAGAGCTGGGCTAAAGCCATATAGTAGGCCGTACAATGATCGTTTCGCTCACATGTGATTGGCCCAAACAGAGATAAATCGGCCCATTTTTCACCTACTGCACCTTAAACAAACAACAAGAACGTACAACTCGAATTGCTGTTGGTATTCATATTGTTAGAATTTCCCAGTGGCGGAAGCAAGATTCTGAGGTTTTTTTCTGTTGTGCTTTTTGCCAGTGAGTGAATACGTAGTATAAGGCACGGATTGGTAATTCAAACCCGTCCTTACAACTTACCACCGCCCCGTTTCATGCTACCACGTTCCACTGGCAGCTTCCATCAGTCAAAAGAGACGACGTTGTTGTCACCCAACAACACTTGCTGCGCATGCGTATGGACATCACGTATCACTGTGATAATGACAACACAACAAGGCCACTTATATTACCATGGAAATCCCCATGGCACACATTACGCGTCGTGACTATGTTGTGGCACGTGTTCGCGTATGGGTTAACCCAAACAAGGTTTAAAAGTGCAGGGCATCAATTTTCAGACATTCTTGTAATATACTATTCAAAAAAGTAGGGGATATCCAAACTGATGTTGATATTTTCGGAAAATGGTATTGGATACGCGTGATTGGACACATCAATATGTTACCAAGTTTAGTGTGGATTGTGAATGTCACCGGCCCACGAAAACTTCGTGCAGGTTTTTCGCACGAGCGCCGCGTTGATGCCTGTGGGGTACGTTTTGAAATTTTCATTTGTACTGGACGGACTTTTTCGGAGGTCTCATCGTTCTTTTCTTGGTATAATCTCGTTCATCAAGAGTTTCTGGTCGAAACGTAACTTTTGAGGTTTGCGAAGACTGACACGTGACTAACGTTTACGTGCCGTTGGCATGTTGGAAGCTGGCAACCGACAGACTGCAGTGGCTCAAATTCTAAACGTTACTCAATCGGTGATTAGCAGGTTGTGGTCACGCTACCGTCAAACAGGCAATGTTGATGACAGAGGTCGGCCAAGTAGGCCAGGGGCAACAACTGCTAACCAGGAACGTTTCATCCGAACCACAGCATTACGGAACCGCCATCAAAGTACCTCATAAATTGGACAGCAGCTTCACCGAGCGACAGATGTGCGAGTCAGTGGTCAGACTATCCGGAATCGCCTACACAGTTGGAATTTGTACGCTAGACGACCTTGAATAATGCCTCGTTTGACAGAACTTACATCCCAGCAAGGCGTAATTGGTGTGGAGCACGACAGCGAGGAGACAATCGTCGGTGGAGCAACGACATGTTGTCCGATGAATCGAGGTTCACTCTCGACTTCCTCGACAGGCGAAACAGAATGTGTCGGCGGCGGAACGAAGGATACTATTACGTAATCGTTAGACAGCACGATGGTTTTGGCGGTGGTTCGGTTATGGTGTGGGGGAGGTATAACCATGACAAGCAGAACAACATTACATGTCATCCAAGGTGGGTCACAGGGAAGTGCTACCCTGACAACATGTTAGCAGCTCATGTGGCGCCATTTGCGCGACGTCACGGCCGTTGATTCATTTTCCAAGATGCCAATGCAAGAGCACACAGAGCCCGTGTAGCTACAGAGTTCCTCCAGGACCAGAACATCACTACACTGCCTTGGTTAGCACAAAGCCCAGACCTTTCACCAATCGAACACGTCTGGGATATGCTTGGCAGGCGCCTACGACAATACCAACAACCTCTTTCCAATGTCCAGGAACTCGCCACTGCACTGCAGGAAGAATGGAATAACATCAGTCAAGCTGATATTGGACGTTTGGTGAGGAGTATGACACGTCGGATCCGCGCTTGCCTCGCGAACCGAGGAGGATTTACAAGGTATTGAGGTCTTGGACTGAATGTTGAAAATTCTCTGACTGACCGTCCATGTCTTCGACAGCATAATGCGTGGAATGTATGCTTGTCAGATACCCAACTATCGCTGAAATCATTCACCAGATGTCACAGTGCAATACCTCAACTGTCTTTTTGATGAAAATATAAATATATTTCTTCATATATCTCACTTCTATCAAATATCTCCTGCGTTTTCTGAATAGTATATATTATTTGCAAATCCAAACATCATTTGGCCAAAGAAGTCTGTCACTTCGGTCCGTTTCTTCAACTTCAACCATCGTCCAATCCGAAGGCTATCCTTCGGGTTGAAATATGGTTGAAGTAGAAGAAATAGTCCGCACAATGACCACACTGCGGTATGTTCATCTAAACGAGAGACTAGAGTGTGTCGTGGTACATCGATATATGATTGTAACTTTTCTCCCACTGGACCGAACCACACTGCAAAAAATATAGGTTCTCTTTAGAACCCAAACTGGTTCTAATCTTGTCCCTGAGATGGAACCAGATCTGTTTAAACAGTATTTATTTCAAATCAAATAAATTTACCAAGATTACCATTCAATTTTAACAGAATATTACATGAACTGAAGTAGATTCAGCACTAAACTTGGAGCTCATTCAACGCAGTCGCCAACCATTTTGAAACAAAGGAGATATGAACAGTTGGCATATCGAACCAGTTTTGGTTCTGTATAGAACCAAAACTGGTTCGATATGCCAACTGTTCATATCTCCTTTGCTTAATAATGATTTGAGACAACCTCGTATTAGCTCTAAACTTACGGCTGCAACCCCCTCAATTTATGATTAATTCTGTTAATATTTAATGTTAATCTTATAAATTTATTTGATTTCAAATAAATACCGTTTAAACAGAACTGGCTCCATCTCAGGGACAAGATTAGAACCAGTTTGGGCTCTAAAGAGAACCTATATTTTTTGCAGTGCATGGTAGCCTTGAAAATTTGTGCCCCATCACTTTTATCGAGCATCCGCCGCCTTTGTTGATGGATGAATGCAACTTCTGTCGCTACTAGTAATAAGCGGATAATTAGAAAAGTTAAATACTGCCATATGATAAATGAAAATGTTATGAGGAAATTAGGGTCACAAGAATTGTCCGTCGTTTCGCTATGATGCATTCTCTATTACTGATTGGTATATTGTATGTGTGTTTGTGTATAGCAGTGGGTGGGAGAACCAGTTGGGGTTGTGGATACGGTGACAAGTGGTATCGCCGCGGACGATTGTTCAAACCAAACGACTGCTTGTATTGCAGATGTGACATTGGAAATGTTGTCTGTACTAAAACGCTGTGCATAACGCCACCGTGCTTCGACTACGTGAAGCCAGAAGGCCATTGCTGCGCATATTGTCCAAATGGTAAGTATTTCTAGATAATTTCAGATAGAGCTGTATTTAATACACATTACTTTACAACAATCGACACATTAATAATGTTTTAGCTTATACAACACACACTGAAATTAGTGGATCCCCTCTACTTAAACAAAGAATGAATGTACGCCCCTCCTCCCGCAGGCCCCTTTAAATTGTGTATCACCTGACAGCATAACGTCATCTTAATAACAGAAAGTAAAGACACGAGGTGGACTTGCTGGTGTGCGTTTGTGTGTGTGTGTGTGTTGGGGGGGGGGGGGGGGGCGCTTTATGTCAAAGAGGTGAACAACTGCATATAATTTGATGCAGCTCAAATCATGACCTACCTAATTTTCTACTTATTGTTCAAGCCGACCTGAAAGAAAGTTTTTGGTGCCAAAAGGGAGGAGGGGGGGGGGGGATTGCATGAACACAGGTGTGTGTGTGTGGGGGGGGGGGGGGGGGTGTCGGTGGTGAAATGTCCCCCAAAAATGTACGAAAACAGTTAATGCATTTTTTTCCTTTCTCAACGTTCTGTCATCTTTTGTGTCCCAAACTGTAACAAAATGTCGCCAATGGATCATAAAAGCCTATTTAGAAGCATTATTAACAAAACTAACCCCCTTAAAAGCTAAATACCGAGAAACTAGATTTGTGAGAATATTAAGCTCCACATTTAGTTTGTTACAATAATCGTCCCCTGAGTTCCAATATGTTCTATGTGCCTACTGGCACATGGAACACATTGGAACTCAGGGGGTGAATTGTCTGATCTAGTTTGATGCGTATATCACAACGTTATTAGTTCCCAAAATGAATGTAAAATTATTCAAACAGATCCACTGGAGGGCCTAAGGAATCCTCCAACCACTGGAGGAAATAACAAGCTCATCCACACAGACACCTCAATATAAGGATAAAACAAATTCCTTAGAATTTGCTACATCAATCTAGTACTAAAATGTCTGTGTGAACAGTCAGGCCGTCGCTGCTGTGCGTTAACAACCTGGCTACCAAATGTGGACCTAATATCCCCGGGTCCACACGGGGTTCAAGCTATACAGTAATGTGTCTTTGTGAACGGATGTGAAAGAGATAAGTCTTGAAAAATGCATCGGATAGAGTAAATGGAAACATGTTTGGACATATCAAAATACGCATTGAATCAGCGTGCATTACGCGTTTTGAGTTAGTGTTCGAGTGCCAAAGTTTGGAATATAAAATGTATGAGAAGTGGGTGGGTCCCCCAAAATGTCCTGGACAAAAAAGGTGGTGGGTCAAAAAATCAGCAAAATAAAAATGTCCACCAACGTCCACCCACTTTTTTCCCGCACCCCCCACCCCCCCCCCCCCCCTCTCCCCGGTGCCAAGCAGAATGTTTGTTCTGTATCAATTTAAGTTTTCTAGTGAAGGATTTTATTATCACATGGAATCGGATTGTAAATGTATACAGATTAACCGGGCATCGTTCTTTGAGTGCAATAAGGCACCATGTTCCACTCAAAGCACGATATTTTTATTTAGTATTATCGGGCTGTTTTTCGTATTTTTAGTTGCAAAAAAACACACAAATGGTAAAGGTTATTTATTTATTGGTGTTTAAGGTCACATATGTTTGCACAATGGCTAATCATGACCACAACATGAGTATCAGTTCAAGACCAGGGGTGAGCGTTAGTAAGCCATGCTGCCCATTTTAGAGAGGGTTTGCACCTCCCAAGCATTGGCGACTGGGTCCTATTTTTCCAGTAAAACAGAGCCTGTTTACCGCAGTGAACAGGCACTGCTTCACTTCCCGGGGTCCCCACGGGGAAAATGATAAAGGTATATATGTAATAAAACAGTAAAGGGCCATTAACCTATTAACATTTACAAAAGAATTTCAAGATTTCTAATTCTTACTGTTTATTAACTCCAAATAAAATAGTAGCAAATAATTTATTATCTTCCGGGAGGATATAAAAATTATTAACCCTTTGAACTCCAGAGGCCTTTATCCGGCCGGGTCACAAGCTACGTCATAATATCATTAAGGGGGGTGACTGCAAGGTAAATGTGTGGTGCAGACCAATCAATATTTTCAACGTGCAGCCCTAATGCTGCACGTTGAAAATATTAATTGGTCTACCTCCAAATAATAAATATGGACTCTTCCTATTGCTACCATGGAACTGACATGGAAGATACCACCTGGTTTCAAAGGGATAAGCAAGATACAAAGTAACAAAGAAATGTTTTGATAAGAATCAGATTAAATTGATAAACTGTTAATTCAGTTGATCCGTAACAAAGTGGCATAATTTCCTGTAGATAACATCCTGACTCTTTTGTCTTTTGGGGGTTAGTAATCAGTTTGAAATGCCTAAAAGAATAATTGCAGAGTGTTCAAGTGACGTCAATTGAATACTACTAGGGTATTTACTCGAGTCCGTGTGTTTTATTATACCTCCACCCCCTTTTATAAAAGGCGGATATGTTATACCCCTTTTTATAAAATGGGGTTATATAATAATCAGTTTGTCCGTTCATCCTTCCGCCCGTTCGTCCGTCTTGCTGTTCGTCCGTCGTTCGTCCGTCCGTCCGTCATACTCGATTCAGGGCAATAACTTTTGTACCTTTGGTCGCAAAGTACTCATACTTCGCAGGTAGGCTGCTTGTAATGGGATGATGCTTGAGATTGCTCTTCGGATCTGTAGGTCAAAGGTCAAGGTCACTGTTACTATAAATATCATTTTTGGTTTCCGTGCAATAACTTTAGTTTTCATTTGTGTACGAAGCTATAACTTCATATTGTGGTTGCATTTGAGATGTCGATCGTTGGGATTGAATTTGGGGTCAATAGCTCAAAGGTAAAGGTCACTGTTACTATAAGTAGATTTTTGGTTTCCATGCAATAACTATAGTTTACACTATAACTTCATATTGTGATTGCATTTGAGGTGTTGATCGTTGGGATTGCTTTTGGGGTCAATATGTCAACGTTCAATGCCAATGTTACTATAAATAGAATGTTTGGATTCCGTGCAATAACTTTAGTCTTCTTTTGTGTACGAAGCTGTAACTTCATACTGTGGTTGCATTTGAGACGCCGATCGTTGGGATTGCATTTGGGGTTAACAGATCAATGGACAAGATAACTGTTACTATAAATAGATTTTTGGTTTTCATGCAATAACTTTAGTTTTCTTTTGTATAACTTCATTGAGCTCAATGAGCTCGTTCCAATAAGGAGTCATAAGCTTGTTTTTGAGACAAAAATTGAAAATAAAATAAAATCGGAAATTGAATGGAGATTTTTGTTCAGTAATGCTGGCTGGCTTTGTCCGTTTCGTTGGTTAAAGGGTTAATTAAATCACCCTCAGAGGGCTGGATGGCAAAAAAGGGGAAGGGGGGGGGGGGGGTATTTCTCGTGAGTCTCCGCTCACTTTGTTCTCGTTGAATGAAAAAAAGACAGGGTGTAAGTCTGTAACCAACCTACCTGTCAGTATTCATGAATTTGAACAACCTGCCAGCGTGCTGTAACACCTCGCCGCTTCGCCCGCTCGGCGTCACTCACCGCACGCCTTCGCGTTCTTCAAATCCATGAATACCTCCAGCTAGGTTAGAAACTTTTACTCACTTGAGAGGCGTGACTTTTGACTCGCTGTGTTGCCAGACAGCGATTTTATCAAAAACAACCATCTAACTGGTTGAGGGCTAGATTATTTGTGGTGGTCTGAGTTTGTTATTCAAAATTCGTTTTATTACAAATTATTGGAGAGTGCTTTTGGGCACTCTCCAATAATTTGTCAAAAGACAAATTTATATAAACAAAATATTATTTGTGTTTGACTGAATATGAAACATGAACAAGGAAAATGTTGGCTTCAGCTCTGGTACTCTCATTTTGTTAAAGCCCTGGTGGTGGCTTTCAGCACTCAGCCGGTTTCATAATAAACCACAATGCATTTAAGACCTACCCAAAGTGTATTTGTAGTGCCAAATTTTGGTACCAAATGCTGTATGTTTGATGTCAAATGAATTTGTTTAGTGCAATTGGGCACAGCCTTCGGGTTGGAAGATGGTTGAAGTAAGAGAAACGGACAGAAGCGTCCGAAGGTGGGATTCGTTGGTCAAATGTTGTTTGGATTTGCAAATAATATATCACAGGAACGTCTGTATATTAGCACGTTTGCATGTGCACATTTCAACTCACCGTGTAACCACGCAACATGTCTGTGGAAAAAAGTGGAGGGGCACGTGTGCCTCTGCCCCCCCCCCCCCCTTAGTTCAGCCGCCTCAGAACTCACAGCTACACGCTTCGATTGGTGGGGGACGTAATAATAATAATAATAATAATAATAATAATAATAGTAATAATAATAATAATAATTATAATAATAATAATAATAATAATAGCACAGAGACGTGGCTAGAGGTTTCCGATTGGTGGGGGGGGGGGGGGGTAGGGAAGTGAAATTCCAACTAGAGAAGGGACCAGAAGAGGGAACCTCTCCCTGTCTCTCCACCTAGTTGGAAAACCACCACCGCGAAAAAATTTTGAATACGAAGCCATGAAAGGGGGCATAAATTTGATTCTAGTAACTGAATGCTAACACATTTATGATAGAATTATCAGGTTGTTATTATTTGGTATTATTCTGGGAATTGAATATATGCTAAACAAACGCTCAAGCTGAGAACTTTAAGCAATTCACACTGTCCTAACAAATCAGATCTTTTGCCGGAATGATCAGTTTTCGATGTTTCATCATTTTGTAACTGTGAATGGTGGAATTTACTCAGATAACGATTTTACATGATGTGATTTTCTTGAAGTGCATTACGAGGATTTTTTTTATTACGATCAGTAAACGTACTATAAAAATCTCGAACTGAATGGCATCATGCAATCTTGTGAAGCTCGATATTGCGTACACTGTAGTTGTAAATAGTAACAGTGAGAATTTTTGCTGATTTGAAACTGAGTTGGAATTTTGGGAAGTAAATGAGGCATCAGCATCATCAACGAAGCTCTAAAATTCAGATAGATGGAATTTCCAACTACTGATGACTTACCCTCCGAATTTCCAACTGTTGGAAATTTTGGTCAGGAGTGGGAGGGGGGTGACATCAGAGTATACTTTCCTCTTTTTAACCGCAACATCTCTTGTTCCGATGAATTTCCGAAACGTTTTATGGTGAAACTGAACGATTTTTACGCGTGCGTTTTTGTTTATAAACAAAACGTCTGCTTCGGGTGAGGCACGGGCGCTAACTAGATTTCGCTTAACTCCACCGCCCGGGGCCAGTACTACAGTTAAAACTAGAAGTCCTGTCATGATCTGTGCGCTTATCTAGACTTAATTGCGCGTAGGAATTGCGCGCAATTGCCATATCGAATGGCATCCAAAGCACGGCAGGTTCTCCTGGTTACTCATAACAAACACATGCAATGTTTCTGCCAATGGACCTCCGGATAACCCGGAGGTCCATTGGCTGAAACATTGCTTGTGCACAGGCCATATATACACAATTTGATAGCCTTATCATGGTTTTAACGCGTAGATTAACGCGCAGATTGACGTGCTATTTGTGCGCATTTCATGACAGGACTTCTAGTTTTAACTGTACATGGCCTTTACAACTGTATTTTCCAGAATTTTCTTCTTCTATCTATGTCTATAAATGGTTTGAAATGCATCATTACCAGTTTAAAAATACCGATGAATCTCTTGGGAGAGCGGTGGCTCAGTGGTTAGAGCACTGGACTTCAAACTGAAAGGTCCACGGTTCGACCCCGGCAAGCGGTAACTGCGTTGTGTACTTGGACAAGGCACTTAATCCCCGACTGGTCACGAGAGGGCACGTTGGCGCTGTGTACTAAGGCGTACTGCACATCGATGGTGCTGTTGCCTCCAACCAATCTTAATCCTGCATGTGTGGAGTTCGTACGATTGGGAGTTTGTCAGGTGCTCGCCGCAGTTCTCTCCAGGCACTCCAGCTTCCCCCACCCATAAAACTATCCAACAGAAGTGATCCTTGCAGTCTAAAGTGTCGTAAGACTTAAAATAAATATATAATGAATCTCTTCCACCAGTATATTCGAAGATAGAAAATACAGGTCAGGAAAATATTACTTTTATACTTTTTATAGTAATGTTTTCAGAAAACAATTTTGCGAATTCAACATAATTTCAGACAGGGAGGTAAGAAGAATTTCGAACTTGGGGTGTGGATGGGGGACACGGAATAACAAAAGCACACACACGCTGATATGTATTAGTTAGTGGTGGCTCATAGACCTTAGCGCCATTGTAAAAGTCATATACAACAAGACATACACAACAAACAAAATCAAAATTAATATGTTAAAATTAATTAACAACGAATGCCGAATAACGAACCGAGAATAAGTAACGGATGTCACGTCCATTTATGCCCTGCCTACCACTGTTATATTATGGAAATAGCTCTTATTCTTACATGCCACTTTGAACATCAGATGGTGCCCCTAAACTACCATTAATCGACGTTGTACGCACTTATTGAACCATCTGAACCTATTCAGTGTTTTCAGCAATTATATTTTCAAGATGTTCAAATTAGGGTTTCATTATTCCCTGGTTTTCTAGGAACCGGGAACGGGAATGAAATTACTCTCAGAACCGGGAACAGGAAAATTTCCCGGATAATATCAAAGAAATTTACGTGGGTAACATGACGTATTCATATTAATGATAATAAGCATATGTTATTGGCAATCTCCCATCTCCAATCCGAAAAGTTCTTTTCCTAAGATAAGTAAGAAAACCCAAAGCGGCTTCAGTCTCGTCTTTATTTTCAGAATCACTCACAGTACCACCCCTACCTTCTCCAGCACCAACACCCTCTTCACTGCCGTCACTAGTCTTCTCTGCTTCAAGCAGAGGAGACTGGTAGCGGCTGTGAAGAGGATGTTGATGTTGTAGGAGGTAGTGAATAGTGATACTTTTTGTATATGACCTTAGCAGCATTGTAAAAGTCCAAAAAAGGCATACACAACAAACAATATACAAACACAATACTAAAGCTGTATTTCACCCCTCCTCCCACTCCCTAGGGGTAGGGGTCGGTAACGACCGGAGGGTTCTAGTTACGACTAGGATGCATCCTCAACCAACCGCAACGGCCTTCCGCATTTTATGTCTGCCCACACCCTCCAAAAACTGGCTTGGGTACCCCCATATTATAAAATCCTGCGCTTCTGATTTAGAGTCGTAGGCCGGTATTTGATATGGGGATGGGGTATACATACATTAGAAACACTTGATGCGAAGCATCTATATGGGAGCTGTTTGGAAATATAGGATATAACTCAAGTTCTCAAAAACCTCCCAACATACGTGGACAGCACACATCGAACACTTCGTACATTATGTGCTCTTTCCAACACAACAGTCATAGGAAACTTGTCTCATGCCACGAGATTGTAGTCGATTATCAATTTAGTAGACTGATGTTTTATGGGACTTTAATCAGTTTTATGAGACCAATCGCCTGTCTACATCAACCAAACCCGTACGGTCTGTGTCGACACAGGGACTGGAAAATAGGTATCACTGAACTAAATATTTGAATTAGAGTTACCCAGCCGTAGGACAATATAATGTTTCAATAAACGTTTAAAACATTCTTTTGACATCTTGCATTATTGTTGGATGTTCCAGATGAAAAAGAGGGTGATTTGTTTACTTTTGAACCTATAAAATACAATTTACATTTGGTGTGTTTTAGTTGGGAATTCCCTGAAAAATATGTGCATGTGACCGGTACATCCCTTTCTGTCAGTTTTTCTCTCTTATTTGTTGCACGACCTCCTGTTTTCTGGTCATAAAAAGTTGTCTGAAGGGCACTACTTGACAAAGTTATTTGAATACCAAAATTAAAGTGATGCCATCTTATGTTTTTGCCTGGACGTTTTTATGGTCGCCTATAGGAAAATATTTAGTTCCGAGATACCAAAACACATTTGAAAGTCGATGGTAACACAACCTGAAACCTTATTATACTTATGCCCTGGGGACGTGACAACCGTTACTTATTCCCAGTTCCTTATTCGATATTCGTTACCAACCGATAAAACCGATGAACATTAGATGGTGCCCCCAAACTACCATTAACCTACGTTGTATGCACTTATCTGAACCTATTCAGTGTTTTCAGCAATTATATTTTCAAGATGTCCAAATTAGGGTTTAATATAACCCCTGGTTTTCTAGGAACCGGAAACGGAATGAAATTACTCTCAGAACCGGAACCAGAAAATTTCCCGGATAAAATCAAAGAAATTTACGAGGGTAACATGACGCATTTATTTTAATGAAAATAAGCATATTTTATTGGCAATCTCCCATCCCCAGTCTAAGATAAGTATGAAAACCCAAAGCGGCGTCAACCTCGTCTTTATTTTCAGAATCACTCGCATTACCACCTCTACCTTCTCCAGCACCAACACCCTCTTCGCTGTCGTCACCGGTCTCCTCTGTTTCAAACAGAGAAGACCGGTGGCGGCTGTGAAAAGGATGTTGATGTTGTATGAGGTAGTGAATAGTGATACTATATAGTGAATCTGAAAATGAAGACGAGTTTGAACTTTGAAGCGGGTGAAGATCTTGTTGTTAAAAGGGAGGGATGTGGGTCCTTCAGAACTGGTTGAGAGTTACAGTAATTTGTTCAAAATGGTTCGTCGGGAAACAGGATTGTAAAAATTTCACGCGTGGAAGTGCTGACGAAATCCTACAAAGTTTCAATTCAGAAAACTTCATTCCCGGTTCCGTGCTGTATATGTCTCGTGTATCGGGGCCGGCTTTCGGAACCCGGGAACCCGGGAATTCCCGTTCTCGGGATTAAAATTGTCACGCGAGAGAGGCATACTTCATTTGTGCTAAAATTAATTTTTATAGTGAGTATCAAGTGTAATATCAGAAATAATATAGTAAGTTGTCAGCAGGACCTCCTAATGATGGCATCTTAAGTGCACATGCTCCGATATCGCAAAAGCCTGAAATTTGCCTTTAAAGATTAAGATGTGTTCGGAAGAAGTCGCAAAAATACTGTATTTTGGCAAAAATGCCAATGTTTAGCTCATTGATACAAGAACAACTTCTTTATTTTCCCGGCGTGAATTCCGCTTTGGTTCTTCTCAGCAAATCTCATCAGCCACGTTCGATACCGAACATCGAACCGATACCGCTGTATATCCCCCTCCCCTCACAGTGGCGGAACGCCCATACGACGAGGTTATGGCGTCTCCTAAGGGCCCCAACAATTGCACGTTTTTAGCCCCCCCCCCCCCCCCCCCCTACAATTCCAACATTTTGGGAAAAATCATTTTTAAGGGTATCAAAACAGTGTTGTAGTTGAAGCGTTGAGGTTGGATGCTTCAATACCAGCTTGCATAAAGAATCGGAGCGATATTCTCTTAAACCAATTAGGGGGTTGTGTATGTGGCACATGACAACATGAGATAGTAGTTCAAATGACGAAACAATTTCAATTTTAATTTATTTACAAATGCGGATGCATTCGGTATAAGCTCTTCCATTAAACCGTCGAAGCAGTATCCATAACCATCCAATGCCAACATGACTCCTTCTCGTTTAAGGTACTGACCGACTAACGAGGAACAAATACAGAAACGAACGAAAGGAGGAACGAAAATCACCATCAGGAAAATTTAATTAATGAAACACCGGGTTGTACCTTCATTAATTAAATTTTTGACTATTACTCCCGATATCCACTAAAACAGCGTAGATATCCTCTATACAATGCACTGAATAATAACAGCATGTGGCCTAAGAGCCCCCAGTATTACCGTTAAGCCACTGCCCCCTCTAAAAGACCGAAACCCACAACGAGCTCGAAATTCTAATACCGCCCACCTCTGATGTCATGGTCACGCAAAAATGGGTCACGCCTGCGGCAAGAACACATGGCCCCATACAGTGGCTATGGTTTTCTAAACTTCTGGAGTTGTCTTATGGTTTGTATCACTCGCTTCGTATACATGGGTCCCAAAGTGTGTTTTTTTTTGTTCAATACGTTTTTCATTTCTGTAATTACAGGACCAAATTGTCAGCTTTTAGATGGTCGTGTACTGGAGGATGGAGAAGAGACAGAAGAAGGTGACGCCATGTGTAAATGTGACGCAAAAGCTACCACAGGTCCTTCAGTGGTGTGTAGATCCAAAAGAAATTATGCGGAATTCGACAGTGACTGGCTCTTCTAATCTGACTTTGACAATAAAAAAATGTTTCCCATCGTTAACACACAGAAGCCCAAATTCGCCACCATATGCCTCTAATGTTGTACAACAAGCGTGTACAATCGCAGCATGCAATAAAGAAGCGTATTGTGTAATATTTGTTTATTGGGGTTTAATGACATTTCGACAGCCAGGGCCACCTCGTGTCGGACAGTTGTACGGGTGGAGGAAGCCGGAGAAACCGGAGAGCAACGTCGAGCAACTGTCACCTCCCCAAAGTACTAACTCCAGGGTTAGCACTGATTGAGGCCAAGTGCACCATCGACGTGCAGTACGCCTTAGTACAAAACGCCACCGTGCCCCCACGTGGGCAACTGGGATGAAGTGTCTTGCCCAAGGACACAACGCGGTTGCCACAGGTGGGATTCGAACCGAAGACCTCTCGGCTTGCAGCCTGAATCTCTACCTACCACACCACGCCACTCTTCCGTATTGTATAACAAAGCCATAGTATGCAGTAACAAAGCCGTAGCATGCAATAAACACAATGCATTTTGCAATGACTCCACATGATGAAATTGTCTGGGGATACTAACAATGTGCACAACAAACAATTTCTAGTAAATTGGATTGGAGTGGTTTTAATATCGAACCATTCGAACAAAACAATAAACGAATGTCATACACAAGCCTTAATTACGACACTAAACGGCAGAGCAACGGATGGTGACTGCTTAGGGTCCTTATTCGATTCGATTTCGAATCTCAAGTATCTGTACCCATGCTACCACCCATACTAATTCCAGTTTCACAAGTCACTACCACTGCTGAAAGCAAATTTAATGTTCACTAGCAGTTGCGACGAAGGGTTCACGATTGCTAGCGGCTTGTCCCATGCAGTGCCCAGTACAGAATTCACGCAGTCTTTTCTTTTTGAACAAAAATCCTTGCTGGGTAATATTATTATTATTATTTTATTATTATAAATATTATTATTATTATTATTATTATTATTATTATTATTATTATTATTATTATTATTATTATTATTATTATTTAATGGTGTTTAAGGTGACATACTTATTCACAATGGCTAATCGTGACCGTGACAGTTTTACGGGCGGAGGAAGCCGGAGTACCCGGAGAGAACCACCGAGCATCGACAAGCAACTGTCAGCTCCTCAACATTCTAACTCTGTTCAAGCTCCGTTCAAGCAGGGTTACAGCGGTTGAAGACATGTGTACCACGACGTGCAGTACACCTTAGTACACGGCGTCATCGAGCCCCCATGTAGGCAACCGGGATAAAATGCCTTGCCCAAGGAAACAACAACGCGGGTCGTCCCGGATGGGGATTTAACTCGGGACTTCTAGAATAGAGTCCAGTTTGCTGGGTAATATTCCAACTGCATCATGAAGACATACCTTCGACGAAGGCATGCCTTGATGATGTACTTGGAATATTTTATCAGTCGGGACTTCAAGACGGCTTCATTCGATTCGAGGTTCGATTCGATTTCGAATAATAGACTCGATTTAATTCGAATCGAAAACGAAAATATGACATCCGCTGGGCCCCATGAATGCTATCAGTCTGTGCAAGAATCCTTGTCCAGAAAAACACAATATGGAGAGAGCGCTTCTCTATAAGTCAAGCACAACTAAACTTTGACCAGTTATTGCAAAACAGTGGCTCAGCGCCCCCCCCCCCCCCCCCCAAAAAAAAAAAGATCCCACCATCCCGAAAATCCAAACTTCTGTGAGCTGGATGGGGTATTAAACTACAGTATGCAAAATTTGACGAGAACGCTCGTTTCTTTCGCGCGGTGGGTGCGCAAATTTAAATCTACGCGAACGGATGACAAGTTAGTCAAAAGTTGCATCTTCAATGATAAAGTCTGACTAACTTAACTGGTAGAGTGCTAAATTTTTTCTCACCCTCAATATTTGTTCACATGTTTTTGTCTTGTTACAATTTATGGGAAATTTCCTATAGGCACTCTCCCATAAATTGTAACAATGGCAATCGATGGAGATGAAGTAATTTTGCCTCCAAAATAATATGAAGGACATCCACGGAATATGAAGCTTTTATCTTTAGGTACCCGCAGTTCAGAACAAAGCCCAAATACTAGTGAGCTTCTAGCACTCTACCAGTTAACCAGCCTTTCTTGTGTCTTTATAGATTTTTAGACTTTTGCCTTGAAAGGGTATAAATATATTTCAGTTCCACGCTATATATGAATACTTGTTATAGACAAAGAAGTTGTTTCTCTCCAGTAATTTTTATGTAGCCGAACGTTCGGTTAGCCATCCCCAAACCTCTTGAACGGTCAGTCGGTTACAGTCATTGTTTTAAATTCTGCACACTGAACTAATGAAATCGTAGGTGACATCCCTCGCTTGGAGAAAATTGGGAGTTATTTCGAGCCTCCAAATGTCTCCTAGTAGCGCCAGCCATTTGAGGCTAGTCCTCCCCAAGAGAACATTTTTGGAAAATATCCTGGTCACAACAACGTGAAAGGGACATCACTCCATACAGTACGTGGAGAGTGGATTGTAACTGAATCACCCGCGGAGTTGAGTTGTCACCCAAGCTATAACTTTCAAAAAAACACAAGCAGTGTTTCAGCCAATGGCACCTCCGGGTTTAACCCGGAGGTCCATCGACTGGATATGTCTGCACAACAAAAATGTTTGAACCCCAGACTAGCCAGACACTTGACTAGAAACAGCCGCTTGACCACAAGCCTTGATAACGTTTAAGGCGAGGAAAGTCCATTCACACGTCTTGGACTTGTGCAACCAGTAAACCATTCTTACTGTTTCGGATGATATTTTTGTTTTCTGTTCATCACCAAAACATATCTATTCTCGCTGAATAGTTCTGGATAGAATATAAACTTTTACCCACACCAAACCACCTTCAAGATTTGATAAACACTGCCACATACACACCACATGAAGTTGTATAAGTTGGAATGGATAATGTCGTTATATTCAGTAAAATTTAAAATCGCAGCAGACAAAACCACTGTAGAGACTGCCTACAAGTGGTGTCATGGCTAACACATAAACTATTTTTCGAAAAGCTTAACCCTTTGCCCAATAGACATGATATCAAAATTTGTTATTTTTTTCAAATTTTTCAAAACTCGAAGGAAACATATCATGTGACTCTTCAATGGAACGAGCCCGAAGAGATCGTCCCATTGAGGGGGTTACATGCTATGCTTTGTCGAATGTTTTGGAAAGTTTCACCAATGCGTATTTCTTCGTAACTGAAGGATCTCAACACAGGCTGTGATGTCAAATAAAATAAACAAATAAAATTTTTAAAAAATAAATAAAAATAAAAAGATAATAATAATAATATAATAATAATAATAATAATAATAATATTTCTGATCGGTTGTGTATTTCCCTTATAATCGGATATAAAAATGACCTTTCTATATTTGATTACAAAAGTAATAAAGAATCAGTCAGTAACAATGTTAAACCTTTACCCAACGCATTCGCTATACAAATTAGTTATTTTGATTTTTTTTAAAATTTCAACACTACCATATCACGTGACCCCCTCATTAGAATAACTCCAACGTGCTCGTTTCATTGAGGGTTCTCGTGATATAGTTTTGATGAAATATTTCGAAAAATAAATATTTTTTGACTGTTCAATTTGTAAATTACTCAGGCGAGTGTCACCAAGCTGTTAGATAAAGAATAACCCTTTACCTAACACTACTAATGCCAATATTTGTAGAATAACAACAATCTTGAATAAGGCTCCACAAAGTATATCTTCTGTTTCTCATGCCATGTAAGTGGGAGGTTTTTATTTTATTTTTATTTTTGTAATTATTTCTTTGCCATCAAAAGTTCATGTTCTTGGTTTGTTTTATGTTTTAGGCCTCATAATCTACATAATAGCATGGGTGGTTGTGTATTTCGTCCCTTGATTGCAAGAATGCTTTGCAATGCCAAAGCACTGCAAAACCTTGTTGCACCCAGGGGACAAATTTATCATTTTTATTAACTTACAGTACGTGGAGAGTGTATTATCACTAAATCACCCGCAGAGTGGAGATTCCACCCAAGTAATAATTGCAAATTTGTTGCAAAGCATAACCAGCACAAGCAAAGTTTCAGCCAATGGACCTCCGGGTTAAACCCGGAGGTCCATTGGCTGAAACATTGCCTGTGTTTTTTGTCGATATGTTAAAAATTTGAAAGTTACAGCTTGGGTGATAACTCGACTCACCACGTACTGTAGATAAAATATCAGACATAAACCACGTAATAATTATTTTTTAGGGGAGCGCGGTGGCTCAGTAGGTAGAGGTGCAGGCTGCAAGCCGAGAGGTCCTCGGTTCGAATCCCACCTGCGGCAACCGCGTTGTGTCCTTGGGCAAGACACTTCATCTCCATTGCCCGCGTGGGGGCACGATGACGCCGTGTACTAAGGCGTAATGCACGTCGATGGTACGCATGTCTTCAACCAATCTAACCCTGCCTGTGCTGCAGTGCGGAGTTACGATGTTGAGGAGCTGGCAGCTGCTCGTCGTTGCTCGGTGGTTCTCTCCGGGTACTTCGGCTTCGTCCACCCGTAAAACTGTCACGGTCATGATTAGCCATTGTGCATAAATATGTGACCTTAAACATCAATAAATAAATAAATTATTTTTAAGTTTGCATCGGTTATAGAAAGAGAGCATGCGGCAGCCAAAAGGAGCATGAGGGATGTCTTGAGAAACAGATTTTTAACTGTTTTAAGCCTAACTAAAAAATTAAATTTTGGCCTCAAAATATAGTTTATAAAGCTTTTAGCCTCTAATTGGAAATAGTGTGACGAGCAATGCTCGATCCAATGAGGGGTCATGCGCTATTGTATTTTTCCAAAATTGAAGAAAATGATAGAAATTTGAATTGCCTTTTTTTTAAATAACGCTGGCAGGTTATTTCAGTAACGCCAGGCAAATGGTTTATATACGTGCCACTTTTGTTCTTCATAGCCTGTGCTAAGCAACAAGGATCCTAAAGAGGGGTTAGAACCTTTATAGGAGAATATATGGTAGCGGTACTGACTTGAGACTGTCGCTAAAACCCATAAGTTTTCTGCAGAAAAGCTTACCGGGGATTGACACTTTCTGTCTCTTACTGATATTCCAACGTAGACTTGAATTCGCGTCTAAATTTTGTCCAGTGTTAAATTGAAAGCCAGCAATCACCTGCTAACAAGGATGCCATCCCCAACTAGGACCCTCTGGTCCTTACCTTATCCTTCCACTTTCCCCGCGAAGGGAAGTGGGAGGAGGGGGTATCCAACGGGGAATCCCGGACAGGACTAACACGCATGCCAACAGGCAAAATGCAAATAGTGGTTCTGGGAGAGTGTAGCTTTTGTTGATGGAGATTCGAGGGCTTCCCCGTGGGGAATTTTAGAGACAGCACTGGTAGAGCGATCGGAAGCTATCCCTGGCATCTGTGTGTCTTAACTCATCTTGTAATCAAGCTCTGGTATCAGCTGCAATAAGCTGTAAGATATCTACAGTGTTATTTCTGTTTCATATTTTCTTTGTTGGTACGTTCAAGCTTTGTAGAGTGGACTGTCAAAACATGATGTCAAGGCTTGGAATTATTAACCCTTTGGATCGTGATCCCTTTTTCCGACCCAGGAACATGATAAGTCATAATTTCCTTAACTGGTATAGTGCTAGATTATTTTTGGTCGACAAAATTTGTTCACGTGTTTTTGCCTTGTTACATTTTATGGGAGAGTGCCTATAGGCACTCTCCCGTGAAATGTGACAAAGTAGCTCCTAATAGAGTGAACAATTTCACTTTAAAGATCACATCAACTAACTATGAACCTTTTATAGTATGGTACCTATGTTTCAGAATAAAGCCCAAATATGGGCTTCCAGCACTCTACCAGTTAAGCAGAATGGATGCTAATGTTCCGCTCTACAATTTCGTACTATTGAACAGAGGTAAAATTCTAAAAAATAGGGCATATGGTGAAACTAATGCCATGTAAATTGGAGATATATTTATAGTATCAGATATATATATATGATTACATTAGGCTATTTGTAGAGATATGATTACATTAGGCTATTTGTTGGACAAGAGAATTTGAAGTTTTGGTCCCAAAGTTGGAGTCTGATGCATTGGGGTAAATTACCAAATGAATTATGGGAAACGGTGGCTTCGAAAAATTTGCTATTTTTTGAAATGTCATGTTTACACGGGTTTGTTAACAGGAATGTAACTAAAAATGAAACGGAAACAGGGGATTATATGCCCCAGGGTGAGGTGAGTAGGGATAGTGGGACAATGCTGCTTTTAAATCTGCTAGGTGGCTGAAAATGACTGGTATTGGCATTTTTATGCAATTTTGCTGTTTGAAGTCTTGCCTTTGACAATAAATTATTTCACCCACATTCAGATTGTTTATTTCTGCTTAGTCAGATAGTGTTTTAGTGGATTTAGGAAATGTAATACAAGTTGTGGGTAAGATAACTAAGTTACAGAATATTTGCAATTGAAGTGAGTGCATGGCATGTCATTTTTGGAAATGCCTGGAAATCTGTGGAGCGGAACCTAAGTGAATGTGTGGGGTAGACGAATCAATATTTTCAACGTGCAATCTCAAAGCATTGTCTTCGAATAATTCGTGGTCTCGACCAAAAAGATTAGGGGAATAGGGAAGATCTCAGGCCACCAGTATAATTCTGCATGGAATTCCATGCTGTTTTGGCCTGGAACCAATCTGGAACCTGGAATCTAGCCCTGAAATAGCCTTTGTTTAGGTTAAATCTGCTAGAATATTTTACCTACGATTCCAATTTCCAACCA
Source organism: Pictodentalium vernedei (assembly GCA_031216915.1). Lineage (NCBI taxonomy): Eukaryota > Metazoa > Mollusca > Scaphopoda > Dentaliida > Dentaliidae > Pictodentalium > Pictodentalium vernedei. Next base: position 416,628,640 of record CM062291.1, on the reverse strand, counting down.
GCTAGAATATTCCACCCGACTGAATATGAAACAAAAATAAAAATCGATAAACATTCATTTTCTTTTAATCACCTCAAGAAGTGTTTCTCAATCCACACTTAATTTTACCGAATCTTTGGAAACATTTACAGTACAGTCGCCGTGGATTGGTCGTAATCCACGATTGAGCAGTGATGTCCACGCATGCGTTTACCGGGTAATAAAAATCAATATCAGCAAAATTTTAATTAATGAAGCACCGGGTTGTAATTGAATTTTTAATGATTTTTCCTATAAATAATAATAATTTTGCGCCGGTGGAAATATTGTCCATCCGTGGAAAGTGACCAGTCCACGTCAACTGACCTGTACCATCATGGATGAAAACTCACCACGGCTGTAGTTTTATTATTACGCTGCGAAGTTCCACTACTTGGGTCAATATCTTGATATTTTCAAAGTGAATTAAATCCTAAATGATTGGAATATCTATAACAGGGTCACGAAAGAAAATAGAGGATATATATATGTTTTAGTGAATATCGGGAATTATCTCATGAGAGAGGGCCTGAAAGTTTTATTTTTCACGAGCGCTTCACTAAAACAGCGTAGATTTTCTTTTTATTATATGCTACGTGACATTTTACTGCGCAATATTCAGCCCAATTCGACTGCAAACTGTTTCAAGACAATAACAAAAAGCTGCTGATAGTTCCTTCAAGGTGACGTTATGCACCGAAGCGTAACGTCATTTAGGAAGCTACTGAAAAAATTCATCGTGTGGATATGAAAGTATTATAAAGCGCTCGCGAAAAATAAAACTTTCAGGTCCAGATAATTACCGACACTGACCAAAACAGAGTAGATTTTCTTTTTTTATTATATGCTACGAGACATTTTATTGTACAATATTCAGCCCAATTCGACCCCAAATGCGTTCGTTTCAAAACAATAACAAAGATCAGCTGATCGTTCCTTCAAGGCGACGTCATGCGCCGAAGCGTGACGTCATTTAGGAAGCTACAGAGAAATATTTCTCGATATCTATCGAGAAATATATTTTAGATAATCTGCGATGATTCACAGGCTAGCATATAATAAATCTGTATAACACCACGAGTAAAAAAGCATCACATTGTATCAACGGTCGTCTGCGCGCAAACTACACGAAAGGTGGGTAAACAAACAACGTCGGATCCAGAACAGAATTAGACGAGTGTTCTGACAGCCTGGGGAGTGGGGACTGTGTTTCCTTCTTAACAAATCCCGTGTATATTAATCATCCAAGTGGTAGACTAGAGTCTGTCGTAAAGTGTTGTCTAAATTCGTGAGTCATCACTAGCATTTCCTTAATTTTCGTGTCATCATAAGGTTGGTATGTCGTTAGTGTATATAGACAACCCATTTAAAGTAATTACCAGTAAACTTCCCATATTATCTTCTTGACATCTTTAATAGTAATAACAAAACTAGCTTCTTGTTGATCTTTCACGCATCATAAAGGTCAATAGCGGGCGACACAAATAAGTGCAACACAAAACTCATCTCAGATAATAATGGGCTGTTCTCCATATAAATCGTGAAGTCAACCACGATCTTTTCTGTCCAGTACTGTAAACAGCCCAGAATACATACCTGCTCTCATCCCGACTCATGTCCTCATGAAAATCGACTTTCAATAAAGTTATCTCCCTTGACATTATTAGATGCGCGAGGAAATTTCAATTAACCTTTTACCCAACGTAACTTTCAAAACCAGCCATTGCTTTTCACACAAATTCACAAAAATCTCAATTTTCATTTTTTTTCTCAAAAACATAGCTTATGACCCCTCATTGGAACGAGCTCAACGAGCTCGTTCCAATGAGGGATCATAAGCTATGTTTTTGATGCAAAAAAATGAAAATATTTAGTTATTCAAGAATTTTGTTTGCAAGTGTCGTCTGCGTTTCGTGTTAGGTAAAGGGCTAAGCAAGTAATTGTTGGAAAAACGACCATGGTAACAGAATAAGACAAGGCTACGCGATGAAAATATTAATTGATCTACCCTGAAATAATGAATATAGACTTTCCAACTGAAGCCGATGAGCTGACTTGGAAGATATTATCTGTGTTCAAAAGTTTAAGCTAAAATAAAACGCGGTATGAAATGCTGAAATATATAGGAGGGTAGTTTTTTAAAAAGTTGTCATGAAAAATTAAATCAAATCAAATTAAGAAAAATAAATAAATACAAAAAATCCATCCAGTTGTTGAAAACTAAACTCTTCAAACCCCCGCCTTTCCTTTTCAAATGTTCTGTATCTCTCCCCACATATAAAGCGTGGGTGTTAGGCTGCCGTAGTCATCTGCTAAAACTATAATCTTTAAGTATGTGTAGCAAATCTGGAAGCTTTCTATCAGGAAATTTCTTTCAATAGTTGGATTGTATCCGATGATGAATGGTTTTGTTGTTTCGATTTGGGAGTGGCCATTTCAACAGTCAACAACTCATTATCCACGGAAAAGCCGCATAAACACTCTTGCCCTTAAAATGCAAATTAATCGCGCATATAATCATTCCAGGCTTAGACCTGTTGCCACTAAACCTTGCAGATTAACGAGTTTGAGGTTTGGCAGGTTGTATTTTTCCTTCACGACGAAGACGGAAATCGGCAAAACTGCCCCTAATGATTAAAAATACGAAACCCAGAGATGGAGTCGTTTTCAAAGGTGTTGTATCTTCAGCTGAAGTGAAAGTAGTCTGTTGAAGAGTGTTTTCGTCACTCTCTATCCTACGAGCTGCATTTCCATGAAATAAAACACGCAAATTGATCAGATATTCTAATGTCGAAACTCAGAACATTTACGACTGAATGAATGAAAAGTTTCTGCGCGCCACAGCCACACAGGGACGATGTGGGATTGAAATCCCTTGCGACCCTAATAACTTTATTTGCTTTACAGCTTTATTTGCTTATAAATCCACGAGAGTCGGGAGCAAGAGCCAATGATCTTATTAAGTTTGAGTGTGCGATTGGCAGTAGGGTAGTGGGTTGAGATCCTGAGAACCTTGAGCTGGAAAATGGCGAGGAATCTGCATAATTACAAAAGTTCTGCTCTGTGTTTGCAAATTTATGGTAATGCTGAAACCGCAGTTTGGTGGAAATTAAACTGACACTTGGCAAGTAATATATCTCGGATGAAATGGTTTCGCGCGCCGAAGGCGCGCAAGGACGGTTTGGGGGACAAGCCCCTTTCGACCCTCTTTAACAGTATGTGATTCGGTTTGTCTGGTCTGGCCGTGGTAAAGGAGGAAAGTGTTAAGATGCTTAGCGGCTTCTATGATTTCGTCTGCTTTTCTTAGGAGGAGGTGGCTGAGTTGGTGATACCCCCTTTGGTGGTGTTGAAGGAGTGGTGGAGGGCTGACTCGGTTGGTAAGGTCTGGCCCTCGCAGCTGCCGGTGGTGAAGAGCTTTTTGGTGTTGTTCTCAAGTAGTGGTTGCTGAGACTCTCTAATCCTATTCTGAGCATGTTGCCTTTGCACCCGCGATCTCTCAAGGCCTTAATCTGGGCTTGTAGATATATAAGGTGGTCGTCATCTCTGACCTTTTCTCCTAGGATGCTTTCCACGGACTCCGCGGTGTTTGCTTCCTGGATGGTGTCCCGGTCGGAAAAAGCAGGAAGAGCAAGAGTGGGTTTAGCGACATGTGCGATGTCAGCCTCAACTTCCTGCTCCACAAACAGACTATCCTCCTCCATCTCCTTTTCGGGGGAAGAGTGTGATGGGCTGGAGGTTAGACTATTACCTGGCGAACCAGCGTCCTCCGGACCTTCCACCGGAGTGGAGGGTACCGAGCTGGACGTGGAACGGACAGGGGTAGCAGGCATTGAGCGTTCAATGCCATGATTAGCCTCCCTCTCTTCCTTCTCCGTCCTTTTCTTTTCCATGAACACCGTCAGTCGTCGGTCATCGCGTCGTCTGGCGGAAGGTCCCTTCTTTCTTTTCCTTTTCTTCTTCTGGCTGTCCTTTGTCTGTGTTCGGCGCTTGTCATCATCCCTTTACGACTGGCTCACATATGAATGTTTTTATTTCCAAATGTAACAAAATAATGCGTTTTGATGGGTGGGAGGTACGGTGTAACTTGCAATCCTCAGTAGCCTGTTTTACACCGTGGTTAACCACGGTGTAAAAACAAGAATACACAATAGCAGGGTATATGGCTAAAAAAGTACCCATTTTTAATTAATAATTCATACCTACTTCTCGGTTATTTTAGAACAAAAATAAAAATACGGACATTTAATATTTGTGTGCAATAAAATATTACAGATATCGATGTCATTGGAACTGGTTCATTGAGCCAGTTCCAATGACATCCATATTTGTCTGGTTTTATTAAGAAACTTACGAAGTACAAATTTTCTGTCAGTTTTTTTCCAACAATGTAGGTTAAAGTATTAAGTATACCAAAATTCTTGGAAATAAATCCGTTATCCTTGAGTTTTCCAGGATGTATGGGAGTTTCCACTGGTCTGGGAACTCATACACCCTTCGGCTTCGCCTCAGGATGTGTGAGTTCCCAAACCGGTGTAAATTTTCATACACCCTGGAAAACACAAGGACAACTAATAGTACTGTTTGTTTTGTTCATGCTACTTTCTCATGACCATTTTGAGCCGAACACTTTCGGTACTTCATGTAGTAAGGGAGACGTACGGGTGCTCTGTGCATTCTGTTAGTTTCGAACATTCGTCACAAAAATAAAGAACCTAGCACACAGGCCTTTTCTGCTTATATTGTAATGACCAGTTGCACCGGTAAATATCTATGAATCGAAATTTAATCAGCAAATTTCTCAATACGCAGCCCATCGGGTAAACTACTGGGGTAAACGATCTGGTGGTCTATGAATAGCAAACCATTGTAGCAAATAGTTGGGCTATTCGTTTCAAGAAATATGCATGGCTGGCAATTTTCGTCATTAGAAGAGATTTACGGAAAAATTTAACACTGAGGTATAGGATTTAATTTAAAAACTGCAATTCACAGCTGTTTGAGGATTTGTATCATGGATATGCGATCGTTTCACAAACTTAGGCATTTTCCAGTTGAGTAGTATAAAAGTACAGACGCTGCGTTTTTACAATTTTTTTCCAATCAGTTTGAACGTTTCCCTATTATCCTCTGTTGAAACCCATTTAAAAAGGAGAAAACTAAGTTTTTATCATTTTTTTGATATTCTGCATTTTTTCTGTTCATTATATTGACAGTGTACACATCGTAACACATGATATAAACACTGTACTTTCCCTTATCATAAAATTATAGTAGGTGAGATTTGCTATTTCTTTTCCTGTGAAAAATAAAAATTTGCAAATTACTATAAAAATACATTCGCTGAGCGAAGAGCCAAAGTGGACGCTTTTGTACTGGAAGGTGTGATACTGATATATATTCTTAATGGCGGATTATCTGTGAAGTTGTTCTTGCATTCTAATTAGCTGGCCACAGAAAGCCAAGTTTTCTTTTTTTTTCTGAATAAACGAAAACTACAGACAGTAGTGAGAACTGTCTGTTGTTTCGCTTATTAAAAGTAACAGAAGGAAACTTGGTTTTATTTTCTACTGGTGTCATAAGGGTTTTCTTAGCAATTACTTGCTTCTTATTTGGACCTTCTTCGCTCGTCTTATAATTTCAAGGGAGATAACTTGATCGAAAGTCGTTTTTCATTACGATATAAATCAGAGGTGGTATTTTTCTGGAAATGAATAAAATTTGAATCATTCAAACACACTGTTCAGATCGTTCTCGGTAGTGAATTTCCAACTAGGGGGAGGGACCGAGAGGGGGGTCCCTCTCCTGGTCCCTCCTCAAGTTGGAAATTCACTACATTACACCCCCCTCCCCAATCGGAAACATCTACCCACGTCCCTGCACACAAAGAATAATGTAAGCACAAGCGTCACCAAACTAATATAAACAGTGGGCATCATTTAATTGGACATAAATGATTTTATTTTCACTAATCGTTACAAGAAAGTATTTTGTTTGTCACTCGTGACGCCAACAACAAGTCCCATCGGATGTGTAGCGTAGATGTGTATGGGCCTGTTCTCAATAGTTGGAGAAATATCCATCCACGTGAAGCCTTTTAATGCTTTCATCATGTTATTGTGTCACTTGTTTTTTGGTTATTTACCGCAGTAACTCAGATAAAGAGGGTAGTTGAGTGGATTGAAGTTGCAGCGACCTTGACCAACACAACTTTGTACAGCACTAAGAGCAGGGGCGCGGTGGCACAGTAGGTAGAGGTGCAGGCTGCAAGCCGAGAGGTCCTCGGTTCGAATCCCACCTGCGGCAACCGCGTTGTGTCCTTGGGCAAGACTCTTCACCCCCACTGCCCACGTGGGGGCACGGTGACGCTGTGCACTAAGGCGTACTGCACGCCGATGGTGCACCTGTCTTCAACCAATGCTAACCCTGCTTGTGTGGAGTTAGTATGTTGGGGAGCTGACAGTTGCTCGCAGTTGTTCGGTGGTTCTCTCCGGATATTCCGGCTTCCTCCACCCGTAAAACTGTCGTGGTCATGATTAGACATTGTGCAGAAATATGTGACCTTAAACTCCAATAAATAAATAAATACAGCACTACGAGAGTGACTTACTGATAATGCACCCAAAGAATTGAATTTCCAGACGCTAATATATCACTTCCCGTTCCGTAAAAAAATATAAAACCATAATCAGAATATCTGGATAAAATTCCAGTCTTATGGTGTCTGAACGGTAATTAACTCTCCACGTATTGTACATTAGTTATATCAGTGCTAGAAACTGTATCACAGTGCTTTCTCAGTGTGAAACATACTTATGTTTATCTAACAACAAGCATATAGTTTCCCGTAATACAAGTAAAAACGTCCAGACCAAATACATATCTCTAATGATAGTAGCAATACTCCACGCACACGTGTGCGAACTAATGAAGGCAGATTTTCGAAACTGCACTCAACCACAAAAGTAATCAAATGGTTCACTTTGTATTCAAGTTGAGGTCATTGTTTTTCGTAATACTAATTAAGTCAACAATGCTGACTGATTTAATATGAAAAAGAACGCCGGACGTACTCGAAAGTCAATTGTCTTTCGCTCAACTTAAAGAATATCCAATGACACTGGCATTATTTTTAATCTACGACACCGATTTTCGCGCTTGTTTACATCACTTATACACATCAGTGGTTTGCTCACAATAACACAGTTCCTTGTTTAACGATTTACCCAACGCAGACGATATCAAACTTTATTATTTTAAATATCATTTTTCAAAAAATTTCAACAAAACCATATCATGTGACCCCTCGTTGGAACGAGCTCGACGAGCTCGTTCCAACGAGGGGGTCACATGATATGGTTTTGTTGAACTTTTTGAAAAATAATATTTTTTCAACTGCTGAATTTGCATATTACGCGGGCGGATGCGGGCGATTCGTTAGGTAAAGGGTTAAACGACGTGTTGGTCACTTTTGAGGCAGATATTGTACGATAAATTGATTACCACCGGGGGGGGGGGGGGGTTCCTACCGACTCATCGTTTTATGCCTACAGACAAGGCCGCGACTTCACCACACCAGCTTGGAACTCCCCATTGTGGTAATAATCCATATGAGTCGGCAAGCAAGTTCTGCGCATGGACGTAAGGTTCTCGTGATCAAAGGGCCGGGAGGTGAGGTAGCTTGAAAAGGTGTTATGTATTGAATACACTGTGTACATCAGTAGCTAGGTAAAGGGTTAATCTAGTGACTGGTCAGTGTATCGATCAGGGTATTATTATCGATATTGATTTGTGTGAACACTACTCATGAATTGTCATTTGTGCACTGTTCAGGTATTGGAGTTGAGAGTGAAGTCCGGTAAGCGGACAGTTGATTTGGAATAGAAGGGTGTAAATAAAGGGATAGAGAGAACTATAGTTTTTTTAAAAGTTATATGTCACCTTGATACCTTACATTTTTGGCGACGGGGAAAAACTTTACATTTATACTGCAGTATGGCTGCGCTCTAAATAGTAAATCTGCCGCCAACATTTCTACAGACTCCAGGAAATAATTCCACTGAGTTCGGGACTTGGTTGAAAATGTTCAACAATTACATTACGCGATATGTATCACAGAAGATGAAATTCCTGAAATACGTAAGAAAGCTTGGGTGTCGAAGGTCAAAGACTTTACTAAACGCCACCTCTTTCCGATCAGACATACAAAGGTACTGTTGATGCTTTGAAAACTTTTTTCTCTCCGATGGTCAATGTCGTGGACGGAGGTTACAAATTTCGCCAAAGAGGCCAGCAACCCAATGAATCAACTGAACATTATATTTCTGGACTCAGAGAACTTGTAATTTCATGTGATTTTGGAACTTTGGCAGACGAGATGATCAGGGATCAGTTAATTGAGGAAACTAATATTCCCAGAGTTCGAGAGAGACTTCTTTTCGAGTACGATCTCGCACTTACAAAGGTACGTAGTTTAGACTACCACACTGAATCCGCCATAAATGAAGCGAAACCCATCACAGAGGGTGAATCACAGTCTGTAAATAGTGTTCGTCCAAAAAGGCCAGTTACCCTTTACCCAACGTAACGGCCAAAACCGGCCAGCGCTATTCTCAAAAATCGCCAATTAATTTTCATTATTTTTTCATTTTTTTTGTCTCAAAAACATAGGTTATGACCCCTCGTTGGAACGAGCTCGACGAGCTCGTTCCAATGAGGGGTCATAATCTACGTTTTTGAGACGAAAAATGAAAAAAAATAGTTATTCAAGAATTTTTTTTGCAAGTGCCGTCTGCTTTTCATGTTAGGTAAAGGGGTAAAACTCATTCGAAAGAGAAAACGTATGATAAATCTAAAATACATACATGTAATATACAAGAAAAGTTCCAAAGTCGGGCAAAAAGAGAAACTGAAATGTTATCCTTGTGGGTCAACTTCACTCTTAGCTGATAATAGTGCGTGTCCAGCAAAGTCAGCACAATGTAAACTGCGTTCAAAAAACTGGTCATTTCGCTCAAAATCACGTGCTATGAATGAAGTAACGTACGGTACTGGTGTAACCGTTCTTTGTTTTAATTATTTATTTAACTGTTTATTTATTTATTTATTATGGTTTAACCTCAAATTAATAGCCAAGGTCATATCGTGTCGGTGACAGTTTTTCGGGTGGAGGAAACTGGAGTACCCTGAGAGAACCACCGAGCAGCGACGAGCAGCTGTCAGCTCTCCAACATCGTAACTCAGCACTGCAGCACCGGTAGGGATTGATTGAATACATGCGTACCATCGGCGTGCCATACGCCTTAGTACGTCATCGTGCCCCCATGTGGACAATCGGGGTGAAGTGCCTTGCCCAAGAACGCAGCGCGGGAGTCCTAAATGGTCGCTGAGACGGTCACCCAACCAAGGACTAACCGGGCTCGACGTTGCTTAACTTCGGTGAGCTGACGAAATTCGGTTACTTTGCATATATAATAACAGTGATAGTTCGAGCTCTAACGGTAAAATGTACTGTGATGTTGAAATTGCCCTTCCCATTTCCATAAGCAAGTACAAAGTTAACCCTTTACCTAACATGAAAAGCAGATGACACTTGCAAACAAAATTCTTGAATAACTGGACGAGTTCGTTCCAAAGAGGGGTCATAACCTATGTTTTTCAGACAAAAAATGAAAAAAAATAATGAAAATTAATTGGCGATTTTTGTGAAAAGCGCTGGCCGGTTTTGGCTGTTACTTTGGGTAAAGGGTTAAACTATGAGTCGTGACGGGTCTACAGTTTCAATTCTCCCCGAAGAAATTTGTCAGAAACATTTCCACCAATGTTCGCGATCGAAGGAGCGAGCAAAACTTGTTTACTATTCCATACAAAGTTTGTCTGTGTTGGGATGTTTATCCGGTTTCGTAACTTTTGGTGACAAAACAGTTTAAACTGATTTTATAGAGTAAAGTCTGGAACAACTTCTCTAGGAATGGACTTGATGTCTGAACTTAATATTAACATCATCATTGGCAGATTGAAGGTTCGCTCAAATGGTTCGGTATAAAAGTACGTTCTGATAATCAAGGCAAACCCAGTAACAAATCGTTTAGCAGGCCGAAGACTGATTCTGAAAATTCAAGTTTTCAGACCAAGATTGAACATGCTAAGAGATTTGTGCATAACGTGAAGACGAAACAAAATGTTAAGCCAGTAACACAAACGTTACGTCCCTTACAATCATGAGTACGCGATGGGGTTAAATGTGAACTCGAAAAACTTGAAACGGAAGGTGTAATAGAACGCATTGGGGTATCTGAATGGGTTTCTCCCATCTTAGGAGTTATTAAGAAAGTGGTGGTATTAAGCTGTGTGTTGAGCCTAATAAAGCTGTTGTTACTGATAACTACCTTTTACCTCGCAAAGATGAAGTTATTTCATGATTCAGAAATTCTGTCATGTTTACAAAATTAGATCTTAAAAGTGCCAACTACCAATTAGAGGTACATGAAGATAGTAGAGATTGGATTGTCTTCATTACTCATGAGGATGTATTCAGGTTCAGACGAGTACCATTTGGATTGTCGTCTGCTTCGTCCGCATTTCAGAAAATGATGTCGATAATTCTGAAAGGCTTACCTAGTGTTCAGTGTTATATGGATGATATGGTTGTGCATGGCTGTACACCAGCTGAACACGAGAAATAAAGATATATTACATAGGATCAATGAAAGAGGTTTTTAAATGAATACTGAAAAAAAAATACAGAAAGCAGAGTCTGAATTTTTAGGATACGAGATAAGTTCTAAAGGGTTAACCCTTTACCCAACGTTTGGGCCAAAACCGGCCAGCGCTATTCACAAAAATCGCCAATTAATTTTTATCATTTTTTCATATTTTGTCTCAAAAACATAGGTTATGACCCCTCTTTGGAACGGGCTCGTCAAGCTCGTTCCAATGAGGGGTCATAACCTATGTTTTTGAGACAAAAATTAAAACAATTAGTTATTCAAGAATTTTGTTTGCAAGTGTCGTCTGCTTTTCATGTTAGGTAAAGGATTAAAGCCAGATAAGAATCATATTTTTGACTTGATCAATTCCAAAACACCGACGAATGTGTCAGAACTTCGTTCTTTTTGAGACCTTACATCCTGGTACAGTTAATTCATTCCAAATTACGCAACACTGGTTGAACCATTCTGAATGTTCACCCGTGGAAATACGTCTTTTCAATGGGATGATGTGACTCAGAAGATTTTTGAAAGGGTAAAATTTGCGATAGTTGACAGCCCAGCATTGACATTATTTGACCCAAACTTACCTACCATTGTTTTCACTGATGCATCAGAATGTGGTTTGGATGCAGTACTTACTCAGATCCAAGGTGGGACAGAATGTACTGCAGCATTCGCTTCTCGTAGCTTATCTGAAGCTGAGAGAAATATTCAATTGTAGAAAAGGAAGCATATGCATGTGTATGGGCAGTGGAGAAATGGCGCACTTGGCTTTGGGACAGAAAATTCAAGTTACGAACGGATCATCAAGCACTAACCACACTGTTAACCACAGAGGGTAATAACAGGGCCGGTTTGCGTGTTGCCAGATGGTTTGCTCGTTTGCTCGATTGCAACTACACAGTTGTTTTTAGGGCTGGCAAAAAGAAAGGAATTGCGGATTATTTGTCTGGGCGGCCTATTTCTAAAATTGAACCAGATATGAGTCAGATTGATATGTGGCAAATATTACAGAAACATCTAGTTTTAATGCTATTACTGAAGATAAATTTCGCAGTGTCAGTGCTTCATGTGAAATATTACCCAAGCTAAGAAGCATTGAAATTTCTAAACCTTGGCCAAAACGTAAATATGTGAATATGGACTTGTTTCCATTTTATAATATGAAAAATGAACTTCCGGTGCATGATGAACTTGTACTCAAAGGTGATAAGAGAGTTATTGTTTGTTTCCTTCTTCTATTATTTATTGGTGTTTAAGGTCACATATTTATGCACAATGGCTATTCATGACCGTGAAAGTTTTACGGGTGGAGGAAGCCGGAGTACGCGGAGAGAACCACCGAGCAACGGCGAGCAACTGTCAGCTCCCCAACATACCAACTCTACACAAGCAGGATTAGCATTGGTTGAAGACAAGTGCACCATCGACGTGCGGTACGCCTTAGTACACAACGCCACCGTGCCCCTACGCGGGCAATGGAGATGAAGTGTCTTGCTCAAGGACACAACGCGGTTGCCGCAGGTGGGATTCGAACCGAGGACCTCTCGGCTTGCAGCCTGCACCTCTACCAACCGAGCCACCGCGCTCCCCTTCCTTCTTCTATACAAAATAAAATAATTTCACTGGCACACGAAACTCAACAAGGAATAGTGCGTACAAAACAATGGTTACGTGAATTGTGCTGGTGGCCTAAAATAGATCGTTCTGTTTAAATGGCTGTTAACCTTTTACCCAACGTAACCGCCAAAACCGGCCAGCGCTATTCTCAAAAATCGCCAATTAATTTTCATTATTTTTTTTCATTTTTTGTCTCAAAAACATAGGTTATGACCCCTCGTTGGAACGAGCTCGTCGAGCTCGTTCCAATGAGGGGTCATAACCTATGTTTTTGAGACAAAAAATGAAAAAAATAGTTATTCAAGGATTATTTTTGCAAGTGTTAAGTAAAGGGTTAATAGTTTTCTTTTATATCAAGCACATTACAAAACAGCCACAACGTATACAGCCCTGTTATAGCCAGTAAAGTTTCCCAACCATGCCTGGGAAAAGGTAGCAATTGATATCATAGGACCTTTTGACAAGACTCCACATGAATGTAAATATGTAATTAATTACTCTTGTTGATTACTTCAGTAAATGCCAGAAATTGCATTTGCCTCGCAAATTACATCGTCAGTAATATTATTGTCAAATTTTTTAAAACTGTGTTCAGTAGAAAAGGGTTTCCCAAAGAATTAGTTTCCGACAACGGCAGTCAATTTGTTTCAAATGAGATTTCAGAATTTTTGGAATCTTGAAATATATATCATTTGAGGTCGTCGATGTATTTTTCTCTAGAGAATGGGGAGGAGGAGCTATTCAATAGAGTTCTTACACATTTACTGAACACGAAAAGCAGTCTGACACATTCGTCGGGGTTTTGGAATTGATCAAGACAGAAATATGATTCTTGTCTGGCTTTAATCCTTTACCTAACATGAAAAGCAGACGACACTTGCAAACAAAATTCTTGAATAACTAATTTGTTTTCATTTTTTGTCTCAAAAACATAGGTTATGACCCATCATTGGAACGAGCTTGACGAGCTCGTTCCAATTAGGAGTCATAACCTATGTTTTTGAGACAAAAAATTTAAAAAATAATGAAAATTAATTGGCGATTTTTGAGAATAGCGCTGGCCGGTTTTGAACGGTACGTTGGGTAAGAGGGTTAACGATTGTCTTCAAACTGCACAGTTGGAGGGGTGCTCTTCAAAGGTATACATTACGACTTTTGATGGATTACAGTTCCACTCCGTCATTTCTAATTCATAACCTCTATTGTCCACAAGGGGGCTCGATGACGCCGTGTTCTAAGGCGTACTGCACGTCGATGGTGCGCATGTCTTCAACCAATCTAACCCTGCATGTGCTACAGTGCGGATTTACGATGTTGGGGAGCTGACATTTGCTCGTTCTTGCTCGGTGGTTCTCTCCGGGTACACCGGCTTCCTCCACCCGTAAAACTGTCACGGTCATGATTAGGCATTGTGCATAAGTATGTGACCTTAAATCACCAATAAATAAATAAATAAATTCATGGCCGACAGAGATGTGTACAAATTTAAATGTGTTCCCATATGGCCAAAAAAGCAAACCTTTTTAGAACATTCTCTACAGTGTAAAGCGTTGTCAAGAGAAAAGTAAGCATTACATAGATAGAAAATGATCTGTAAAATCAACAAAATTCTAGAAAGGAGATACAGAGCGCACAAGAAATCCTGGAATTATTCGAAAGGATGATTTTAAGTTCTCCAAACCGAAAATAGTAGTCGAACGCAAAGGTAAATATAATTATGGTATCGCTGCAGTAAATATTTGAATTAGAGTTACCCACCTTGAAATGTTGTACTCAGAAATGACGCAATCTCTAAAAATAAGCAGCCTTGTGAAAATATTTTGTTTCAATAAACATTTGAAACATTCTAATGAATCTTGCATTATTGTTGAATATTCCAGATAAATAAAGAGGGTGATTTGATAACGTTTGGACCTAAAAAATACAATTGACGTTTGGTGTGGTTTTGTTGGGAATTCCCTGAAAAATATGTGCACTTAACCGGTACTTCTCCTCCTGTCAGTTTTTCCCTCTTATTTGTTGCATGACCCCCCCCCCCCCCACCCCTCCCCCCTGTTTGCTGGTCAGAAAAAGTTGTCTGAAGGGCTATACTAGACAAAGGTATTTGAATGCCAAACTTAAAGTGATGCGATCATAATTTTTTTCGCTTGAACGTTATAATGGTCGCCTATGGAAAAATATTAAAGTTAAATCATGGTAGCATTTGGAAATCATCGCATGACCCCCCCCCCCCCCCCGCCCCCCCCCCCCCATCCCAACTGGCTCATTTAACTTTCGATAGTGATCGTATTAGAAATGATCTCTCAAGTCCTGCGTCACAACATGATCAACTGAATTCTGTCTTTTGCTTGGTCAGAATGCCTTGGACAAATAGCCATGGCAAAGGATGCACCCAACATCCAAGGTATATGAGAGCGTGCAACATCCAGGGTATAAGCGCACGCGAAACATCGGGGGTATATGGTTTAAACGAAAGCTTTCCGCTTTTGTTCGCCTCGAAATAAAAATCGAACCAAAAAACCCGAAAATAGTCACAAATATCATCAGATTTCCGACAATTCAATCATAAAAATAAAATAAGAGCAATTAATTCGTCCCCCAAGTACCAATGTGTTCTATGTGCCTGTAGGCACATAGAACACATTGGAACTCAGGGGACGGACGGTATGGCATTAAAATACTGTTTACTCGTTTCCTTAACGACCCAAGGGATGTAACTCTGTCTGTTATCTTCTGCGATTTTAAAAACAAAATAATTATCACAAATTTGGTCGAAGTGATTGTGGAGCTGAGAAAAGCAGCCACAAATTCATTTCCTCTATGTTTGTATTCTGTTTCAAACGGGACAAAAACGATATCTCTGCCTGCGGCTCGGTGTTTAAAACCCGACATCCAGGTAATAAATCTCCATATACCATACATGTTGGCGGAGATAACTTATAATATCACATTCATACTTTACAAAAGGTCACACATTCACCTTTCGTACTTATGGTGCAATAGAGGATTATAAAGAACGTTGTAAGTAAGTAAGTAAATTTTTATTCAACAGAATATAAAAGTGACAATAGTTAATAAGGAAATAACGATATTCTGTTGGGAAGCAGCATGGCCAGATTGGCCGTCTTCCTGCCGCCTCCATCAGTATAAACATGGAGGTATGTGTGTCAGAAGAAGTGATAAACATTAAGGTATGTGTGTCAGAAGAAGTGATTTTATTTTCCATGAGAAGTTGTCGTAACATCAATCACGTATGTATTCGTTATCCTTAAATTTGGTTTTGTTCCGAGACAGACCCGTCTTACATCAATCTCTACAAGAGTATCTGAGCCGGACAAAAGTAGCGGAGTTGAGCATGCTCTCGGCGTCATGGCAACTGGACAAAGTCTGATTTAAGACAAGATAAGGAAATGAAGATAGGAAAGTATGTCTTTAGCGTTATGATTATCTTCATTACCCCACCACAGACTCATTCAGCCGCAGAGCATATTTACTTATGTACCACGCGTGTTCTCGATTGTAAAGCCCTCGAGCACATTGTGGAACCGAGGCTATGAACTTCATTATTAATGTTATTATTCATCTCCGCATCATCACAATCTCGGCAAGAGCATGTTCATAATGCGGTGAAAAAAAATAAAGCACGGTTCTGAATGAAGATGTGTTAGGAAAGTAGAGATGAAGCAAAGTAGGGTGAGCTGAAATGAGATTAGATAACATAATATGAGATAAGAGGAGATGAGATGAGGTCACCTTCCGTCACCTTATGGTGCAATATAGGCATATAAAGAACGTTGTTTCTGTACGGTGCAACGAAAAAGAGGTTATACCATGATTACCTATTCTACTATATATGAAAAGCCTATGACATAAATTTTAGCTTTACACACCAACTGTTGTGAACCTGTCAGCAGTGAGATTTCAGTAGTTAAATGTTACACCTACAGTAGAACTAGATCAAAGTTGACTTTTGGTGACGCCGACAGTGCTCGAAATAACTTTTTTTCTTAGCGTAGCAAAATGCTATACGTTTCCAAAAATGAATAGCATTTTGTAAAAATTACATAGCTATTTTTGTATACACATGTACAAGAGTTGTGTTATGCTGTTTTGTGTTGAATTCTTCTGAGTAGATAGAATACTGTCCATCCATTTCTGGACATTTCCAAATGATCTGCAACACATGAAACATTTACTACGTTTTTTTTAACTGAACTGCCTTTGAGGGTTGCAAGGACTTGGATATTTTCAAATGGCGTCTTGGTTGTTCAATAGAGTTCTCAAAATGGAAGTTGGGATTTTTAATTTGATGGGCCTGAAGTTATTTGTAATGGACATTTTATGCAAAATGTTGTTAAAACAGGAAGAATTTAAACCAATAGAATTCATCTTACATATGAAGTTGCTAATGATGCTTGATGGAGAGTTAATCTGAGTTATGCCTGGAATGTTCCACAACCAGAAGTAAAGCATCAGTGAACTAGTTTTCAAATTTGTTTGCAAATTTTCATTTACATTTTGCGATACAAGATAATCAACTGCAGCCTAATAGGCTGCAGTTGATTATCTTGTATCGCAAACTGCTATACATAATTGAACATTGTGTAGCTTTTTGCAAGTTTTGCATAGCAAAAAGCGACGCGACACCGCTTATTTTGAGCCCTGGACGTCGACCTGAATGCGAACATGTCTAAATTTATCGCAATGAATTAAAGGTGGCAATTGTTTATTACGTTTTTAAATGAGTTTATCCTATATGGCACCAAAAATTAACAAACATGCATTGTCTCATGTTAATAAAGCATACATAACTCGAAACAGTATGTTTTTATGTTATTAAAATGAAAAAGGGCCTGTTTCTTTTTCCATTTCGTTTCGGCGATAAAATTGACAGCGGAAGTACCGCCCACCGGTGCTCATGTAAACAAAAACAGATTCGCACGTATGTACGTCTGCTGCTCAGTAAAATCGAGAAAAAATAATAGCGACTCTTAATAATCTGACGATCATGGTATAAATAAAATATACCCAAAGTAGCTTGATGTACCAAATGTTCACCACTCTTGGTGAACATTTGATACACCAAGCTACTATTTGGTATATTTTATATATACATTGAGCATAGTATGTGGAGAGTCGATTGCCACAAAAACGCCACTTGCTTGGGGTTTCCAAAACAAAAGTTTAAAAAAATCATAAGAAGTTCAAGCATAATTTAAGACAATATCTATAGACCTTCTGGTTATACTCTGTTGTCATTAATCTGAAATTGTTTTTGTGCATCGTATGCTTTTTGCAGAATGCAAGTCTTGGTTGAGAGCCATTCATTTCACTGTAGATAGTATCGGATCAGACGACATCACCCAGGACGCCAGTTGTGAGAGAATTAATCATCTAGTAACGAACATCGACCAACCAATGACTTAAGGACAGAACAGGAAGAATGTAAAAAGAGAAAAAATATAAATGGAGAAGATGCATCATTACTCGTCTATAACGAGTACAATTCAGAAAACTGGATGGATAGTCAATCGAACACATTCACAAGACCCGTCTAAAATCGAATATGAGTAGTTGAGTGTTGAACCTGAAGATTACCAGTCGATCTATTTTACACGTAAACACTGAGCTGCACTTTTCGCATGTCGGGAATGACTTTACTGGAATCAGACCTCGTGGTGGAAGCCCCTCTGGTCCGATGAGAGCCTTTTTGCCGCCCATAACGAATGGAAGAGTTCGTGCTTGGATGCGAAGGAACACAACATGGGTGAACACGTTCCATCTAATACCGACCCCCTTAATTGTACGGGAATAAGAATCAAATGATTATAAGTTGGATCGGGTTAAGGTAAGGGTTAAATATCAATGAACAAGAATATCAACAATAGGTCTTCCCTGTCCTATTACCGCAATCTAACTGAGCGCAGGTGCGATATTTTGAGTAATTATTCACGCCTTAGGGATGTCATACGTGCAAACTATGAATTAACTTAACCAAGCACTACCCGAAATTGGAAAAGAATTCCACAGCGACAAATGGATGGGAATGATGAGGTGGTGTTTTTTTCCTTTAGCACGGAAGCGCAATGAAGGAGGTGGGGTGGGGGAACATCATTCAAGACACATGGGCCGACGATGGTTTCGACAGGTGGGGGAATATTAAAAATGTTCTACAGATTGGCCATTTCCTTGATTCGCAGGTCTTGAGGAGTGCGATGAGAGGTGTTTTGTTGGGACTGAGTCGGGCGGGCCTTATGGTCCACCGAGAAAATTCCCGGTGGCCCCCCTATTGAGTTCCCACTGGGACCCCCAAAATCGATGCATCTCAACCCCTGTTGGTACGTGAAAATGGCCAAAAGGCGAATGGATCTAATTACATTGATTACTGGTCTCTCGAAATGTTCTCCCTGTGGACTGCCTTTGGCAGTCCACATGGAGAACATTTTGATATACCGGCAGTCTACTCTGCCAATGATCGCTCAAATGCAAGGAAACGTCCTTCCTTCAATTTAAAAAAAATCCACATTTCCTCCGATTGGGCCGAACTATGGTCTTCCCGATGCCCCCCCCCCCCCCTCCCAACGCACCCCCACCCGGTACAACCCTTTTTGTGGAATGATCGATGAAGATGACACAAAATGCCATCGAAATGTCCTCTATGTGGACCGCTATTGATCGCTCAGATGCAAGGAAGCCGCGTTCGTTCAGTTCGCAAAATCAACATTTTCTCCGGGTCTGCCCTTTCCCGCTGCATTCCCAGGTAACTTTTCTTGGCCCAGTCCGCCTCTGTGTTGGGATTGGTTGGAGGTGTGGGTTGAGGACATAGAGTGGGCATCAGGAAGTCTACAATATCTTAGAAATTAAACTGACAACGTTCTTTTGTTTATCCGTAAATGTACGAACTTTCACTGGTCTCTCTGTCTGTAGATGTACAACGGTCTGGTCATTATTAGGTCTGTTTTTTCAGGTCCATCCATCTTCAGGCATCTGGTTGGAAGATGGTTGAAGTGGCAGAAATTGACTGCACCCACCGATTCATTGGCAACATGCAACTAAATTCGCATACAATTGCTGTTAATCTATGGTAGGAATGCCTCATATTGTCACATTTGTACACTCTCAAAACTAAAAATAAGACTTTGGGTCGACTCGAATTTCGAATCAAATCCGGCATAGGATATCGAATCGAATCGAATCCCGAACTGAATCTCACTGCTCTTCAATCTGTAAATATTACTCCGTCCTACATCCGTAAATAAAGCCATTCCTCACTCAAGTATTCTTTCCAACTGCGACTCGTTTGTTTGGGGTACGTCAGTCAAAAATGAGGATTATTCCGGAACGGAATCAAAGTAATTTCGGAAACGGAACCTCCTTGACCTCTTCTTCTATCATCAGGTCTCCTATTCAGGAGACCTGATGGTGGAAGAAGGGTTCAAGAGGACACACTTGGTAGAATTTTAGGATCATTTTGACGATTTGAAAATTTACGAATCTGCACCACTGGTATCGAATCGAATTATCAGGACAATTTCGAATCGAACCGAATTTCGAAACTTCGCAAGGCCCTAACTCAAGTGTGTAATTATATGACATGCCTACAGTACAGTCGCCCTGGACTGGTCATATTCCACGCGTGGGCAGTAATGTTCACGCATGCGTTTACCAGGTATTAAAATTTATCAGCAGCAAAATTTTAATTAATGAAGCACCGGGTGGTACTCGGTGCTTCATTAATTAAATTTGTGAGGATTATTCCTATAATTAGTGTTTGGAGTCTAATATTACTGCGTCCGTGGAAATATTGCCCACTCGTGGAAGGTTTCCAGTCCACTGGGGCCTTACTGTATCGACAAAAAAATCTTGGTGTTTATTGGTGCAATTACAGTCGGAAATGCAAAATTGTGCCATTTGATTCCATGACGCCTCATCCGTGCATCTCCCTTATAATATCAACAAAGCAATATCTTTGAGAGACGGATGCAGGTTTAAAGTATAGATACTTTTTTCCTGCATTTTGATTAAGCGTTTATTGATGTAAGAATTATTGGGGGATGCTCTAATGCCGTGACGCAACAGAGGACGAAAAAGCAGAGAGACTCAGTCAAGAATATTTACTCTTCAGATTACAGGACATTAGCAAATGTTTTGTTAGTTTCCGTGTATATTTTGTCATTTCAGTGCATAATTAGGATTTCCTGTGAGAAGGGAATATTGTTTCACCCGAACAGTAATCGCATATATGCAAAGGTTTTGCACCTAAAAGTATTCGTGATGGTGACATTTGGACGTGTTCCCATGAGCTAAATTCTTGTCCACACAGCTAACGATAAACAGAACTTAAGCAGCATTTAGATGTTGATACTGGAATTTTAAAGCACGAATTGAACCACACAAAAAATGTGAAAACAATCACAACATCTTGCCCTTGTACTTGTTCGATGTTATGAAATATAGTTATAGGGTTTCTAAGGTGCGAATAACTGGGTCACAAACCTACTTCGCCCCAGCTTGCAATCGAAAGAAAACCATGCTGTTATTGTGAAATTAATCTCGGTAAAAGGAGTTGAAGTAATGGCTTGTTTTCCTGTTTTTCTTTGCCCACCCTCACCTTTTTCAGGTAAGGTCCGAGAAATATTCCGCAGAAATTAGTTACTCCTTGCGAGGCTTTGTCGGATTTTCAATAAAATTAGTATGTTAAACCATGATATTGTCCCAAAATACCCCTGTTCACCAAGATATTTTGGGACAATGCATGATCTGTCATGGTACACCTTTATACAAAGGCGCAGTGAAGGTGTGTTTAGGGGGGTGTACCCCCACAATAATGTTTCCAAATTTTTCGAAATATTCGGCTGGGTTGGAGTCTTACAGTACCACAGCCGTGGACTGGTAACTTTCCACGGACGCTATAATATTACATTCCACACACTAATTATAGGAATAATCATCAAAAATTTATTAATGAAGCACCGGGTTCAACCGGTATAATACATATATATCACATGAAACGTCGTTAATTTCGACGTAACAACCCATGTCTTATTTTCTGATTATCAACTAGTGTCTAATCGGCGCGTGGTCCCATAGCAGCAGCATTGTATTCTTGTGCGTAGTTCACATGACGTCAATTACGACAACAGGTGCAAGTAAAGCGCATTCATGACGTCATGGTGTGAAGCGTATGAGCCAACGAACTGATTGTCTGTTGTTTTGGGAGAATTTAGCGACAATGAATTAAATAAAAAGTGTAAAAAACATTCGAAAATTCATGTGATATACAGAATCTTTAACTCGTGATGTTTGGATATAAGATGTTTTGAAACTCGTTTGATGAATTCGATTCACAACTCGCCTAAAGGCTCGTTGTGAATCAAATTCATCAAACTCGTTTCAAAAAATCTTATATCCAAACATCACTCGTTTTAGATCCTCTATATAATATCTCCACCCCCACCCCCACCCCGCTTAAATTTTTATATTAATGGAAAGTACGATGTTTATATCATATGTTACGACGCGCACTCTATTATGCTTCTTATTATGAACGGGAAAATGTTGCAGAACCAGGCAGAATATTAAAAAGATGGTGAAAATGCCTTTTTCTTATTTTTAAATGGAAATAAACAGTCAAAAAAAGCTTCTGTACATTTTTATACTGCTCTACAGGAAATGCCCGACGTTTGTGAAATTCACTAACATTTTGGAATCTCATTTTTATATGAAATTCTCATACGTTTAGTTTTGAATTTACTGACAGCGTTAGGAAATTAAGGGGGAGGGGGGTAACCTTTCCGTAACTCTCGTTCAATGATGAAAAATGTCAGCTATGCCTTCGACAAATATTTTATCAGTCGGGACTTGAACCATCACAGTCTGAACAAACCAGATTTTCACCTCCTTCCACTCCTAATGGCCCTCTGCTACATTCGCGACCATATCCATGAAAGTAAGGTTGGCAAGAATTAAGACTAAAAATGTCAAAATCATAATGTAATTCCACACTTTATTTAAGAATTGAATGGAATTTTTATTATCTCTATTGGAGTATGAACGTGTGGGAATGGGTACAAATTATGTATGGAGTCCGAGGGATTCATACAATTTGCACCCATTCCCACACGTTCGTACTCCAATAAAGATTATAAAAATTGCATTCAATTCTTATAATTACATTCCGTAACTGTTTAAACTACTTTTTACCAAAGAACAAAGCAGAAAGAGGAAATAAAACATGTACGAACGAAAGAGGCGAAAAACCACCCTCACACAAAAGACAAAGCGCACAACTCTGAGTTGAGCGCCGGTGCCGTCTAAATGATATCCCAAAGGCAAATAAGCTTTAATTTTCACAACTTTAGAAATGGAAACGAGTATTTTAGTAACGGGCTTTATGCCACAGTTGGGAAATGTCACCAAAGAAACAGCAGCGGAGTTGATCACTGCGAGAGGCGCTAAAAGTTAAAAACCCACCCAAACACCGCCCGAATTACATTCTATCAAGTGCGCTCTACCGTAAATGCGGGTCAAAGTTCGACCAAATGTAATCATTGGAAAATGAATTACATTTGGTCATGACGTTCTCATCCAGCTGACCAATGGGAATTGAGTATTTGGACCCAAAACGTATAACTATATTAACAATGTAATTATTGAAAGAACAAACACATGTAAAATCCCCGATTATTCATACTGCTGTGTCCTGAGAGAAAAAGAAGTATATTTAGGAGCTAGCGCTGAGTCAGCCAGCCCCAACCTGAGTCGCCACGAGAATTACAGTTAAAACTAGAAGTCCTATCACAAACTGTGCGCTTATCTAGGCTTAATTGCGCGTAGGAATTGCGCGCAATTGCCATATTGAATGGCATCCAAAGCACGGCAGGTTCTCCTGGTTACTCATAGCAAACACAGTTAATGTTTCTTCCAATGGACCTCCGGGTTACCCGGAGGTCCATTGGCTGAAACATTGCTTGCGCACAGGCGATATGTACAGAATTTGATAGCCTTTCTATGGTCATAACGCGTAGATTAACGCGCCGATCAACGTTCTATTTGGGCGCATTTCATGCCAGGACTTCTAGTTTCAACTGTAGATTACTGAGACCCTTCCCCCACCGTTAACTATCTGAGAATTTTTAAACATAAATAGATTTGTCTAAGGATTGAAAAAATAACACCACTGGTGAGACTTTAAAAGGGTTTAGGTTCCCGGGTGATCCCACACTGAAATTCAAACCTCCTCGTTCGACGTTTTTATTGGTTTGCGGCATCTTCCAAAATTATTATGAATTACTTTAAAATTCTAATTTCCTTTTGATGCATACTTATTTGTATATCTTTGCATCAAAGGCTTGCGGAGCGCCGTTGGGATTTCTACTGCTTGTCCTAACCTACCGTCCCTCCGGTATGGACACCAGACAGTCAGGTAAATTGCGCACATACAAACCGCGGACTCAGTTCTCTGCTAACCTTCCCATACATACTTTCCCAAGAACGGGGAAAAATATTGAACCACCTGTTCAAAATTATCCAAGATCACTAATCAAAAAGACTCTAACTGAGCAATTTCTAAGTGCGAACTCTCTGCATATCAACTGTTACAATTCAGTATGCCCCAACTGTACGCCGCAGCTCTGTTCATCTCATCTCAATTCATTCAACTCAATCTCCATCACATGCCAGAAATTATAGAATAGATTTCTCACATGACGAAAAAAAAAAACAGCCAAACATATCATCTGCAGTAGGGCTACAAATTGCCCTCTTATTCGAGAACACGCTGTTGTCAGGATTGTCTCATTTGGAAAGCCGGCTTCCCGTTTTCTTTTTTTTTTCTTTCCCTTTTTTCTTTTCTTTTCGTTCCTTTTTTTAATTTTTTTTTTTGTTAAACGGGAATGGCGGGATGACAGCCCTATTGGCTACGCCATCTCCCAGTGGTGCAGTCATGTAGTTGTGAATAATGTTACAGACAGTCGCCGGGATTTGTCGTAATCCACGCATGGGCAGTGGTGCCCACGCATGCGTTTATCAGGTAATAAAAATTATCATCAGCAAAATTGTAATTAATGAAGCACCGGGTTGTATCCGGTGCTCCATTGATTAAATTTTTGATGATTATTCCTATAATTAGTGTTTGGAATCTAAAATAATTGCATCCGTGTAAATATTGCCCATGCGTGGAAAGAGACCAGTCCACGACGGCCGAACTGTACCCCTGTATATATTTCTTTCTTTTAATTGTATACATGTTGTACTACTAAATAAAATCAACCAATCAAAGCATGATTAAAATACCATGTCTATTTATATTTGTTTTGTAAATATCCGGTTTGCTCTATTCGGTTTCTTCCACCCGTAACACTGTCCGACACGAGGTGACCCTGGCTGTTGAAAGTGTCGTTAAACCCCAATAAATAACTAACTAAATAAATAAATTGTGTGCGCTATTCCACATTAAATAACTCAAATAATAATAACGTGACCTGTATTTATTTTTCGAAATGATTCATACATATACCAAACAAAAATGTAAAAAATAAAAATATCCCCGCCCTCATTAATTCGAAAAATTAAAAGTGAACCAAATGTATTTTTGTTTGACGTCACTTCTTGCATGCTGCTGGTGGATATCCCTGCGCATATTACAATATGAAATATGTATAATTTGTGCACATTTAATCCAATTTCCACCCTGTAAACTGAATGGAGTTTTTCACCAATAATTTTTCGGGTTAAATTCAGAAGAATTTTTCATAAAATCCAGTCATGGCTGCTCCACAGCCATGACTAGATTTTATGAAAAATATCTTAAAAATACTCGAGTTAAGAGTTAAAGGCTATAACATGAGCCAGAAATGCAGTTTGTGTCCCACGGGTCATTAATTCAAGGAACTCCACCATTCCTGTGGCGAATATATCCTTATCCTAGTTGCAATATCCGGTTTTAGCATTATCAATTACAAGAGCAAAATTGTTTTTCCGTCCCTTTTGTATTGGGTACCAAGTTACTTCCTTATCAATTTCTGTGTGGGATTCAACACCTCGGACGTATTTTCAGACGAACATGGAACAAAATGTGACTGATAATTGCACTGTTCTCCGGTCTATTCAGAAGCTGTTGTGTCCGAAGTTTGAAATTTGTCCCACGAGATACCAAGTGGATAGAAGTATATCATTGAACCGTTACCCAACAAAACTAGAAGAAACTGGCCAAAATTTTTTAAATAAAACAAAGAGGTTATCCTTATTGGAACGAGCTGAACGATGTGGTTCTAATGACGGCCATAGTTTTTAAATGAGAATATAAATGAAAACGAAAACCTCAAAACAAAAATAACAATAAAATTTGAATGGATTTTTTTTGTGAGTAGCGCTGGCGGCTATGTCCGTTACGGTATGCAAGGGGTTACTAAGTATTGAAAAAATATTTGAAAGCATTTGCAGACGTATTTGGTGTTTTCTTAACCTCCAGTTTATGAGTGACATGACATCCCTGTCTCATTTTGTCTTAGAAATCGATTTTTATAAAGTTTACTCCCTTGAAATTACTATTCGCACGAGGTAAAGGTCCAATCAAGAAGGAGGAAATCGTTAAGAAAACACCTATATCCGATAACATCAGTAGAAAATAAACACAAGTTTCCTTTTGTTACTTTTAATGTTTATTTTTAAATTTTACCTGGTTGTTTTCCATCTTATAACCTCATCGTCCTCACCAGATGACACTTCATGCGGAACCTTCATTTTTTAACAGAGAGATTAATAGGAGTCCGTTTGGTCTGTGTTCAATACTCGTTAAAGTCCAGTGCTTTCGGCAAATATCCTGGGATTTACTATGAAAAATATTACATTTTCATGTCGTGTTTCATTCACAATGTTTAAAAAGTAGATCATTTAAAAAGAGTTTATTCGTTCAAATGGATATGTTTTTCAGAAACATAGTGACATGTTTTTGATTTTTTAAAAATCACTAATGCATGCTATCTGCTACATTTTTCTCAATTAAGATGTCCTGTAGTTTATGGGATATGAATTTAAAAATGTAACATTTTGAAATGATGAGATCCGGACATTGGTGCATTAAAACTAGCATCCTCGGTAGTATATCGTGGATTCAAAAGGGCCCATTTAGGGGCAAATGGTTGGGAAGCAAGGCATCGTTGTACCTCGTGCTTGATGGGTGTTATGTGTATTGACATGGTAGGTTGCATAGGTTGTCATGTGACATATTAGAGTGGAACAAGCTTCGGTCGCCCATTTTGGATGATCGGGGATGCCATCTCGGTTTCTAAGGCGACATGTGGCTGTTTTGAAAAAGAATGTCTACGGAAAACGTGGAGTTGTGTTCTTTGAGGTTTTCAACTCTACGGGAGTGTTTTCATTATTATTCCTATCCCCCGAATGCACGTTTTGTACCTGCCACGTCCCTACGTCTATCATCTCTTCACACGTCTGTAGGTATCACAGAACTAAATATTTTCCCATAGGCCACCATTATAATATTCAGGCGAAAACAAGTATGATCGCATCACTTTAATTTCGGCATTCAAATATTTTTGTCAAGGATACCCATTCAGACAAATTTTTCTGACCCCAAAACAGGTGGTGATGCAACAAATAAGAGAAAACAAATGACACGAAGGGGAGTACCGGTCACGTACACATATCTTTCAGAGAATTCTCTACAAAAACACACAAAAAGTAAGTTGTATTTTGTAGGTCCAAAAGTCATCACATCACCCTCTTTGTTATCAGGAATATTCAACAATAATGCAAGATGTCAACAGAATGTTTCAAACATTTATTGGAACAATATATTTTCCCAAGGTTGTTTATTTTTAGAGACTACATCATTTCCGAGTTCAACATTTCAAGGCGGGTAACTCAAATTCAAATATTTAGTTCAGCGATACCTATAATTATCCCCAACCCAATCAAATAGTCATTTTACCCTTTCCATTTGATAAAAGAGCCATTTCTGCATTAGAATCCAACTTTTGGCTTCTGCTGAGTCGAAAACATGGGAAATTTGCTCTTTTAAGGAAAAGTGTCCAAACTTTGTCAAATGGGCTTAAAATCTGGTTTTGCCCCCAAAAGATATTTCTAGCCTGTTACCTCATAAATAGCTGAGAGGGATGAGAATTTACAGCTTTCTTTAAAAACTACCCTGATCCCAAAATAAAACTAAAATCTGCATCAGCACACAATATTTTGGGAAAAATCTGTCTCATTTAACCACACTGCAAGCAAAACAGTGTCCCAACCCCCACGAAACAATATGAATGTCAATTTTGTTTCAAAAACTGGGTATGCAGCTATATATTTCACCAATATAAAAGGACTTTGCCATTTTATCCTAACAACTGATGTCCAATTTTCTTCTACCTGATGGTGTGGTAAAATATAGCCCTGAATAGAACCCCTCGGTATGCCCCTTTTCATAAAGGTATGTGGTATAATTCATAAATTAATTGATATTGACCCAAAACAAACCTACTGTGATATTAAATTTCCCATTTGTGATAGTTTTTAAATCACATTCTGGCTTGTGAAGACATTTGACACTGTGTTTGAGGAATTGTTTGCAATTTTTGTAAAGAAAAAGCCTCAGTTTTCTCAGTTAAGGCACTTAGAGTCATTGGTATGGCACTGACAAAACATAAAGCAGTACTTTTTCCAAACGAATGACCAGTACCTGCTACTGTGGTACCTCATAACACTGTTAAAATGCCTAAAACCATCAAATATTGATTCTATAGTGCTTTGCTTGTGCTGCAAGTACCCATAATAGCATTTTCACAACTTTTGTTTTAATCCCCGCAGACACCCATTCTGACAAAAAGAGTGAAATTGTAGAAAATATGTTTCCAAAGAGGACGAATTAGACATTTGCTTCAAAAATATAGTGGTCTTTGATGTTTAATATATTTGTGTGTGTGTGTGTGTGTGTGTGTGTGTGTGGAAAGGGGAGGGGGGGGGGGGTAAAAGACAGTCAGCTGCCAATTTATGAAAATGTAGATCTAGGCAAAGGAAAAGCAAAGAAACACCTTGTCTGAAGAAGAGACGGACAGACAGACAGTTAGGCTTGCAGTCACACATCTAGGAAGTTTACACGAGAGTACTGAATGGCATACAATGAAAAATGTAGTCGGAGAACCTGGACAAGGTTGTCAAAATTAAAAGAAAAATAACTCAGTGGACCATGCGTGCTGCAGTCTCAAAGTGAATCAAAAGAAACTGAAAGTGTATGATATTAACTTTAGCCTTCAAAACATGCTGTACAGTCTTTCCAAATGTTTATCATCAGCAGAAGGGTTAAGTATGTGTGGGAGGGGGACTTGGTTCATGGAGAGAGCAATATTTCACAACTGTCACTGTAAATTCGTGCTTATCATGGTAACCATGACAGCACTAGTACCACACTACTATATAGGTAGCTATACACAAATGCCATTCATTCACATTTGTCATTTTATTATGTTATTCTTTCCACTGCAGCCCCCCCCCCCCCCCTCCTCCCCAAATTTGTGTTCCCAAATACTCTTTCAGTGAAGGAATTGTTTTCCAACATTTTAAAGAGCATAATATAGAAGAGAAAAACTTATAAATACCAGTGAACATAAGTGCAGTATAGGTTTTCTGGCTGTGTTTGAATGGTGATTTGGGAGGAGATTGGAAGATTGCAATCCTCCCTGCCCTTAGAACTATGAGGGGGAGGGGGGGGGACATGGTTTAAATAAATGTGTTAATAGGGTAAGACAGACTGCTAGTTAGCAGCTGCCAGATGTTATAGTGTGCTCCTGGGAAATACACTTGCTCAAAATGTGAATTTGCTTGCATTAACAGCCTTAGTTTGGGCAATATTTAGCCTTTGTTGATAACTGTGACAAAACTTCTAACTTTTCAAAGCAATAAAACAGTTTTGTAAGGTGTGTGGTCCCCCAATAAACATTTAAATGTGAAATAATCCCCCCAAATAATAAGTGAATCTGGTTTGGAAGCCAACAAACATATTTCCTATAGTTATCACAGAACGAAATATTTTCCCATAGGCCACCGCTGAAACGTTGAAAAAAAACATATGATCGCATCACTTTAATTTTGGCATTCCAATATCTTTGTCAAGTATAGCCCTTCAGACAACTTTTTCTGACCCCAAAGCAGGGGGTCATGCAACAAATAAGAGAAAAAAAATGACCCGGTCATGTGCACATATTTTTCCGGGAATTCCCTACAAAAACACACGAAAGTAAATTGTACTTTTTAGGTCCAAAAGTTATCAAATCACTCTCCTTTTAATGAGGAATATTCAACAATAATGCAAGATGTCAATAGAATGTTTCAAACATTTATTGAAACAATATATTTTCCCACGGCTGTTTATTTTTAGAGATTGCATCATTTCCGGGTGCAACATTTCAAGGCGAGTAACTCTAATTCAAATATAAAGTTCAGTGATACCATATAACACTTCATAAAATATATTTTACCGACCTCGGAGTTGCAGGCCTGGCATTTTCAGGAGTGCGATTTATTCGCTCGCCTTAAAAAAATAAGGAGGGAGAAAACTGGCCTTAGAAAATAATGTTTACCATAACTGCCTATGCCTAAAACCCACATCTTTTAAGATCTCTGCTACATGTATGTTAGTGGTCTCTGTAAGACGGCCACACTGCCCCTCCCACATCTCCGGGCCTTGCCAAGACCCGGAGGTGTGGGAGGGGCAGTGTAGCCGTCTCACAGAGACTACCTTGTTAGCAGCACAAAATAAAATGTTCAATGCCCACTTGGTAGAATTCATTAACAGTAAAATTTCATTTTGCAATTTTAACTTTTGTAAACTTGAGGAGAGCTAATCGCTCGCCTAGACCATGCGAGGGGAGGGAGTTTTAGCCCTCCTGCATTTTTAAGAATGTCAGGCTTGGAATTGTACCTGGTGTAATGTGAACAGACAGGTTTCCAGCTCTTCTGATGGTCAAGCATTAGTCCAGTAGGCACACAGAACACATTGGAACTCAGGGGACGATATTACTCAACAACATGATTATGATAAATTATCTACAAGAAAATTTACATTTGTCGTGGAGGCAACACAAAGAAAATGTGTTTTCGTTTTGTTTTTTATGGAACTGCACGATTCAGCATTTGTTGGTTTTTATTGGAGCATCCTAGTAGTTAAGGTAAATGTTTTCATAATTTTGCTGATTGCGGCCAATATTGGATCAGAATGCCATGCTTGTAGAACAATTGTTTTTTATGCTGTGTTTAAAAATACAGTATACATTTAAATTAGATTGTGCGAACCACATTTTCAAACTCAATCATCACAAAGTGTTGATGATTCAATGCAGAACATCTCTTGGATGGGTGGCTTGTACTAGTACTACACTGGATACCGCCTTAGAGCCTCGGGTTATCTTGTTCTTGTGGAACCATCAAATGTAACTTCGATCGATAAAGGCGATAATATATGTTCAATGGGTTTTTTATATTGTAAGACAACTCCCCAGTATTGGTATGTATACATCATCTAATACACCTTTACTTAAGTCGTACAAAGTGGTAGATCAATTTTACATTTCTTTTAGATATTATTTTACGATCATGTTCTAACCAGAATAACACTATTTCGTTGATACATACAGATTATCATGATAATGTGCATTTCCTGTGATTTGTAGCAGATTTGAGGTGGTGTCCAGAATGGGATCTCAACGAGCCGGCTTTGCTGGCGAGTTGTGATCCCATTT
This sequence comes from Pictodentalium vernedei, assembly GCA_031216915.1. Classification (NCBI taxonomy): domain Eukaryota; kingdom Metazoa; phylum Mollusca; class Scaphopoda; order Dentaliida; family Dentaliidae; genus Pictodentalium; species Pictodentalium vernedei. Next base: position 416,597,544 of record CM062291.1, on the reverse strand, counting down.
TTGGACTCCACCGAGAATCTGATACAAATCACAGGACATGCACATTATCATGATAATTCATTTATCTAACAAGTCTGTCACATAAAAAGATTAAATCTTAACCCTTTTACCCAACGTAAAGGCCAAAACCGGCCAAGGCTATTCTCAAAAATCGTCAGTTAATTTTCATTATTTTTCAATTTTTTGTCTCAAAAACAGAGGTTATGACCCCTCGTTGGAACGAGCTCGTCGAGCTCATTCCAACGAGTGGTCATAACCTATGTTTCTGAGACAAAAAAATGAAAAAAATTAGTTATTCAAGAATTTTGTTTTGCAAATGTCTGCTTTTCATGTTAGGTAAATTATTTTTAAACATTTTTGGGACATAATGTTCGGTCGACCACTGAAACGCTCATAGAATGTATCTATGTGCCTGTTATGATAGTCCGTAGCGCTACCGGAAACGAGTCGTCTATATGATACGGAATCAGAATGAGTCATCTATATGATACGGAATCGGAACACATTATGTGATACGTACCGTTTCTCGTGATTTTCAGGCCAAAATCTATATGATTGTTAGATAAAATCAGAAAACACGGTTAAATCGTATATCATATATGAAAGGTGCATCATTTTACGACGACATAAAACCCGATCTATCACGTACGATTCCTTCGGGAGGATTTGGAACATTAAATTCAGCGTAAAACACCCAAGATCCATACCGCTTAGCTACTTGACAACGCCCGACCTACCTCTCAATACATAATCATATTTTCAGATTATTACAAAGATCAGGTTAACCTAGGTTGTCAAACTCCGCCGAGTTGACGATTCCAGATCAGTCAGAACAAACAAATCTGGCTAATTTGGTCTTGTCAGCGAGACAGAATATGACAACCTCGATTAATTGACTGTTGTAATAATTTGTTTATTATATGACCCTGATTACCTGACTTTTATAATAATTTGTTTATTATATGACCCCGATTACTGGTCTGTTGTAATAATTTGTTTATTATATGACCCCGATTACTGGTCTGTTGTAATAATTTCTTTATTATATGACCCTGATTAACTTACTGTTGTAATAATTTTTTTATTATATGACCCCGATTAACTGACTGTTGTAATAGTGTGTTTATTATATGATCCAGACTATATCTAAAAATATCTCCCAAAAGCTATTCTGTAATAGATATCATCTAAAGGGTATCCTTTAATAGATACATCCAGCATCTGCTTCTCCAGGTCCGTTACGAAGATTTTGGGTGTTTTTTCGATGATTTAGTGTGATTGTCGAGATCATTTGGGTAATTAGATATACCCCTATTAAATCGAACGCAACGTGAGGTGATCTCTCCGTCCTATAGCACTACATGCTACTCTTATTAACCCAAGATGGGGCTTCGCCAAGTTGTTTTTGGTGATTTGAAGTGATTGTCGGGTTGGAGTGATTGACGGGTTGTTTGTGGTTATTAGGTATACCCCCATTCAGTCGAACATAGCCTCCTAACATACCCTCATCCCATTACACAGTTTTTAGTTACCTAGAAACAACGTGCCACCATATAAACCAAGATGGCGGCACCCAGTATACCAAAGGGACGACGGAAACACGTATCACTCTAACAACGCGCGCTGCGCATGAGCACAGACAGTGATCATATGGTAATGACGCAGCAACATGGCAGCTCACACGGGCTAGCATAACAAGCCAACAAGGCGCCACTAAGTCACGTGACATAGCGTCACTTCCTAGGTCAACTACCGAGGTCATCCAAAAAGGGGTGAAAACCAGATTACATACTACTAGTACTATCAAAGAAGATTCGATATCGTATTATCAGGACTAGCACAGAAGATTCGATATTGCGTTATCTGCAGTGAGTTCACCATAAATGAACGAATAAATCTAACAATATGTTGCCAGCGGCGCCAGTTTGTCTGACAGGCTAGACATAATTATCAATGTCATTCATTTTGGAAGGGTGGGTAACACAGCTCCTTCCAGAAAAGATTGAAACATACAGCAATGCGAAACCCTCGTAGAAGGCTACAAAATGTTGTTGGCTGTGCATGGGCTTTGCTATTTGATGCGAGTGTTTTAGGGTCCTCGATCCGACTCCCACAGCCATCTCCAAAACTCAGAATTGTTCCGGGAGAGAGAGGCGAGTCCCCATCAATATACCCATGTCCCGATATAATCTGAAGCTGTCTTGAACATGCGCATCCGACTCTAATAAAAGAGATTCTGTATTATCCAGGATATTCGAGGACGAAAAGACCGGTGTGACAGGAATGGAAGTCCGTAGGAACGTCAGTCCCTCTGGACTATTATTCCGCGGAATTATAGTCCTAGGTCTAACATTTCTAGGAATAGTAGTCCGCCGGACTACTATTCCTAGAAATGTTAGACCTAGGACTATAATTCCACGGAATAATAGTCCAGAGGGACTAATTTTCCTACGGACTTCCATTCCTGTCACACCGGCACGAGCAGGTGTGTTGATCGTTGTATACCGGTCACCAAAGCTTTTGTTTCGAGCCAGTGTCACATGCACTTATGTTTACCATTTGTTATAGGTTTTAAATGTTGGCACAGATTTAGTGCTTTGAAATCCATATGAACTTTTATTGATGTTTATCCTGTAACCTCAATAGTAAATGCAAACACTCCATCTGATTCCATTTCAACAGTAATCCACTGAGAGATGTTCTAGTTATTTCAAGGATTCACCATGAGACAACAGATTTCATTTTATTTGTGAAGAAAACAGTCATATGACAGACACTATGACAGAGAGAGAGAGAGAGAGAGAGAGAGAGAGAGACGTGGTGACGAAGGATTATTTTGAACAATGGTAGCACAATCGCCGTGGAGAATGGATTACTTTTGAACAGTTACAGGCCAGTACTGCACTAGAACCATGCGAATTCCAAATTCGAATCACGGATGAGCATAACGAATCGAATCGAATCTCGCCGCTCTTCAAATTGTAGATTCTTATAGCTGTGCACTGTCAGCCTCTGCTCGAGTATTGTATTCAAACGCAACCTTTCTGCGTAGGAAAGTCTAATGAAAAAAGCGAAATTATATTTCAGAAAAAAAATCAAATTCCTTTCAGATGCGGAACCTCCTTGAACTCTTCTTCTATCATCCAGTCTCCCGTAGAAGATGTGCCCAAGAAGGTCCCGCAACTACAGTTACTTTCATGGAGTTCAAGAACGAAATACTTGTAATTAGGAACATCGTCGTGATTGGGCAATTTCTGAATGTGAGTGACTGAAATCGTATCCAATCGAATTATCTGGACGATTTGGATTGTGTGTATAGCTTGCCACAAACAATACTCTACGTTATATTAATCCTTTGAACTCGTAAGACCGATTTTTCGGCCCAAGGCATAATTTCGTCCCATTTTTGTCTTATTATAAGAGGTCTATACACGGGGCATTGAAGATAAAATAATAACAGCAGTCTGCAGCCAGACGGCTGCAGACTGCAGTTATTGTTTTATCCCTCCCTATATATTGGTATTGGGCTGATCCATCTCATTGTAATTATAAACAAAGGCGATATCATTCCAGAAAACGAGGGTTCAAAGGGTTAACCCATCTACATGGGATATCACGATCTCAACACATCACTCTTGTTCTGAGGGATATGCACTGGCTGCCAGTCAAGTACAGAATAATTTTCAAAACTTTATTATTAGTTTTTAAGACACAAAACAACATGTCACCGGCCTACTTACAAGAACGCCTTAATACCAAGAATTTGTGTCAATACAACCTGAGGTCTGATGGTAAAATGCTGCTACATGTTCCAAAACATAAGTGTAAGACATTTGGAGATAGGTCATTCTCATTTGCTGGCCCTCACTTGTGGAATAATTTACCAGAACACCTAAAAAGACTGTCAAATGTCAACCTTTTCAAGAAAGATCTCCAAATATACCTGTTTCAAAAAGCCTATAAGTGATGTTCTGGACTGTAAGATACTGTATATATTCCGTTTGTATATTTGTATGAGCTCAGTAACATGTACAGCGCCTTAGAATATGGTTCTATATCTTCTGAACCATAATTTTGGCGCTATATAAATGTATATTATTATTATTATTATTATTATACGGATAGCAGACGACACTTGCAGTTACTGAAAGTAGGAAACAATCTAAAAGGTGTAAAGATAAGATAACTTGCTGACACCGCCGAAAAGACGGAAATTCAAACAAGAAAACAATTTTAGAAAGCATAACTCTTGATAAAAAATTCGGACAGGACAGGTTTTCGAACTCGTTTAAGACATATGTGGGGAAATACCAACAGAACAAATTGGGCACATATCGTATATCATTTGTCCAAGGTATCGTGCTGATAACTCCCGTAAATTAGACATTCAAACAAGAAAACAATCGAGGGGTTTACCCTCTGTACAAAATCGGGAAGAGCTGGTTTTTGAACTCACCCAAGACATTCTCGAGTAAAATTCACAGACCAAATTTGGCAAAAAATGGATAATATTTGTTGAAGTTATCGTGCTGACATTGTCCACAAGTCAGAGATTCAAACAAGAAAACAATCCACAATTCTCGAATCTCGGCCTCGGGCGGGTTGTAAATGTGAACTAACATACTGGCTGAGTTAATTGTAACCTTTTCTTGGGTGGGGAGGGGGGAGGGGGGGGTAGCCGTAGGCTCATTTGTTATGGTGGCAGTGCATTTGTGACTAGGCGGTTGGGAACCATAGACCTGGTATTGACTCTCGTCGAGGACACCTTCCGAAAGACTCTTACAGTATTCAGTCCAATGGCTCGGGCCCAGGACTATGCCTGGTGGAATTCCTGCTTGACCCTTTACCCAACGTAACGGCCAAAACCGGCCAGTGCGATTCTAAAAAATCGCCAATTTATTTTCATTGTATTTTCAGTTTTTGTCTCAAAAACATAGGTTATGACCCCTCTTTTGAATGAGCTCGTCGAGCTCGTTCCAATGAGTGTTATAACCTATGTTTTTGAGCCAAAAATGAAAAAAAAAATTAGTTGCTCAAGAATTTTGTTTGCAAGTGTCGTCTGCTTTTCATGCTAGGTAAAGAGTTAACATATGCGACATAAAATTAAATTGAAGCAGTTGCATCTTCACAGATCTTGCAGTCTTTTAAAGCTGGGGCCATAGACAAGGTGTTTTAAGGTAAAATGTGTTTTCGTCGGCCATTTTATTTACCGGAGGCCGCCATCTTGGTGTCTATTACGAAACGTGGTTACTATGAGAAACTATCGGCCATCTAATCTAGTAGTGATGTGTTCTAAGGGTATATTCTATTGAACGGAGTATATCGGATTATCGAAAACGACCCTGCAAACACTATAATTGCCGAAAACGACACTTGAACTTTCTAAAAACTTACCACCTTGGATGGTATTCGATTGGTATGAGTACCACATAGTGTTGTATTGGTTTAAAATGTTTGAGGGTGTCTTCGATTCAATGGGAATATGCCTCATTACCAGAAACTATCCGACAACTGTTTTTCTGGCTCGTATTCTCAGAGAATCATTGGTCTCTGCCTATCGCGCACCCTATTCTATCCCGAACTATAGGACCCTACCTATTCCTATTACACACCATGCCTCGATCTCCGGCCACGATCAAGTGGTAGGTTTAGTATGATCGCCAGGTTTATCTATGGCCAGCCCATGTCACACAATACAGAATCCATTATTTGATACTGGACCATTGGCTACTATGAATGAGTCCAAGAGTCAATTGATGAGTGACTTGAACAAGCTATGCTGCCACGCCCGAATCTCATTGAGCAAATGAGGTATCGAGCACTTGCTCGAAACAACGACTCCTCGTACCACTCTGTTTAATTTGGGTATCTGAGGATACTTTTGACATAATGCCATGGTGATTAACTATTGGCATATATTTTGGAGAATAGCTATTATACAATTATGGACTTTTGTCGTAGTGAATATGATATGATATGAACCTAAAGAACTTATATTGACCAATGCGTTAGTAGAGATCAGTATAAGTTTTTTAGGTTCATATCACATCATTTTTACCACCAGAAAATCCATAACAGTTTTATTATATACACCATCCTAAAAAAACAATATTCTATTTGTCAATTAAAAGTGAAGTTATATCAATCAGAAATACTTTTATTTAGCAATAAAAAAGTTATCATGTGGAGAATAAAATAAAAATGAGACGGAAGTCAGGTTGACTGCGCATGCACATCGATTAAAATAGAACTAGAGAGGGGATTGCCAAAAGCAATATTTAGAGAGTTGATATTCACTGGAAAACCGGTGTAAATGGATTTTTTAGTACTAGTCACGTGTATAAGATCAATCCAATAGAAATGTGGTTATTTATAAAGTATTTAATAATTAAGGATAACTGTCTGAGGATAGTTATGCCCAATATCTTCTAATCGGCTCCTAGCTCCTAGACCACTCCATGGTTCCTAACTTCTAGACCATGTCATGACTCCCAAATACTATCCCCTGTTACAGTTTCAAGATCATGATCTTTATAGATCCTATTTCTTATACCATCCAATAGCCTTCCTTGCACGCACTGTGCATGTGCACTATTACCACGTTTTTATCATCATGATAATGGTGCGGGCACCCATGACTCCCCCACAAGACGTCACTGGTGACCTATCCTATGACGTCACATATTCGATCATGCATGGAATTTCGCTGATCAGACCAGTTCGGATACATAATATACTACTCCTGGAAATGTGGAATCTTATATTTCATATGTGAGGTACCATATTGTCTCCCAAATTCGTGATAATAACTCACAGTGTTCGATAACTCGCAAGTGCTAGATAGTAACGAACCAATGCGAGATATAAAATAATTAAACAAAAATGGTGACAGTACAATGCTTCTCCACAGAATACCTCATTACATCGTGTTGGAAACGAGTTAAAGATGTAGAAGCTGAAACAAATGAAAATATTTTAACCCTTTATCCAACGCAGACGATTTTAAAATTTATTATTTTAAATATTATTTTTGAAATGTTTTTCAAAACAATTTCAACAAAACCATATCATGTGACCCATCTTTGGAACGAGCTCGACGAGCTCGTTCCAAAGAGGGGTCACATGATATGGTTTTGTTGAAATGTTCCGAAAAATAATATTTTTTCAGCTGCTGAATTTGCATATTACGCGGGCGGATGCGGGCGATTCGTTGGTTAAAGGGTTAATGTCGATGCCCCTGTATAAAGAGTTAGACAGGTATTGTGAGAATTTTACTTGGCTATTTTCATATCAACCCGTGGCAACTTCATATCAGCCTTAGACCAAAGGTCGGAGACTGATGTGAAGTTACCGAGGGCTGATCTTTCGGCCGATATGAAACCAACCAAGTAATAACTTCTTTTAAGGAATGATCGTTTCTTATTGTCTATTTCTTGAGTTATAAACCCCAAAAAACAAAGTTCAAACTGTGTAAATGGGCGTACATTTACGCGATGTTTGGACTTTGTTTTGTGGGGTACATAACTCAAGAAATAGACAAAAAGAAACGATCATTCCTTATAATTAAACGTTCCCGACCCAAATAAATAAATAGTGTTAGTCGTCCTCTACTTCAGCGAACAAAGACTTAAAAATTAAAACTGGTAGTCATATTATTTTTCTGGCATAAAAGAGGGCGTATATTATTGAAATGCAGGTAGCAATTGACACACTTTCCAAGTCAAATGCACTTATGTCATTAAATTTTTTATTGACCAATGAATTACGTAATGCAAAGAAAACGTCATAAGCCACGCCTCCCTCAAATTTCGTTCAACTGTTCACTTCACGTAAAAGTTACGTTCCGTGATAGGTGGAAGTAGGCCATCAGTATTACATTGTATTTTGGTTTTGACCGTTTCCCGAGAACTGAAAAACACAGTTTGCAAAAGTGGAGTTAGATATAATATTTATTAAACCGAAACAAATAATTACAAAATGTTCTCGGATCTGTTTTTATTTCCTGACAGTGTTATTGTTTCTCATTCTTTTGGTTTAAACACATTTTTTTGCCATGAGAATACAAAAGGTTTTGAGAACAAATTATACAACTTAATTAATCTCGATTCTCGAACAAGAATAAGATATTTAAAAATGAGGCATGACAATACGTACAAACGAAGATATAAACCACAACGGTTATTTAAACAAAGCAAAATTGTTAAAACTGTGATAAGTACATGGGAAGTAGAGAACAAGACGAGGAACGGTAGTTAGATTATTGTCAGGCCCCAAGAGACGGTATGTCAAGAGAACAAGGTGGATTTAAGTTGTTTGAATTTGAAATATAATTCACACAGAACTGATACATATACTATAATGGGATGTTTATTTTGTAAGCAAAGAACTTAATTGAAACGACCACTGGAACTGAGGAATGTCTGTACTTTGGAGAAGAGAAAAACATTCTGGTTTTCTGGGAGATTAATAATTCCAAAAAGTAAATCGTTGTTATTATTAATATTATATGTGGTGGCCGAGTGGATAAGTGCGCTGGTCTCTCAAGCCAGAGGTCCCGGGATCGGTCCCCGGTCAGGGAAAGTTCTTGAGGTGTCCGAACACTCTCTGTCAGCATCAATTGTGGGGTTGATGCTGTCACAGCGTACCGTCCTATCGGGTAGGGACATAAAATGGCTGTCCTCTGTGCGGGGAGAGACACACTCCGTGCAGGCTAAACATCCCTTCGTAGTATTCGAGAAGAGCTAGGCCACGAAGTTGCCGCTATGAAGGTCATCCCACACACCTACGCCATTGGGCCAAGGAGAGGCGTTAATATAAGTTGCATAATTTGTTCGTCAATCCTTGTAAAACAAATAAGATTAAATATAATATTATTCTCATTCTCATTCCTAATTCAGTTATCCGAACATCTCGGCTTCCCCAATGGGGAAGCCGCTACGTTCGGGTAACTAAACTACATCTTCTGCTTCATCGACACTCCGCTTACGACTCTGAATTTTAGTTTGCGATGAATTTTCCGTTCAACTCTCTTCTTCCTTCTCTCCATTCACCTAATCATTACCTATTGCCATAATTATTTCCTGATCATACAAAACTCTGTCTCAAACCACCCCACCCTGCCTGGTAACGCCAATATTACTAATTGCATTCAGCGAATAACTGTGGACGATTTGATGTAAGCACATTGGTTGAGCCTAGTAATGAGGACAACTCTTTCTTGGTTCGTATCGGCTGAGATCGGCGTCATATCAGCCGAGCTTGGAGTCATATCTGCCGAGTGTGATAACAGGCATTTCCTGGCAATAGAATCATATCCAATATATAATACATGAATACTTCTTTGTGTGGAGCAAAATTGGCAGTCGATAAGTATAGAACGCAAGAAACAACAAGTCGGCAGCCGAGAGTCTATAATATTTTAACCCTTTACCTAACATAAAAAGCAGACGAGACTTGTAAAAAAAATTCTTGAATAACTAATTTTTTTCATTTTTTGTCTCAAAAGCATAGGTTATGACCCCTCGTTGGAACGAGCTCGACGAGCTCGTTCCAACGAGGGCTCATAACCTATGTCTTTGAGACAAAAAATGAAAATATAATGAAAAAATTAATTGGCAATTTTTGAGAATAGCGCTGGCCGGTTTTGTCCGTTGCGTTGGGTAAAGGGTTAATTCTATCAACAGACAATGCTGTAAATTTACAATATCAGTAAACCTCCCGTGAAAGCAAAATAGTTTCCCCATTAGTTTTGGACAGTTCTGTAATTTCTCAGCTCATATAGGAAGATGGGGAACATGCGAATGAAAGGGTGGATACATTTGGAATGAAACTGTACCAAATACGCGCTGTCAAATCAATTTGAGGGCATTTAAGTTCAAATCATTGACTCTAAATTAAAATGCGGAATTTCCGGAATGATCGCAAGAAGATGAAGCTTTCTAACAGCGAATGGCGAAAATGTTCACTTAACAACATTTCAAATTCCAAAGACGGCGAATATAAACTTAATCAATTTGTGTTTCACTGAAAAAACACACACTGCTATCGATCAGCGGAAGCACCGATTTATCAGCGAAACAACTGCGCATGTGTCTACGAAACAATACTACTCATGCAAGAGCAATAGTTGTTGAATCCTCAACAAATTTGTTTGAGATTATAAGATACTTGTTTCTCTAGAGGCAAACTGTTGTGAAAACTCCACAAACCCGCACGAGATCGATTGATTGTTACTCGAGAACAGGTCAAAAAGAGAATCACAGCGAGATACATCACACGAATCGTAACAGACATGCACTAAACATGAAGATACGCAAACCACCAGCTTATCCTACGCATCATAAGGATATGGCTACGGAACCATTACAGTTATATAGAACGCAGGAGAGTTCACTCGTGAACATGATGAACCAAAAGAAATATATCCGAGAATATTGTAGGAGATGGACAAATTATCTTATATATATTATTCTAAAACTGAAAAGTTATAGAATTTCTTCTTTTAGGCTACTGGACATCTTAGTTTTAGAAGTGTTATTAGTTGATCTATGTCAGTGCATATTACTAAAAGATAGTTCTGTGATGGGAGTGCGAGAGAACCCTTGTAAATACCCGATCCAGCATCAAATATACGTGCGTGACAAGCTAGACTGTGCTACGTTCTATGTATGCTACGGTTCTCAGTCTTGGAAAATGAAATGTCATGGAACAAATACAGTGTATTCTTTGAGGCATAAAGTTTGTGTTTGGAGAGGTTCTGATCTGGATGACTGCGTTTCCAACTCCAAGCCACCCACAAAGCAACAGGGTCAGTTTAAAACAACGCTGAAATCCACAGCTAGTTTTCACAACACACGTCGCACCTGGTATTTTAATAATTACAGAACAACACCAGTGCCTGTTTTGAATTCGAAAGAGAGAAATATGACACACCTGGAATTGATACGAGAAGAAATGCCAAATCGTATACATAAATCTATATATGACATGAAACACAGTAAAACGAAAAATCCTTACTTACATTTAAAGAAAAAATATCGTCAGAAATATCGTTCATCCAAATGGCCTATTAAAGTGCAGTCACCAAAACCAACTCGAGAAACTGTTTTACAATACAAAAGAGTTACACCGAGGAAAAAAACACCGACCACAGAAAGTCGTTACCCATGGTTTCCATGGGTTTACTGGGCAACACCACATCAGCAATGGCAACCACCCATAAATACGTTCCCAACAACCACAACACCCATCTACACAACTATTGGAAGGAATAACTTAATCAGAGATGAAAAAGATACAATCCAGTATAAACTTCATTGGCTTTGGTCTCTTCGAGGGTTTACCTTTCAAGATGTTAAGAAGGTGACTGAAAAAAATCAGTGGCTCGTATTGCCACCACACACAAGTATACCTCACCATGTCACTTCCACAACTCCAACACCCATGCTGCGTAAACTAGACAGAATAACAATGTACACACTACAACCCAAAACAGAAAAGCGAGTGAGATACCATAACAAACAGCTACCTTGGAAAGCACAAACACCCCCGGATAATAAGTATTTTCCAAAAAAGCCACCCAATACAAAAGCACCAAGTAAACTGATCAATCCCTATTCAAAATATGCACGGCATTTTAGACCTTACGTTACTACAACGATGGTAACAACGACGGAACCGGTGAACACTATCCCACAAGGTCAGGCGCTTCCTGTGTTTCCGATCAGCAACAGTTCGGATAGCCAAAAATCTACAGAAGAATTAGATACGGGTAAGTGTTTATCAGTTATATTGTCTTTCCAAGTCCATGGCTTTTAAATATTCATTTACAATGCACCATTTCCAAGGTTACTCCCAAATCCTTTCAACTTTTGAGCTGGGTGGTATTGAACTTTCAAGTCCGGTTTCGGTATTGGTATTTTCAGAATGATTTACCTCGATATCGGTGCAGCATTTAGTGTCAATAGCATACATGTACTCACACCAATATCAATATCGAATGGTACTACTGATATACTGTCCGGCTGCAGATCCCCGAATTGTCAAAATGTTGGAAGTAACACAGGCAATAGCCGGCAGTCATTTGCTGTAACAAAAATGCTGAGAGAAAATACCCCTGGGTATTTTCTCTCAGCGTTTTTGTTACATCAAATGACCGGTGGTGACTGCTTGTGGAAATACACAGTCCATAGGCTCTTCTTGTCATGGATTTTGCGTAACATTCTGTTGTTTATCCTTTTATCAAATGTCGGGAATATTTTTCAATACCGAAATTTTGAAGTTTGAGATTCCCTCGGTAGAGTAAATCTGAATTGACTCGATACCGAACGGTACTAACGGTATACCGACCATCTCTATTCGAACTGTAGTCTATAGATGGGATTACGGAGCAGGTGCGACAGGATATCCGCAAACACATGGCCAAATAGAAAGATGGCGTCAAGTGCCAATGACAATTTATTTTGTGCAGAATGATACGTAATGAATGGAGAAAATACCCGCTGTTTTGAGTAGGTAACAGGATTATCTCATGGGTGAGTGCAATGAAATATATATAGGTTATTACCATCAGGTGGGTTTCCGAGATGATGTTTTGGAGTCGATACCTCTTCTCTGGGTATATATCGACGAGTCCGTTAGGCCGAGCCTATATTTGATCCAGAGACGAGGTCTTTCTGGAATCAGCACCTTTGTTGATTCTTTTTCATTATATGCGTTGCGATGTTTTAATTGAAATTAAAGCATGTTTTTTAATTGTAAGAAAAGCACCCAAACGCTGAAAACAGTAGTGCAATCGATCTAAACTAATTGCGCGGTGAGCGTCATGTCTGGACAGATAGTCTCTTTTTCTGTCGGGAGAATAAAGTTCTTCGAGTCTGAGGCGTGTTATCGCAACTGTCCACCAATTGCACAAATGTCTTAATCACAAGGAGTGTGAAAATGATCACCCCTCAAAGCTTCCGAATCACACCTCTGTACACTGATATGATGGTTAATTATTTTGCAAATAAAACGCCTGCTCGTGAAATGTGATTATTCAGGACTCCTGATTTACAAAACTCGAAAAACGTAACCCAAGTTCATCTGCTGAACCCTTAGTAACTACCCTTACTCCAGTCACTCACACTTCAGAAGAGCCAACACAGTTAATCAATATGCTTAAACGTCCAGCAATTTTCTTCACCCTGGGACAGTTATCCACCTCTTAAGTACACAATGGTGTGAGATGAATTTACAGAAACGTGAAAAAACACTGGTCTCAGTGGTATGAGATGATAAGTACAGAAACGTTCATTTTTGCACTTCCTTCACCCACCAACCCTATAAATTCCTATTGGACTAGAATGTCAACTTCTGTGGACTGGATGGAAATCACCCATCAGTAAGTAACAGCTAATATGGTGATGCACATACCTTTAAACAGTAACCGCAATTAAATGTCACTTCAAGAACTTGTCAGCAAAAAGGAACTTAAAATAAAATTGTGGATGGTCACAGGGCACAGCCCCTCATTATTACTCATGTTAGTAGTCTTAACTAGAACCCTCAGGTCATTACCGTCTTCTTCCACTTCCCTGATGCGAAGTGGGAGGTGAAGGTAATACACAGAACGACACACGCGTGTGAATGGGTTAATAGATATGGCACGAGTGCCAGCGCGGAATGTTAAAAAGAGAGCCCGCCGGTCTCTAGTTTTATCCTTCTGCGATGACACATGTTCCATATCGATTAACCCATCCACATGCGTGTGTCGTTCTGTGTTTATTACACGCCTTCACGTCTATAAAAAAACAATTATTAGAAGGACACTCAGCAATTCATTTGACAACTATCAACAAAAAGAACACATTTTATTACGAAGCAAATTTGCGAGGGGAACCCGCGTTACTATTTCGTCCCCTGAGTTCCAATGTGTTCTATGTGCCTACTGGCACATAGAACACATTGGAACTCAGGGGACGATTTTCAGCTATCGCCAGCGATTCAAATTGTAATTACGTTGCACGATGTTTAGAAAATTTCTCTTCTAAATAGTGTCCGTCAACGATTTCCGTTCCGCGCATATGTTCCCAACAGACTTTCATTTTCCGCGTGGTTTAGTGTTGCTGTAGATAGAGATTACATAGGACAGGCGTTTAATAATTGACCTGAAGGTCCTAGTTAGGACTATAAAATAGCACCCTTCGACCTATTGAGAGGTGTTACTTTTCACAGCTCTATGGATTTGAGAATCTAAGGACTGCAATAGATATAAAAAATATTCGTTAGACAGGTCTCCTTATCTTATAAGGTAGTTTATAATAATTATATATCATATAAAAACATACTCTATATCCCCTCATTGGGATGGGTTTTAAGACAAAAAATCAAGTTTTTTAGTTATTCAAAAATATTTTGCATAGGTCGTCTGCTCGTCGTGTCAGGAAATTGGTTAAACTAACCCCTTTCACACTAAATTGATTTTTGAGACATTTTATCCAATGACAACACCGTGGACTAATAAAATTCTTCTGAAATTAGAATCATGTTCTTTCTTCTGTTTTTATGTAACAATCACACAAATTTAAGTATATTTTACCAACCACACCTGTGTTGGCAGTGATAGTGCTAAACATGATAATGGCTAGGAAGATGATTTTTCCTTGCTCCGAAGTGTCATTCTGTTTTATAAAAAAAATTCGAACGGGCATGTTACGTCGACGGTCTGTCGTGGGCGTTGGCCATATGGTGGCCGACGATCGTGGCGATGAGTTCATATATGCCAGGTATCACCATAATTTATAGACGACTATCGCGGAGATGTAATTGAATTAGACAACCAGTAACAGTTTCAAAAAAAAACAACAACGAGTACTATCGTATTTACAGAACCAATATGAACTTTCGTTAGTTCTGTTGTTTATTGGGGTTTAACGACACTTTCGACAGTCAGGATTACATCGTGGTGGACAGTTTTACAGGTACAGGAAGATGGAGACAATCACCAAGCGGCAGCGAGCAACTGTCCGACTCTCTAATTTACTATCTCAACACAAACAGAGCTGGGAGTGGCAGGCTTGGCAATTTCAGGAGAGCGATTTTTAGCTCTCCTTACTGCCCTCCTGAAAGAATTAAGGAGAGCGAAAAATTGCCCTCCTAAATATTTTGGTCTGGGATGATTGAGATTACATGTATTATGCTCACATTAAATTTTTGTTGTAAAGCAAAAATGTAATTTAACTTCGAAGTCACATAACATCACGTAATTTCATTTTGAAAGTGGTTTAGTGGTAAAAGGTAATGGCTGCAACCATACTCAAACACAGTTGCAATCATTTGAAGCAAAATGGGTCACAGCAATATTTTTTTTTCTGTCAGTTTCAAGTTCAACAACTGACATCACAGTTTGAGGGGTAATTATTCAAGGAATATTGACACTATAATATACTACCATTACTACTATTCTGTCACTTGAAGCACTTGCACCAGGATGTAACTGTAGATTCAAGCAGACGTGTTGTCCAAGAAAGTCATACGCCTACCACTACCACCTTCAACCCCCCTTGGGGGGTTGAAGGTGGTAGTGGTAGGCGTATGACTTTCTTGGACAACAGGTCTGGATACACATACAGGTCTTGTCAAGTGTGTGTTCGGTTGTTGAGTGAGACATCTGATGTCTAAGAGATTTCGCTTTACCTTACCTTAGTAAAGTTAATAAAATCACTGATGTAGTCTGTTGGTTTCAGTTTCAATGAGTTCATTCAACTGGATACTTAAAATGCTGTGTAAAGCTAATTGCTCTCCTAAGCTGATTGAGGAGAGCGATTTTTTGCCCTCCTGCATTTTTCAGAATGCCAGGCCTGGAGTGGTTGAAGGCAAGTGTAAACCAACGTGCTGTACGACTCAATACAAAGCGCCAATCTCGGTTTTCAATTTCTCGACGCCTCGCAAACGCGATTCTAAAAAGGTTATATTTTGATGTCTGTGAAAAATGAATATGGTGATGATGTGCACAGTTCTTGCGGAAATATAAATTGAATATTCACACCATATTTTAGTTATTTTTGACAAAAAACAAGGCGAGATTGGATAGTTCATACCTAGTGACTAGGCCCCCACGCGAGGTAAACATCACAACGTTTGATGAAGTGAAAGCTGCTACGCTGTGACTACAGTCACAGCGTAACAGCTTTCACGACAGCAAACGTAATCGATTTGGAAGAGATGTCATGTTGATTGACTTGACGTCATCTTGAGGGGCGGGTACAGAATGATTTGAGATGTGCTTCGCTTACATTCCAGCAATCCAAATGCATACAGATTAGTGGAAAAAAACTCAATTATTGCCTTTGCGTCATTTTCTGAACAAATAACAACAACTTGCGTGGTGTATCCATGACAGTGTTGTGACCACGAACGTTGCGCGGCCCGACACTACTTGCATAACCACTTGCCTGGTTTACCGCGTTTCTTTTTTCCTCTAAAAAATACTCATGACACCTCATTGGAATGAGCTCGGACAGCTACTTCTAACGAATAACCGTAAATTATGTTTGGAAGCCGGCAAAAATAACAAAACAAAACTTTACCCAGCGCAAATACTCATTAATAAGCGGTAACATTTTCCTCGTATCACAATTCGCCTCTACATTTCGTTCCCTTAGCAAGCACAAAGTAGACGTTAATTCCACGAAGGTCGGTCACGCCAATGTTCATGGCTGCAGCGCCGTAGCGCATTAGGAAAAGGTGAAAAGGAAGCAAACGTGGTGCAATAAATTCAGCTATATTTCCTTTCAACTTGTAATTTTGTAAACAATGTGATGTCAGCAATTCGAGCTTCGGAAAGACAAGACAAACAACGTTTGCACTTCAGAAAATGTGCAAGCTAAAACATGAAATCACTGGCTGAATTACTGACATAACATTCTGTCCGTACTTCAAGCTGAAAAAAAGATGTAACTACATAACTTCGTCGTATCCGACATATAATTCCAAGCCCATTTTATAGTTTGATCGGCCATTTGTCAACAGTTAATATTCATTTTCGATTGTTTCGACCGATCAAGTCCGCAAAGCCGATTGTGTTCGAAGGCCGATTTCGCCCGGAAAACGCGAGTCGACTGAGTCCGCAGGCAAACCTGCGGACTCATTCGGCTCGCGTTTTGCGGACATACCGGCCTTGCTGGCAGCTTCGTTATGGGCTTTGAGGACGTAATCCGGGGTCTCCCTGCGGCCACAGTCGGCTCATTTTCTGCGAACACAATCGCCATTGCGAACCTTAGGAGTCGAAACATGCGGATAAAGGGTATATAAACTCGTTGACAACACTTTGTTATTTATTTATTTATTTATTTATTTATTTATTTATTTATTTATTTATTAGGGTTTAACGGCACTTTCGACAGCCAGGGTCGTTTTGTGGCAGACAGTTTTACAGGTGGAGGAAGCCGGTGTGACAGGAATGATAGTCCGTAGGAAAATTAGTCCCTCTGGACTATTATTCCGCGGAATTATAGTCCTAGGTCTAACATTTCTAGAAATAGTAGTCCGCCGGACTACTATTCCTAGAAATGTTAGACCTTTGGACTATAATTCCGCGGAATAATAGTCCAGAGGGACTAACGTTTCCTACGGACTATCATTCCTGTCACACCTGAGTACCCGGAAAGAACATTAACATTAGTTGAAGAGAAGTGCCCCATCGACGTGCAGTACGCCTTAGTACACAACGCCACTATGCCCCCTCGCAGGCTTAAGTGCCTTGCCCAAGGACAATTGTTTATACCAGTGTTGCATATTTTAGAGGCTTTCCACCCCAAGCATTGGTGACTGTGTCCTACTTAACCAGGAAAACAGAGCTTGTTTACCACAGTAAAGAAGCAATGCTTCACTTCCCAGGGTACCCACATGGGGAAACAATCATTCAATTGTTTATGATTAGATTTGGACAGATAGAACAGCATGCTTTAATATCATTCTTTCTTGCTTTACCCCCACCCCCCCTCTCTCTCTCTCTCTCTCTCTCTCTCTCCTCTCTCTCTCTCTCTCTCTCTCTCTCTCTTTTGGTATGTGGTGCGTGTGGGGGGGGGGGGGGGGGGGCGAGTGTGCACCACTGTGTATATTTGTTTGACGTTCGAATTGTATAGAAACCGAAGGTTATATTAAAACTCATTGAGGAATGTGCCTCCGATTTAAATAATGTCTCTCTCTCTCTCTCTCTCTCTCTCTCTCTCTCTCTCTCTCTCTCTCTCTCTTGGTATGTGGTGCGTGTGGGGGGGGGGGGGAGGGGAGGGAGCGAGTGTGCACCACTGTGTATATTTGTTTGACGTTCGAATTGTATAGAAACGTAAGGTTATATTAAAACTCATTGAGGAATGTACCTCCGATTTAAATGATGTCTCTCTCTCTCTCTCTCTCTCTCTCTCTCTTCTCTCTCTCTCTCTCTCCTCTCCTCTCTCCTCTCTCTCTCTCTCTCTCTCTCTCTCTCTCTCTTGGTATGTGGTGCGTGTGGGGGGGGGGGGGGGGAGCGAGTGTGCACCACTGTGTATATTTGTTTGACGTTCGAATTTTATAGAAACCTAAGGTTATATTAAAACTCATTGAGGAATGTGCCTCCAATTTAAATAATCTCTCTCTCTCTCTCTCTCTCTCTCTCCTCTCTCTCTCTCTCTCTCTCCTCTCTCTTGGTATGTGGTGCGTGTGTGTGTGTGTGGGGGGGGGGGGGGGGGGCGAGTGTGCACCACTGTGTATATCCACTGTGTATATTTGTTTGGCGTTCGAATTTTATAGAAACCTAAGGTTATATTAAAACTCATTGAGGAATGTGCCTCCAATTTAAATAATCTCTCTCTCTCTCTCTCTCTCTCTCTCTCTCTCTCTCTCTCTCTCTCTCTCTCTTGGTATGTGGTGCGTGTGTGGGGGGGGGGGGGGGGGGAGCGAGTGTGCACCACTGTGTATATTTGTTTGACGTTCGAATTTTATAGAAACCTAAGGTTATATTAAAACTCATTGAGGAATGTGCCTCCAATTTAAATAATGTCGAAAAATGAAGTATAACGCACATCTGGTAATAATTTTAATATCAAAATTGAAATACATAGGGGTTCAAAAAGAATTTTTAATTGCACTTTTATAACTTCTGCGAATTCGAAAGAAAACGTTTCTATTCCTTCGTCGTTCATTTTTGAGCTCAATGATCGGTTAAGATATGGAAATATACTGTGACGTACGAAGTATACGCGTTTGCTTATAATACAGCTGCGAACACCTTAAGTTAGATATTTTACTGTTCCGCCACTGTTCGAAACCATTTCAGGCCTGGCATTCTGAAAAATGCAGGAGGGCAAAAAATCGCTCTCCTCAATCAGCTTAGGAGAGCAATTAGCTTTACACAGCATTTTAAGTATCCAATTGAACGAACTCATTGAAACTGAACCCAACAGACTACATCAGTGATTTTATTAGCTTTACTAAGGTAAAGCGAAATCTCTTAGACATCTAGATGTCTCACTCAACAACCGAACACACACTTGACAAGACCTGTGTGTGTACCCAGACCTGTTGTCCAAGAAAGTCATACGCCTACCACTACCACCTTCAACCCCCCAAGGGGGGTTGAAGGTGGTAGTGGTAGGCGTATGACTTTCTTGGACAACAGGTCTGCTTGAATCTACAGTCACATCCTGGTGCAAGTGCTTCAAGTGACAGGATAGTAGTAATGGTAGTATATTATAGTGTCAATATTCCTTGAACAATTACCCCTGAAACTGTGATGTCAGTTGTTGAATTTGAAACTGACAGAAAAAAAAAATATTGCTGTGACCCATTTTGCTTCAAATGATTGCAACTGTGTTTGGGTATGGTTGCAGCCATTACCTTTTACCACTAAACCACTTTCAAAATAAAATTACGTGATGTTATGTGACTTCGAAGTTAAATTACATTTTTGCTTTACAACAAAAATTTTATGTGAGCATAATACATGTAATCTCAATCATCCCAGACCAAAATATTTAGGAGGGCAATTTTTCGCTCTTCTTAATTCTTTCAGGAGGGCAGTAAGGGGAGCTAAAAAATCGCTCTCCTGAAATTGCCAAGCCTGCCATTTCGATTATTCGATAGAAATCGAATCTCAGAGAGTTTTTGATTTCATACATTTCTTTATTGTCGTCTTTTTGAAGACGACAACTTATTTTGCAGTTTTCTGTGGAACGAGATTGACCGTATCCGGCTCAACTGGAAAACACAAATTTAGTCGGAAAATTCCTTAAAATGTCATTTGAAGCGATAGTGGAGATCGCTTCATGTCTAGTTTGTACACATATCGCCCCTTAAGGTGATCAATGCACCATCTGCAATGCATTTCGGATTGAGCATTGTTCCACTCGAGGATATATGGCTTTTTCTTCTTCTGACTTAAAAACCCTGTCACACTCTGCTGCGATCAGGCCGGCGCTTGCACTGCGCTGAAAAATTATGAAGGCGCCAAGCTAAACGCATTAAGGTCTCCAAGAACCGATTAGTGACGCAGTGAACACTGGCTAGGACAGGACAGGACAGGGTCCCCATGGTCGCCTGTGAGCACCAGAGCGCAGCGCTTGTTTTATGCATGCACAAAACAAGCGCAGAGGTTCGGCGTTCTGACCCTGGCCTTGGAGCTTTGCAGATAAGGAAGCCGTTGGTAAGACTACATTAGACCTCACTGAAATGAGGCTAAGAGGGATAGTGAATTAGGCCTCACTGAGGGATTTTGTCATGGCCCTCATGGCCTCAAACGGAATGAGGTTAAGAGGGATAGTATATTAGACCTCAATGAGGGATTTTCTCATGCCCTCATGGCCTCATATGACACAAATAGGGATTTTACAAAAGGTATTCTCGATAGGTATCATCAAATAATACAATACCAGGCCATAGGTATCCTCAAATACCGAAATAAGGCTAAGAGGGATAGTAAAGGAGGCCATATTGAGGGTTTTTCACATAGCCCTCATGGCCTCATTCGACTAAAAAGGGATTCTCCAAAAGGTAGCCTCGGTAGGTATCCTCAAATAATACAATACCAAGCCATAGGTATCCTCAAATACTGAAATGAGGCTAAGAGGGATAGTAAATTAGGGCTTTTCTCATGGCCCTCATGGCCTCGAACGAAATGAGGTTAAGAGGGATAGTAAATTAGACCTCATTGAGGGATTTTCTCATAGACTTCATGGCCTCATACCACTAAAAAGGGATTCCATAACCAGAGACGTTTCACAAAAAGGGATTCCATGAGACGTGGCCATTGGATATAGAGATGATGAGAATCGGACAGGACTGCGTTGTAATAAGGGGAGATAACTCTGCATATAGATTACCGGGGATGAAGCAATCTGATTGGTTAGTTAACGTCAGGAAAGTGAAGTGATTTGGTGATCTAGATAAATGAAACAACAAGAGTACTAGGAATATGATCAGAACTAACAAGAACAGACTAGAACAGCTAAATAAAGTAATAATAAGCAAAACTGTTCCAGCTGATACGCTCTTCTACTCTACTGGAGTATACTCCAGGACAAAGGAACATGGTCAGGTAGACGAAAATTATTGAGATAGATAGAAGCAGAGAATTCTGAAAGAATTCGAAATAGTACAACTTGTCGGGTTATTTGTGGTAATTCTGCGAATCGGGAAAATGCTCCTGTATAGAGGAACATACCCTCCAAATATACCCCTGTCCTATAAGAAGGTTTTAGGTCACATAGCAACCACGTGCTACCATAGAAACCAAGATGACGGCCTCCAGAATACAAAATGGACGACGGAAACACGTGTCACCATAACAACACGCGCTGCGCATGTGCACTAACCAACGTATCACTATGGGAATGACGTCACAACATGGGCGCTCACGCAAGTTACCATGACAACACAACATGGCGCCACTGGGTTACGTGACATGACGTCACCTCCGAGGTCATCCACCGGGGTCCTGCCAATTCTCGCTCGAATCTAGCCCCATTGCCAAGATAACTGCGTGGTAAGCTGTCACCACAACAATATTAAGAAGAGCAAATGCCAAACTTTGTTTTTATAGATACACATTCAAAATGATAGCTTCAAGTACATATGGGTGTTTTAAGATCACATACTTATGCAGAATGGCTAGTCGTGACCGTGACAGTTTTACGGGTGGAGGAAGCCGGAATACCCGGAGAGAACCACCGAGCATCGACGAGCAACTGTTAGCTCCTCAACATTCTAACTCTGTTCAAGCTCCGCTCAAGCAGGGTTACAGCGGTTGAAGACATTTGCACCATCGACGTGCAGTACGCCTTGGTACACGGCGTCATCGTGCCCCCCTCCCCTCCCCCCACGTATTCAACCGGGATAAAGTGCCTTGCCTAAGGAGACAACGCGGGTCGTCCCGGTCGGGAATCGAACTCGGGACCTCTAGCATAATGTCCAACACTCTACCACTGAGCTACCGCGCTCCCCCCTGATAGCTTCGAGTAAATTGCACGTCAACGCACTGTAACCCCGTCCTTTTTGGTTCTAATATTAATGAATCGATCAAATGGTTTCGCGCGCCGAAGGCGCGCAGGGACGGTTTGAGGAGCAAGCCCCTTTCGACCCTCTTTAACTTTAGATGTTTTTTGATTATCTGGGCGTGGCAAAGGAGGAATGGAGAAGGAAGCAGCTTATCCTCTTTTTGCGAGACTTCTTTTTGGAGGTGGCTGTGATGGAGATGGAGAGGCTGTTTCATGGTTTTGTTGTTGTTTTTGTTTTCTCATGTTCTCTATCCATTCCTGCGCCATCCTGGATACTTCAGCGGATTGTTTTTTGAATTCCTCGGTCTCGGCCATGGTTTTGTCGCATTTTCTCAGGATCTTCTCTTCGCGTGATTCAGCGAACAGCTATTCTCTTCGACGATGAAGTCCAAGGTCAGTTGGACGCTTTTGCCTTTTTCCTGGCTAGTCCAGGAGACGCCCAGAGCTGATATGGCTTTCTCTAATCTAGCAGGTATTTCCATGCTCACGCTCTGAAGTCAGAATTGTGAAATAAATGTAAGAGATGATGAAGGAACATTGTACATCTGGTGTATGCGCTGGTCCGTGTCGGAATATCTACATGCAATACCACTGGTTGCGTTATAAATAAATTGTTCAACCTTTCATAAACAAGTGACAAATCCATCTGCTTGTACTTGCGGTTCGATGGTGCGAAATAGTCTAACCAGGACACAATACTATAAACTTTTAACAATTGTATTTTCTAGAACTGCATTTTCTAGTTATTAATATAATTGACTAAAATGAATCATTAGCATTTTAAAAGATATGGCAATTTGCCAAATGGCAAATTGCCAGATCATTGAAAATGCTAATGGTTCATTTAAACCCGTTCAAAGTCAAAACTAGAAAATACAATTCTAGAAAATACAATTGGAAAAGCTTTATAGTATTGGTCCCAGGACACAAAGTGGTAGTGTTCATAGGAGAAATAGATAGTGAAAGTAAGACAACCGAAGTATCGTGACAGTTGGTAAGTGGATTCGATTCGGGATTCGATTCGATTTCGAACCTTTTGCCTAAATCGATTCGAGATTAGATTCCAGCGAAAAATTGTGTTTCGCCAAGCCCAACATATGGCGAAATGTGTTAAATATATTTAAATATGATTTTTTTTTCCAGAATAACATGCCAAGCGGGTTATATTTTTGGAACACACCAATAACCTATTGGCTGCCTGTCGCTAGTTTACATTGTATTCAGTTCGCGATTTCATGTTTGGATTTTTTAACAAGCGTGTTGCTCCCTTTGTTTTTTATTGTGGGTCCAAAATATCACCCGTGCGCCCAGTTTTATTATTATTATTATTTATTTTTTTTGCAAGTCAATGCACTATAACCCCGACCTTTTTGGTTCTAATATTAATGAATCGATCAAATGGTTTCGCGCGCCGAAGGCGCGCATGGACGGTTTGGGGAGCAAGCCCATTTCGACCCTCTTTAACTTTAGATGTTTTTTTGATTATCTGGGCGTGGCAAAGGAGGAATAGAGAAGGAAGCAGCTTATCCTCTTTTCTGCGAGACTTCTTTTTGGAGGTGGCTGTGATGGAGATGGAGAGGCTGTTTCATGGTTTTGTTGTTGTTTTTGTTTTCTCGTGTTCTCTATCCATTCCTGCGCCATTCTAATATGAATGGATAGAGGGGAGAGGGGATTTTGGCCAGTTGGGCGCTCTTGCCTTTTTCCTGGATAGTCCAGGAGATAGGACAAGAGACGCCCAGAGCTGATATGGCTTTCTCTAATCTAGCAGATATTTCCATAAATGACAGTTTTACGGGTGGAGTGGGGTTTCCACTCTTTTCGGACTTTCTGAAAACACTATGCTCCATGTAAAGTAGATTGTGGCCACAGTTTTTGGAGCAGCGACTTGAAATTTTCAGCACTTGTTCTACAAGCGTTGCCAAACACGGCCATGGTATTCTCTCCTCTCATAACATACTTATGCACAATGGCTAATCATGACCGTGACAGATTTACAGGTGGAGGAATCCGGAGTACCCGGAGAGAACCACCGAGCAACGACGAGTAGCTGCCGGCTCCCCAACATCGTAACTCCGCACTGCAGCACAGGCAGGGTTAGTTTGGTTGAAAACACGCGCACCTTCCACGTGCAGTACGTCTTAGTACACGGTGTCATCGTGCCCCCATGTGGACAATCGGGGCTAAGTGCCTTGCCCTAGGACACAACGCGGGAGTCCGAATCGATCGCTCAGACGTTCACCCATCCGAGGACAAACAGGGCTCGACGTTGCTTAACTTCGGTGATCTGACAAGAACCGGTTACCGCAACGCCACCGCGCCGCCAAGTTACATATACACCAACAGCAGTGACAGAGTTTCCGTTGAACAAAAATCAGAGTTGGAATACTTTATCCATCCATTGTTGCAAGTTGTTGCCAACTCAACTGATCTGATGTACTAGCTTTGTCCTTCGATATCTGCGACAACTTCAGCCATACATGATTTTGTTATTATTTGGCTCCTTGTGCAGTTTTAATATGAATTCGGTTGCAGACTTTCGGGAATCACCGAAATGCGCTTCTATCTTCTACACAATATATCTGTGCCGTCCGCCTGAAATGCGTTAGCGTTATTTTAATATAGCCCAGACGTCCGTGTTTGCTGAAATTGACATGGTGGCCAAATAATGTAACTTGGCTTATGCCGTTTTGCAAATAGAGACCTTTACCCACTGGACGTGAGGCGAACATTATGCATAATTCGATCAAGTAATAATTAACATAGTTCTTCTGAGATTCTGTTTCCAGTTTCGATACAGTGTTGTAGCCACTGATCTCTGTACAACTGGATGTCTGAAACGTCAGCGGAAAACAAAACAAATCATTCTGCGCTCTCATAATATGACGTTAAGCCAATCAACGCGGTAACTCCTCCCATCAGTGACATTTGATGAAATGAAAGCTGTTACACTGTCAACAGCTTTCACTTCACTAAAAGTCATGGTGTTTTCCTAGCACGAAAACTAGTTAAACGGTATCAGTGGTAGTTGCGCTATGGATCGTACCAGATTGGGGGGACCGACGTCATGTCACGTAACCTAGTTACACCATGCTTGCTTGCATGGTAGCCCGCGTGAGCAGCCATCTTGTGACGTCATCCCTATAGTGATACAAAGTCTTAGTGCCCAAGCGCAGCGCGTGTTCTTAGGGTAACACGTGTTTCCGTTGTCCATTTTGCATACTGGAGGCTGCCATCTTGGTTTCAATGGTGGCACGTGGTTGACCCAAAGGCCTTCAATAGGTCGAGGGTATGGTCTGAGGGTGCGATCCTTTGTATAATAGTCAATCCAATTACCCAAATAGACCCGACAATTCCTTCAAACCACCTAAAATTACCGAAATCAGTCCGGATTTCCCCAGAATCTTCCTTTTTCAAATACGAGGCGCGTTTCTTTGCACAATGGTCAATCTAATTACCCAGAATCATCGGTACTTCGTAGAATTACCCAACTAGACCTGACAATTATTTATTTGGCTGGGATTTCTCACAAAATCCTCGGTTTCTAACAATTCTGGCTACTCTAACCCAACATTCCCAAACCTGTATAATAATATAATCTTATGACTTCTATTTACTTTGGGCTGTCTATTCCAGGCTCTATTCTAACTGTTCTCACCCGTAACAGTCCGAGTTTCCCATATATGCTTATGTGAAAATGCACAATGTATGCACAACACATGGCGCACACAGGTACATAGGATGAAAAGGGGATTCTCGAAATATGCTAGTATTCTAGAAAGGGATTCTGTGGAACAGGGGAAAGGAAGTTGGGAACGTGCCTGTGTGCTAGTACACATTGTGTCATAATGTGGTCACATCACATACGGCACATAGGCACAGGCTGTGCGTGCCGAAATGCGCTTGTGTGCTTATGCACAATGTGCGTACAACACATGCATCGCATAGGCACAGGCTGGGCGTGCCGAAATGCGCTTGTGTGCTTATGCACAATGTGCGTACAACACATGCATCGCATAGGCACATACGGGTATTGGAGGATACCTATGCTATGGCGATATACTATTGGAGGATAACTATCGGAGGATACCTTTTGTAGTAGAATCCTGTGGTTCCTGCATCGAGGACTTCGGTTTGGTAGTTGAAGAAGACAACAATATATTACATTCAATTAATTTTTATTTTGTCATAATCACAGTATACAGTTTATTAAGTTCATAATCAACTGAAGAATAGGATTTAGTGAGAAATCCGAGCCATCCTCAGAACATATTCCCACCCATTGTGGGCCTTTGGGACACATAGCAACCACATGCCGCCATAGAAACCAAGATGACGGCCTCTAGTATACAAAATGGACGACGGAAATACGTGTCACCCGAACAACACGCACTGCGCATGAGCACAAAAAACACGTATCAGGAAGGAGTGACGTAACAAGATGGCCGCTACAGCAGGCTACCACAGCAATCAAATATGATGTAACTAGGCTTCATACTATGATGTCAATTCAGGGTTCCCCAGTCTGGGACGATCCATCTATCTCCTGTTACTGGTATCAACTTTCCAATCTCAGCACTTGTATATTTTTTCAATAATAACTAAAATATGTTATAAACATTCAATTAATATCACCGCAAAAAGAGTTCAAAGTGTTTGTTTATAGCAATATCCGCCCCTCCCCACCCGGCAGTTGGGACACGTTTCTTTGTGACCAATGAGCGTTGCAGTTCTTAGAGCTCAGTGGCTGTACCTCCAATTTGAGATTTGCTGAAACATAAAATCAATGATTACAATCCCCGTTGTGCCCAGTGTTTTTATTACCCGCCCGTGCAATGAAATCCCCATCTACAGCAACACTAAACCATGCGGAAAAAGAAAATCAATGTGTGGAACGAAAATCGTTGACGTACTATTTTTAAATAGAAGCGAAATTTCACTGGAATTTTCTACAATCGTGCACCGCAATTACAATTTGAATCACAAACGCTGGCTAAAAATCGTCCCCTGAGTTCCAATGTGTTCTATGTGCCAGTAGGCACATAGAAGGCATTGGAACTCAGGGGACGAAAGAGTAACGAGGGTTCCCCTCGAAATTTGGTTGTCGATAAAATGTGTTCTTTGTGTCGATAGTTGTCAAATGAATTGATGAGTGTCATAATAATTGTTTTCATAAACGGGAAGGCGTGTAATAAACACAGAAAGACACACGCGTGTTCATGGGTTAATCGATATGGCACAAGTGCTAGCGCGGAAGGGTAAAACGAGAGGCCACACGGCCTTTCGTTTTATCCTCCCGCGCTAGCACTTGTGCCATATCGATTAACCTATTCACACATGTGTGTCGTTCTGTGTATATACCACGATTTATTTATTTATTAGTGTTTAACAACACTTCAACAACCAAGGTCATATCGTGTCGGTGAAAGTTTCACGACTGGAGGAAGCCGGAGTACCCGGAGAGAGCCACCGAGCAACGACGAACAGCTTTATTTCCTGTCTATGGTTGACAGCGAGGCTTAATCCTTTATCCAACTTAATGGAAAAGCCGGCCAGCCTATTCACAAAAGAATTGCCATTCAATTTTCATGATTTTTTTCATTTTCTGCCTAAAAAACATAGCTTATGTTTAGCTCGTCGAGCACGTTCCAATGAGGGTGCAAAAGCTATGTTTTTGACGTAAAAATGAACAAAATTAGTTCTTCAATAATTTTGTCTGCAAGTGTCGTCTGCTCTTTATGTTAGGTAAAGATTAAGTGGGAGGCATCACTCTATGTCAGCATTCCAAACTGACAGGAAAAGGTGTTAATTTTGATTTTAGCGCCCAACACTCACGTCGCGTCCAATATTAATCCAGTCACAGTATGATAGACCTAGAAAAATGGTTTGAACGTTTTCGGATTCTATGAACATCCCTCAATTACAAAAAAAAATCCGAGCTCAAAGTCAGGTGCGTTCCCGAGAAATCCAATATGACGTCCAAGATGACCGCCAAAAATACATTACTCATTTTAACGCCCTTATTTGACATTTTAGTATGACAATATAGGCTTATTTATACATGCATCGTGATCTACAGACGAACCTCCATCATATGGTTGGCACCAAATTCGACTACATAATATTCTAAGTAACCGCCAACATGAGGAAATGGAAAAATACGTTTTCAGTCGAATTCCGCTAAATATTCTATCAGTGTTTTGAATTAAACAAAGTATGTCAGCATCTATCTCTCCACCATGCAGGATCTAGATAAAACATGTCCTGGTGTATTCCAAATGTTCATGTGTGGCTAGCACGTGGTTCACAATGATAAACGGTATTGGGATGAACTTTCAACGGATCTGGTGATAGAGCAGACATGAATGAGAAGTCTTGAAACGATTGGGGGTCTCACCAGAGGTAGTGGGATGGCGGAATATTAACGAGCTATTTATGTCCTCTCCAGACCTGATTGTTCTGAAATTAATGACGCCATGCAGCATATATCTAGGTGTTCATATAACACAAGTGTGCAGCGCAAAGGTTGTGTAAAGGCGAGAAAATCCAGAGATGAGCACGATACAATTACTGTACTGAGACGTTTGCGGAAAAGAAACCCTTTCGCACGTGTGTCCGAGCTGAGAAATATACAGGGAGTCGTTTCCAACCTCAGTAATGTCGATAAAGCCCATGCTATTGGTGAAAACGTTGTGTCTAAAATGGTTGGCATGGACGCCAGCGATTACACTTTTAAGAAGAAGGATCAAGTGTCATTCAAATGAATAACAAATGTGGATTGCAAGCGGGTGATGTGATTGTGAAAATAGATCCACAGCTTTCTCTTCCTGAGACTGGTTGCTGTTGCTCTGAAAACAATTCCCGGCGACGCGTTTTTTCTTATGAGTTGAGTACAAACCCGACATCTTTGTTCGAGTCGACTGACAGTTTGGGAGAGGCAGACAAGACTGATTTAGCGGAAGGCATTCGTTCAATAGTCAAGCTAGATGCTCATTTTGACTGCAACTCTGTTCAATATATTTTTGACAGTGGAATGCTGTTGCATTGACTCCCGTGGGCTAGGGACAAAACATTCGGACAAATTTGCGAGGCATATGAGGACTTTGTCAAGTCCCATTATCCGGGGGCAACTGTGGTTTTTGATGGCTACACAAATGGTGCATCAACGAAGGATAATACACATTTCAGGCCACTTGGATCGAGAGGCTGTGTAGAGATCACCATCGACTCCAGAAACCGTCTGAGTGTTAAGAAGGAGAAGTGTCTCGCCAATAGTAAAAACAAACAAGCATTCGTCACATTACTCAGTGGATATCTTGAGTAGGGCGGAATAGGTACCATACATGCCAATGGTGACGCAGATGTCCCCATAGTTCGAACTGTGATTAACATGGCAAGACAAGCACCTGTGTGTCGTCTCATAGTAGATGATACTGATCTTCTCGTTCTCCTAAGCTACAATGACATTTCTTCTTATAAGTCGATATATCTTGCATGGAGGTCTAGCTCAAAGAAGAACAAAAGTATCTGGAATGTACAGGAAACAACAGAGAGTTCAGGTGCCGACTTATGCGCACATATTATTTTTCTACATGAGTTTACTGGTTGTGATACTATATCACGGATTTTTGGTGCCAGCAAAGCTACTGCTATCAAACAATTTACAGTTAAAACTAGAAGATCTGTCATGAAATGCCCACAAACAGTACGTCGATCTGCGCGCGTTAATCTACGCGTTATGACCATAGTAAGGCTATCAAATTCTGTACATGTGGCCTGTGCACAAGCAATGTTTCAGCCAATGGACCTCCGGGTAACCCGGAGGTCCATTGGCAGAAACGTTCCCTGTGTTTGCTATGAGTAACCAGGAGAACCTGCCGTGCTTTGGATGCCATTCGATATGGCAATTGCCCGCAATTCCTACGTGCAATTAAGCCTAGATAAGCGCACAGTTCGTGAAAGGACTTCACATTTTAACTGTAGATCCACTCCACACCTTAGAGGTATTTTGTAAACGTCTCTGTGATGTGAATAAAGAGAAAATAATCTCAGCTGGCGAGTTTACATTCATTTGTCTATATAAAGGCGTAGCGACTGGTAACTCAGTTTGCGTGGGCCCATCTTCACAGATAAGGTATCCAAAGCGCTGTCTGCTGTCGATCCCAAAATACTCCCGCCAACTAAGAGTCCTGCTCAATATCATAGCATGAGGACGTACCTCCAAATATGTGAATGGATAGGTGAAGATTCGTTGACAGTCACAGACTGGGGGTGGTCTCTGAAGGAAAACGTTCTGCATCCTTTAAAAACAAACAAACCCCCAGCACCCGAAAGTCTTGTGAAAATCGTTCCCTGCAACTGCAAAACTGGCTGTAAGTCGGCCCAGTGCAGTTGCAAAGAGGTCTGCATAGAATGTACAACGATGTGTGAGTCGTGTAGAGGTACGAGCTGTGACAAGGTGCAGCAGCCAATAGTTGACGAAGATTGAAAGTTTGGGTTTGTCTATTTTGTTTTGATTCTATTTGTGTTTTTCTTGACAGGAAAGAAATATCTCTGCTCTCTGGGTTAGCAATGTGAGGTATCTGTAAACATATTTGTCCTGATGCACCCAAAGGCATTGTTTTTTTGTTGTATTTTTTTGTTTGTTTGTTTGTTTGTTTTTTTTTTTGCGGGCGGGGAGGGGCGGGGTGCGGGGGGGGTAGGGGAGGGAGTTTAGAAAGTAGTCTCTAATTTCCCTGTCCATCCACCCTAATGATCCCAACGATTGGGAGATGTAATTCAAAGGTGATCATTTTGACCTCTTTTAGTTCATGTGCAGTCTACGTGAACTTTATAAAAATTGTAATTGTGGGTGTTCCACACGAATGTTGTGGACAAAATTGACGCAGACTATTTAAGGATAGCCACCCTCGGTGGTAGTATAGCATATTTTGTCATATGCGCACACATCCCGTCTCCATATCAGAAAACATACATAGAGGATATGAAATTCCTGCCGTTGAAAAGAATTTTCGTTACACTGATGCCAACCCGAGTTGACACATTTTTTACGGGAATGGTAAGAAGACAGCCTTTTAGGCTATACCACTTCCATGCTCTATATAGAGGATATGGAATGAGTGTTTTTCTCATATAATATTTATGAAACGAGTCTAAGAATTTTCCGTTTTGGCGAGCCTCTGGCGAGCACAAACGGAAAATTCGGACGAGTTTCATAAATATTATATGAGAAAAACACTCATTTCATATTCTATTTATCATATGACACACACACTCACAAATTAGCCACTTTGTATTACTTTTTAACCGATCACCTAACTTGAGTTGCAGACGGCACTTGGAAAAAACATCCTCGTATAACTAAAAATTTTCATTTTTTGCTTCCAAAACATAGGTTATGACCCCTCATTGGAACGAGCTCATCGAGCTCGTTCCAATGAGGAGTCATAACCTATGTTTTGGAAGCAAAAAGTGAAAATATAAAAAAAAATGAATGGCGTTTTTCTTGTAGGTAAAAGATTAATACAATATAACCAACCCTAAATTGGACAGATAAAGTAAATTCTTCCTACTACAATTATGCAAATGTCACCCAGTTGCATTTTGTTTAACCAATCAAATTGTCCAGTTTTGAAATTGACCAATGAAAGCTCCCAATCCTAATTATGCAAATTATGAAAATGTGGCCCAGTTTTATTTTGTTCAGCCAATCAAATTGTCTAGTTTTGAAATTGACCAATGAAATTGACGGAAGGCTTTATTTATCACTGATTAATATGAAAAGAAAAGATCACATGTTTTAAAGTGAACAAAACGGACGAGTTATATGATAAACAAAAATGCGAAAAAATCGATTTTTTCGAACTTTTGTCTCCATTTTGTCAGCCGTCCTGAATTCAGATGAACAATTCCAATGTCAAATGTATCTCTGGTTATTGTAGAACATATATCCATTGTAATGGAGCCCATCCTCTAACGAAGCATTAACGCATGATGTCATCAAAACGACTTGGTTGATGTTTCACAGTCGGCGACTATCTTGAACTCTATCTTGATTTTTTTAAAAACGCGCGCGAGTTTGAGCTCGGTTTTTTCCTCTGTTGTTGGGGATGGTTCGTAGATTCGAAAAGGTTAAAACCACTTCTGCACAATTTTTTTCTAGGTTAGCCGATTTTAGAAGTATTTTTACTGCGCTATATGTCCTGTACGCCCAAGTACAAGTGCAAAATACAAATACACAGTGAAAGCGTTAAATGATCGTCACTTATTTCCGCATCAAATTTAAGTATTTCTGCATTATTCGCGTTCCATTCAAGCAACCATGATTTGCTGCATCCTTGTTGTATGTCGCAAGAATTAGTAGTTGCTTTTTAGAAGTATCCTCATCCCACTCCAAGGTGATTTTTATTCTCGTCAGAGTGTCATTCTAGCAAGTTTTTGGCCGGATTAAGTCAAATTATCAACTACCGTTCGACAAGACAACAAACATAGTCAGCATTCTGGTCACCTAAATGTAAACAGACGAAGCTATGTGTTCGCGTCCCATGGACAGACGATCGAATCGTATTGCCAACATACCACGCAAAGTTCTTCGTCTAAATCCCCCTCGTGTCAGTCCATTTGTAAACAGAACTAACCCATGGAGTTTGATGAAAAAAAATCCCTGAAAATTACTCAACGTAACAGTCACACGCTACATACAAACTGTTTCACTTTCCAACTGAACATTAACATGGTGTACGGCATTCCTCATAGTGACTTGAACAGGTATTCTTCCAACTCAACCAGACCCAGTATATCAGAACTGCTTGAAACAAAGATACATTGTTTAACCGGGGGCGTTTTGTTTCACAGGTTGAAGTTCAAGGCTGATTTTTGTTTTCAGTTTAAAATGTACCTGTGAAAAAATACATTCACCCGTCTGCACGCTTGATGTCGAAATATTAAAATTTAGAGTTGCAAATGTTTGCCAAAGTGCAACCAGGGTGCCAGAAGGATATGGGGTGAGGTGGAATGGGGTGGGCAGGGGTATCAAAAAGGGAACTCGACTCTTAGTTTGAGCTGAGAGCGAGAGTTTACAACTTATTATGAATTGTAACGTGAAACTGACTAGTGTTGACATTATGCATATCATTCCTTGAGAGGAACAAGGAGCCCTTTGCAATGCTGCACGTTATTCGCTCAAGGGACGATGGGTCTCACTTATTCTAAAAATAGAACAAACAAATGTAAGTTTTCCCTGTACTGCACAACACGGGTAGCTGTAACACCCTTAGAGAAAGATTTAAGTTTAACAGGTATACAAAAAATATCGGCTTTCTTTGGGGGGAGGTAGGGGGAATATAGGGGTCCCCCTTTTTTAACACTGTGGGTAATGGAATATGAAGTCAAAAAGTCTTCTCGCAGACAATCAGTCTAAATTCTTTCAAGCTTGACATATATAACATCCTCGTAAGAACGGTTTAAAAGTTCTTTCAAATGAAGCCTGTGGTGCCCTATGCAGGAGCGCCATGGGACCCTCACATTTTCAGACGATATTTTTTTTAGGGAAACTATATAAAATATTGCCCTTCCGAATCAGTACTCGAAATATCAAATTTAGGGGTTTTATGCGGCACCAAGATTTGAACATTGTGGGTAAAGGAAAAAGAATGAACAATCAGCTTGTCTCAAACCACCGCTGGTAAGGCATCGGTGGCTCAGTGTGCAAAATTTGAAGAGAACGCTCGTTTCGTTCGCGTGGTGGTTACGCAAATTTAAATCTAAGCGAACGGATGACCAGTTAGCCAAATATTGCATCTTGAATGGTAAAGTCTGAGTAACTTAACTGGTAGAGTGCTAAATGTTTTCTCACCCCCAAGATTTGTTCACATGTTTTTGTCTTGTTACAATTTATGGGAGAGTGCCGGCACTCTCCCATGAATAGTAACAATGCAAATCGATGGAGATGAATATGAAGGACATCCACAGAATATGAAGCCTGCAGTTCAGAATAAAGCCCAAATATGGTCTTCTTGTACTCTACCAGTTAACCAGTTTTCTTGTGTCTTGATAGATTTGTAGACTTTTGCCTTGAGAGGTTATATATATTTAAATTCCGCGCAATATATGAATACTTGTTAATGATAAAAAAGCAGTTTCCCCAAGAATTTTTACGTAGCCAAACGTTTGGTTAGCCATCCCCCAAACTACGTGAACAGTCAGTCGGTTAGAGTCATTTTTTGAACTTTTGCACACCGTGCTTGGTGTATACCCCTCATTGTGAGGATGATTGACAAGTCTGTTTAAATCGTGACCCTGGCATCACATTTAGGGGTGTCAAGGGGTCCATGGATGACCAATGCCATCATTGGAAGAGATTTACGAGACCGTTATCTTCCCTTAATTTCTGAAGGCCGTCAGTAAATTTAACACAAAGGATATTAGAATTTCATTTAAAAGTTGAACTTTCGAGATATTAGCGAATTTGTATCATCGATGTGTTCATCATTTCACAAACTCCAGGCATCTTCCTGTAGAGTAGTATAAAAATACAGAAGTTGGCTTTTTACAATTTTTTTCCCAATCAGTTTGAACGTCTCATTATTATTCTCTGTTGAAACTCCTTAAAAAATAATTAAACTTTTCTTCGGTTCATGCGTTTTTAGATAAAATGATTGGCTCTCGCGATTCTGTTTTTTCTTTTCATAACTCAATGAACCGAAAAAAAACCCAATTGGGTCCGCCCCCAGCCACGCCCCTAAAATACCAGTCTCCGGAGTTGCAACATGGTGTCAAATCAATAGAAGTTAGAACACTGGCACGTTCTAAATCTGAAAAAGAAAAAGAAATTTATATTACTAATTTATCACCATGAAATTATTTATAAAATATTTAAATGACCGTGGTGGGTCAAGTTTTCTTTTTCTTCACAACTGTATTTATTTGACATTTCAATTTTTACGCACACTGGGTGATCGTCTGCGTTCATCGTTTTACCCAAATCGATTGTAAACAATGGCTGGTCATGACGAATACGGCAATTTTGACATTGCTAATTTGAATGACATTTTTGGAAATCAAAATGATTTTATATCTAACTCCACTTTTACAAACTGTGTTTTTCAGTTCTCGGGAAACGGTCAAAACCAAAATACAATGTAATACTGATGGCCTACTTCCACCTACCACGGAACGTAACTTTTACGTGAAGTGAACAGTTGAATCGAAATTTGAGGGAGGCGTGGCTTATGACGTTTTCTTTGCATTACGTAATTCATTGGTCAATAAAAAATTTAATGACATAAGTGCCTTTGACTTGGAAAGTGTGTCAATTGCTACCTGCATTTCAATAATATGCACCCTCTTTTATGCCAGAAAAATAATATGTCTACCAGTTTTAGTTTTTAAGTCTTTGTTCGCTGAAGTAGAGGGCGACTAACACTATTTATTTATTTGGGTCGGGGACGTTTAATTATAAGGAATGATCGTTTCTTTTTGTCTATTTCTTGAGTTATGAACCCCAAAAAACAAAGTCCAAACATCGCGTAAATACGCCCATTTACACAGTTTGGACTTTGTTTTTTGGGGTTCATAACTCAAGAAATAGATAAAAAGAAACGATCATTCCTTAAATAAGAAAATGGCATTTTCACCATCTTTTGATGTTGTGTAATTTGTTTCTGTTCATTATATCAACATTGTGCGTATCGTGACATATAATACAGACACATAATTTTCTATTAATATAGAAGTCTAGGAGGTGGGATGTTCTAATTTATACCATGATTACCTATTCTACTATATATAAAAGGCCTATGACATAAATTTTAGCTTTATACACCAACCGTGGTGAACACGTCAGCAATGGGATTTCAATAGTTAAAATTTACACCTGCAGTAGAACTACATCCACATTGACATTTGAGACCTCGACCTGAATTTAAACTTGTCTAAATTTATCGCTCGTCGCCTCGCGAAGAGTGAAATGAAAGCGGCAATTATCTATTACGTTTCAAAATGAGTTTACCTCATAAGATACCAACAGTTAACAAACATACGTTGTCTCTTGTTAATAAAGCATCCATAACCCGAAATAATGTTATGTTATTAAAATGTAAAAGGCCCTGTGATTTGTGCGTTTCATTTTCCATTTCGTTTCTGCGATAAAATTGACAGCGGAAGTACCTCCCACCGATGCTCAAGTAAACAAAAACAGATTCGCACGTACGTACGTCTGCTGCTCAGTAAAATCGAGAAAAAATAATAGCGACTCTTAATAATCTGACGATCATGGTATAAATTGAATAGACCCAAAGTAGCTTGGTGTATCAAATGTTCATCACTAGTGGTGAAGTGGTGTTAACCACTCGCCGATTCGGCCAGCGGTTAACACCATTTCCCCACTGGGAAGAACTTGCAAATCACCATGTTATACATTCGCTAAACAGTGAGCCAATGTGGTCACGATTGTTGGTAGGTG
Organism: Pictodentalium vernedei; assembly: GCA_031216915.1. Lineage (NCBI taxonomy): Eukaryota > Metazoa > Mollusca > Scaphopoda > Dentaliida > Dentaliidae > Pictodentalium > Pictodentalium vernedei. Next base: position 416,560,578 of record CM062291.1, on the reverse strand, counting down.
AAATGCTTATAGATATTCTTAATTGCGGATTTTCTGTGACCTGAGCTGTCTGTTGTTTTCTTTCACTAAACGTTACAAAATGAAACTTTACTTTATTTTCTTCTGATGGCATAGGTGTTTTCTCAACAATTACTTGCTTCTTAATTTGACCTTCCTCGCTCGTCTAATAATTGTAAGGGAGATAACTTTATCGAAAGTCTATTTTCTTGACGATAGATGAGAAGGATGCCCAGGTTTTTGGTGAAAATATATAAAAAATCTTCTTTTCTTAAACTACTGTCTAAAATACTCCATGTTAATTATATAATATTATTGTAAGTAGGACTGATAGGTTTATCCAAATCAAACCCCTGGTTTCATATTAGGCTCTTGACCCTATAGTTTAATTTTATGGTTAAAGGAAAGAAAACATTGAAAAAAATATTTTTCTCCCAACCCACTCCTCCAGATGCTTTCATGTTTGATATAGATCTTCATATGGACGAATTACAAGTATATTCAAACTCTTCCCTCAAATACAATGGTGTAATATGGGTGTCATCTCCCTCCCGGTTTTGATACTATGGCTAATAGAGAGAACATTAACAAGTCTTCTCTCAAACTAATGATTCAAATGCTTCCATATTTGATATATATCATTTCTGTAAATATGACTTAAACGTTTATTTACATGAATCCCCTGGGGTAATATTTTATAGTATTAAAGAGGTGTTATGTTGTTTGAATCATTTTCCCGTCAAGTTCTGTCGGGTTTATCGTGCAGGGGTGACATAACGGCATAGTATGGGTGGTCTGTACCTTTCAGGGTCCATATTTGATGTAGGAACACCACTTGATTCCCCCAACGCGGCATGTAATAACATCCTTTATTACTTTCCAAAGTGTGATTTACTGGAATTTCCGGGTTTGATTATAAACGATAACTTGACAAGTGAATTATGCAATCAACAATTGGGTCATGTATCCTTGCGCGCAAATGAAGACGCTTTGCCTTGGGTGTAATGGGGACTTCATTGTTTTTTTTGTTGTTTTTTTTTAACCCTTTACCTAACATGAAAAACAGACGACACATGCAGAAAAAAATTCTTGAATAACTATTATTTTCATTTTTTGTCTCAAAAACATAGGTTATGACCCCTCATTGGAACGAGCTCGACGAGCTCGTCCCAATGAGGGGTCATAATTTATGTTTTAGAGACAAAAAATGAAAAAAAAATAATGAAAATTAATCGGCGATTTTTGAGAATAGCGCTGGCCGGTTTTTGACGTTACGTTGGGTAAAGGGTTAAATAATATAATTATCGTTAATAATGAAAAGTCATAAACAGAGTAATCGCTTGACTGGACTGGTTACGTGAAATAATTCATTCGAGGCGAGGGACTATATTGTAAAACACTGGTGCGCATTCTGTACAACGTCCCTCACCTCTCATGAATTATTTCACGTAACCAGTCCAGTCAAGCGATTACCCTCTATGTAATTGCTATAGATAGCAAGTAGGACTTGATAACAATGGCTAGAATTGTTGTGTTTCGGCCTTATGGTCGGGTGAATGGAGTGGTAATATAATTTTTACGGTCTGTACCCGTTTTGGTTCAATTGGGCCAAGGGAAGGTTATGTTGTCCTCCCTAACGCCTTGTTCTATATCATTTTATAATTATTATGTGGGTGGAACGTGGTGTGAGACCACTTGATCCTTATGGAATCTTCGATTATATACTGTGGTAATGTAGTATGGGCTCTACATACTATTTTGTCTGCACGTCGTATTGAATGTATCTTTTATTGAATTGTGTGGAAGCGCTATATTGGCAGCGTGTGTCTAACGTCTGTTCTTAAAAACAAACCTACCTAGAGGCACTATATCAACCTACTCGTGTGATATCATAGTGAGATGAATAAGGATGTGTTCGATTTAATGGTGTAGTGGTATAGAATAGGGATGATGTGTGAGCATTTAAAAATGGTTCACCTGCCCCCCGCCCCCCACCACAACCACCACCACCCGGTCCCGTCTTCTCGTGTTCTCGTTCCGAATATCCCATAAAACATGTATCGTGTACCTTAGAAAAATCGTCCAATATGATCGCAGCTTTAAGCTTAGTCCCACCCACTAGCGGTTGATAGACAGTTTCCTGCCTACACTGTGTCAGTTTGTCTTCTTCCGTATGAGTCTGTGAGAAAATCCGTTAATGATGTCTAACCAAATATTCCTTTTATCTTGAGTACTGAACTACTATGCATAGTGGAACTTCATGTTATCACATAATCACCACTAAATAGCTCATTACGGAAAATATCGTTCACAGCATGTCTAATATAGGAATGACGTCAGAAGTCAACGTCGACATGGTAACGCTGTGAATCAGTTGTTTCCGGAAATAGAAATGAATTGCTTTTCTCTTAATTTTTTTAACTGTCTCCCATACACAAATAGCAGACGACATTTGCAGAAAACATTTCCTGAATTACTAAATAGTATCGCCTCGAAGACATAGCTGATGCCCCCCTCCCCCCCCCCCCCCCCCCCCCCGCCATCGAAACGAGCTCGAGCTATGTTTTTCTTTTGGGTGGGGGGAGAATTGAAAAAAAAATACAATACAGTCTAAATTTCTTGCTGCTTTGGAAACCTACTTGATAAATACACCAAGTTAGCTTTTCATTTGTCTCTTGAAAACCAACACTTAGTTGGCTCTGCAATTATCTCTTTAACCAACACTGGACATGATACCGATACAAACCGATTCTTGGAATAATTGGATATTTTCCTTGTTTCACCACAAAAACCTAGCTCATAATCCCCTTCATCAGAACGGGCTCGTGTCGCTCGTTCTCATTAGGGATCATAAGTTATGTTTGAAGGCAAAAATCGAACACAAGTCACACAATTTGTTTGTCTGAACTTTAAGCATCATATTACGGCCATTGCATCTAAAATATCAAGGGCCATATATGCTGTAAATAGAGTTTTAAAAAATCCTCCCCCATGCACTTTGCGCTCAAGCATAGCCACTTGTCATACTGCATCCACACATGTGGATATGCCAAAAACAACAAGTTCCTTCTCCTGCAAAAAAGCGCTTTACGCATTATTAACAATAACAAATTCAATTCATACACAGATCCCCCATTCAAGAATGAAAGAATACTGAAATTTCCGGACTGACACAAACGTAATGCCTAAGCTTTTATGTATGATTGGCACAACTGAAATTTTCAAGTGAGCTTTACAAAAACTCACTTCCAAATTTATGGCAGTGAGTCTTGTAGAACAACCAGACAGACAGGTCTTGTAATAAGAGGTATCCCAAGATCAAACTTCTCAAAAACAACTCCCACTACCTTCATGTCCAAAACTATGGAATGGCCTGAGTAACAATAGAAGAAATATTACGTTCAGATTGTCATTTATAAAAAAAATACCCAGATTTCACTTGAATCCTATCATAACTCAATACGCTGTCATAACCCTGTATGTCCCGGCTGTCGCTCCAGCTTTACATTTTAATCTGTCCGCTCTGGCTACTGTTCTAACTTTACATCCTAATCAGTCGTATATGTGCCACAACAAAAAGAGAAACATCCACAGTATTGTGGGTAAGTTCCGCCAAGTAATCCCAATTTTCCCCAATCGACACAGGCTATGCAACCCATCAGAACTGCCTCTGAACATACGAAATGTGTGATGACCATACGATCTCAGTCAATAAATGCAAGCATTCTACAGTCTAGAATGCACCTTGTATGATACATATATAGAGGATATGAAATGAGTGTTTTTCTCATATGATATTTATGAAACGAGTCTAAGAATTTTCCGTTTGGGCGAGCCTCTGATGAGCCCCAAATGGAAAATTCGGACGAGTTTCATAAATATCATATGAGAAAAACACTTATTTCATATTCTATTTATCATATGACACACATATGCACAAATTGACGACTTAGTATGACTTTTTAACCCTTTACCTAACGTGTGTTGCAGACGACACTTGGAAAAAACATCATCATATAACTGAACAATTTTCATTTTTTGCTTCCAAAACATAGGTTATGACCCCCTCATTGGAACGAGCGCGATGCGCTCGTTCCATTGAGGGGTCATAACCTATGTTTTGGAAGCAGAAAATGAAACTTTTTCGTATATAGCACTGGACGGTTTTGGTCCTTATGTTAGGTAAAGGGTTAATGCAATATAACCCAACCTAAATAGGACAGATAACGTAAATTCTCCCTACTCAAATTATGCAAATGTGACCCAGTTGTATTTTGTTCAGCCAATCAAACTGTCCATATTTGAAATTGACCAATGAAATCTTTCAACCCCAATTATGCAAATTATGAAAATATGGCCCAGTTGTATTTTGTTCAGCCAATCAAATTGTCTAGTTTTGAAACTGACCAATGAAATCGACAGAAGGCTTTATTTATCACTGATTAATATGAAAGCAAAATATCAAATGTTTTAAAGTGAACAAAACGGACGAGTCATATGATAAATGTAAATATCCACACATCGCTGACCTTTTTTTAACCCCTAAATTTCCTCTCATAAACGACCCCTCATTTTCACTTTTTGCATCATTCATATTCCAGCCTTACTCCTCAGGGGACAACGAAAAGACAGCCAATCTGGCCACGTTACCGCCTTATAGTATGCAAGTTATTTGCTATATTTAAAAAAAATCAAGATACCATTGTTATTTGCCTGTGCACCATTATATCTAAGTAACTTGTATATTGTTAAATAAAGAATTCATTCATTATTAACCTTTTGAACAGTAGCGGCCGCTTTTCTGACCCAGGCACATGATACTTCGTAATTTCATTAAGTAGGATAGCTGCTAAGTGAACGTGTGGGGAAGACCAAGCAATATTTTCAACGTGCAGCCCCAAGGTCACACATTGAAAATATTGATTGGTCTACCCCCAAATAAAGAAAATGCACTCTTCTAATTGCTGAATTTGTACTGACATGGAAGATACCACCAGGGTTCAAAGGGTTAATCTTCGTTTAACCCTTTTACCCGACGAATCAGCAACATTCGCTTGTGCAACATACAAACTGAGCAGTCAAAAAAAATGTTTAAAAAAATGAATTTCACTAAAGTCATATCACGTGACCCCTCACTGGAACGAGCTCGCTCCAGGGAAAGGGGCCACATGATGTGGTTTTGTTGAAATTCGTTGAAACATTTGAAAAAATAACATTTATAATAATACATTTTGACATCGTGTGCGTTTGGGAAAGGGTTTTAATCTATGAATTCAAATTTCATTGTGTTCACACATTAAACATGCTGATTTACGCACGGCACATGTAGCTACATAGGTACTATGTTATGTAATAACAAAGAATGGATATTACACACTCTACGCACTCTACCCAGTGGGTATTCCCGAGTGGAAAAGTGCTTGTTTATTATGGTAAAAAAGTTCCGCTTTTCTTGTAAAACAGAACCCGGTAACCAATGCCTGGATAAAAGTCGCAGGCTAGGTGTAAAAAAAATGGTTAAACTTCACTTCATACTTTCGTTACGTTATCTCCAAAATGGTGAAAGTGACAATGAAACATAAATCATTAATAAATAAATAAACAAATAAATTCCCGGCGGGAACCCACGGAAGGAAAGCAGAGCCTGTTTATCGTGATAAACAAGCTATTTTACTGGTAAAATAGAACCGGGCAACCAATGCCTCGGGTGGAAGTCCTCTAACAGGCGCTACGTGGGTAAAAACGATTGGCTGGACTTCACCTTATATCCATGTTACGATCACGATTAGCAATTGAGCAGAAGTATGTGACCTTAAACACCAATAAAATAAATATATAAAAACGTCTGGGAAAAGTCCATTTAAAACTGAGGGTATTTCCAAACGCGTCAGAAATTTAGGGAATGTTATTGGGTGCACGGCTGTCGTTCCCAACTCAGCTAATCAGATTTACTCACTTTCTTCTGAGATATATCTGGTAATTATAGCCCAAGTTAGTTTTTAAATATAGAATATACCCATAGTAGCTTGGTGTACCAAATTCTCATCAGATCACCGAAGTTAAGCAACGTCGAGCCCGGTTAATCATTGGATGGGTGACCGTCTGGGCGATCAATTCGGACTCCCGCGTTGTGTCCTTGGGCAAGGCACTTAACCCCGATTGTCCAAATGTGGGCACGATGACGCCGTGTACTAAGACGTACTGCACGTCGATGGTACGCATGTCTTCAACCAATCTAACCCTGCCTGTGCTACAGTGCGGAGTTCGAGGTTGGGGAGCTGGCAGCTGCTCGGTGGTTCTCTCCGGGTACTCCGGCTTTCTCCACCCGTAAAACTGTCACGGTCATGATGAGCCATTGTGCATAAGTATATAACCTTAAACACCAATAAATAAATAAATGGTGTACCAAGTGTTCACCACGAGTGGTGAAGTGGTGTAAACTGCGAGCCTTTGGTGAGCGGTTAAGACCACTTCACCACCAGTGGTGAACATTTGGTACACCAAGCTACTTTGGGTATATTTTATTTATACCATGGTCGTCAGATTACTAAGATTCGCTATTATTTTTTCTCGATTTTACTGAGCAGCAGACGTACACACGCGCGAATCTGTTTTTGTTTACATGAACACCGGTTTGCGGTACTTTTGCCAATTTTATCGCCGAAACGAAATGAAAAAAAAAACGCGCAAATCTCGGGACTTTTTTCATTATAATAACATAATAACATACTATATCGAGTTATGGATGCTTTATTAACATGAGACAACGCAAGTTTGTTAATTTTTGGTATCTTATGAGGTAAACTCATTTAAAAACGTAATAAATAATTGCCGCTTTCATTTTACTCTTCGCGGGGCGACGAGTGATAAATTTAGACAAGTTTGCATTCAGGTCGAGGTCACCAAAGGTCAACTTGGATGTAGTACCACTGTGGGTGTAAATGTTAACTATTGAAATCCATTGCTGGAATGTGCACAAGGGTTGGTGAGTAAAGCTAAAATTTATGTCATAGGCTTTTTATATATAGTAGAATAGGTAATCATGGTATAAATTAAATTAATTTAACTTGATCTCAAACAAATCAGAGATCAGAAAATGTTATTTAAAAGAAATTACTTTTCACAAGTTTCAAAACATCAGCTAAAAATTGTATGATGAGGGTATTTTTTAATGCAGTTTTAGGAGATGGAATTGGGAACTAGACTTCCTTGTCTCTCTTCTTGGATGTTTAAATGTCTATTTACAGTAGAGACGAAAATGGTCGATTGATCTTCCGTTTATCTTGTAATGAATAAATATTAAGCCCGCGTTACAAACTTGGTTTTTCACCCGATTAAATAACTTTTCAGACAAATTTAAGTAACGAAACCCAATAGAAGGAAACTATTTATGAAGATCGTATTGTTAACCTCTCTACAGCAAGTACAACAGTCACGACAAGAAACAATATGGCGTTCAATGAGCAGACGACATAATAAAAAAGAAGTAAAATGATCAGTGATAATTTAACCCTTTACCCAACGTAACAGCCAAAAGCGGCCAGCGCTTTTCACAAAAACGCCAATTAATTTTCATTATTTTTTTCATTTTTTGTCTCAAAACATAGGTTATGACCTCTCACTGGAACGAGCTCGATGAGCTCGTTCCAATGAGGAGTCATAACCTATGTTTTTGATACAAAAAATGAAAAAAATGTGTTATTAAAGAATTTTGTTAGCAAGTGTCGTCTGCTTGGTTAATCGAGTCGTCCACTTAGGCTATTAACCTAAGTTGGTGGCAGGATTAAACTTATCACTACCCCTGTCATAAATTATAAATGGAATCGATCATTTGTACTGGTAAATACTAATAGGTTATGCCACTCGACAAACTAAGGTTAAAGGTTACAATCAATTGGACATGTAAACAAAACAACTAGGTTGGTGTTACAAGAGACATAACCTTCGATCACCGCCCACAAGCAGGATATGAGACTGCTATTCCGTCTACATCATTGCAAAGAGTAAAATTCTTAAAGTTAATTAAAATTAAAGGAAGCTACCACACCCAATTTCACTAATCTTATCAAAACACTATCCAAGAAAGTATATGTACACCTTATCTACGAAATCGCCCAATAGAAAAAATCGAACCGGCGTGCACTTTCGCATGATTTTTTTCAATTATTTTTTTTCAAAACCGCAGTCCATGTCTTCAAAATAAAAGGTGCTCATAAAGCTCCTTCGGGCACTTTAAACTCCGTTTTGAAAGAAAACAGTAACGGAAACGTAATAGATCCACACGACATCAGTTTCTACATTTTATATGAAAAAGTGGAAAATAAGTTTCTGCAAGACCATGCACTGGATAAAGCAGAAGTATCGGGAGAGGGTGGCTGTCAGTGCCAGGAGAAGCCTATTTTGGAGATTTTTCAGGATACGAAACACTATTTCTGGGTCAGTGAGGTGCTATACTTTGTACTACAATAATCAATCGATAGTGGAAATATTTCTTTGATCTTTTCTGCGGAACTTCAAATTCTCTGCACATTATTTTAGACATATCCACAACACACAATTAAGCGCAAAAACATATGTGTTTACGAAGTAACATCAGCATTCTGTCTTCTCCCCCAAACAACACGTCTACTCTTCTTTCGGGGCGAGGTGGCTCAGTAGGTAGACGTGCAGGCTGCAAGCCGAGAGGTCCGCGTTGTGTCCTTGGGCAAGACACTTCATCACCATTGCCCACGTGGGGGCACGGTTGCGTTGTGTACTAAGGCGTACTGCACGTCGATGGTGGACTTGTCTTCAACCAATGCTAACCCTGCTTGTGTGGAGTTAGTATGTTGGGGAGCTGACAGTTGTTCGTCGTTGCTCGGTGGTTCTCTTCGGGTACTCCGACTTCCTCCACCCGTAAAACTGTCGTGGTCATGATTAGCCATTGTGCAGAAATATGTGACCTTAAACATCAATAGATAAATAAATAATACTACTCTCATTTCGCACATCACCTCGCCCTTGTTAGTTCACATCTCTCCTTCCGAAGCCTAAATAATAACACGTAGTTTAACCCTTTACCCAACGTAACGGCCAAAACAGGCCCGCGCTATTCTCAAAAATCGCCAATTAATTTCATTATTTTTTTCATTTCTTGTCTGAAAAACATAGGTTTTGACACTTCATTGGAACAAGCTCGTCGAGCTCGTTCCAATGAGGGGTTCTGACCTATGTTTTTGAGAACAAAAATGAAAAAAAAATAGTTATTCAAGAATCTTTTTACAAGTGTCGTCTGCTTTTCATGTTAGGTTAAAGACATCATCAAAATAAATGAAAAACAAAGAGCAGCAGCACTAGTAATCAGCCAGGGAAGAAGAATAGAAGCCAACCTCTTTTTGAAGACATGTTATGTATGTTGACGGAGATGTTTTATATACACCTTCCCGCTAATACCCTGCCGCTCGCCTTTCCATAAGAAAACAAGCCACCAACCAAAAATATAACGATCAATTCCACCGCGCGTATTTTTCATCAGTCTTAGCTGTATCTCGCTCTCTCACCTTCCCCCTCTCTACATCGTCATCCCGGTAACTCCACTGCACCGAACTAGGTACCAACCACGGCCTATTCTTAAAAGCTGGGCATATTTTAATACTGTTCCACCCGACACTGAACTATGGCAACAGTCATGTATTTATCACCAAACCTCCAGAAGATCAGACATACTGACCTTGCCGTTGATGACCTCATGTGAAAAATCGTATAGTGACAGACTACATATGTCTGTAAACCTCATCAGCGTCTCAACGGGCAACAGTTCTGGCATTCTTCCTTAGCTTGTTTGTTTCTCTCTCCGGGTGGAATATCCAGGGGCGGACTGGGCCAAGAAAAGTTATCGGGAAATGCATCAAGGAGGCCCCGGACCTGGAGATAGGCCATAGTTCGGCCCAGTGGGAGAAAATATTGATTTTACAAACTAAAAGAACGCTTTTTCCTTGCATCTGAGCGATCAATGACAGAAAAGACTGCTGGTATTTATTTATTTTTATTGGTGCTTTACGCCACATCTGCATTGGAAGTTATATCGTGGTGATGACTGCTGGTATATCGAAATGTCCTCTTTGTGGACTGTCAATTTCATTCCACATAGAGAACATTTCGATATTCCGACAATCTCTGCAATCAGATTCATTTCGCCTTTTGGTCATTTTCATGAAATTTCATACACCAACAGGTGTTAGGCTGCATCAATTGTGGGTGCCCCAGGGACACCCAGTAATGGGGGGGGGGGGGGGGGGGAGGCTACCGGGAATTTTCCCGATGGACCATACGGCCAGTCCGCTTCTGGGAATATCCTGATAAATTCAAAACTATAAAGTCCTCCAGTGGACGGTACTTCGCGCCTATGGTATAATTTTATAAAGAAAACCAACCTGCTGTAAATGTCTGCGAAATTAAGTTTCTTATTTTTTGTTTTTAATTTAATTTTAACAGTATAGTAAGTGCCATCAATTTAAAAAAAAAAACATTGTTTATTTGCCTGTGCATTCAGGCCTTAAAAGTAGTCCCAATTCGTGATTAATTTAGAATTTGAGATGACTGTTACACCTTTGTCCTTGTGAGTACAAACAGTTTATAATCACTAATAAAAAACAAACCTTACATTTATATATTTACTACAGTTTAACCTTTAACCCTTTAAAGACTAGTGGTATCTTCTATGTCAGTTCAATAGCAGCAATTGGAAGAGTCCATATTCATTGTTTCGGGTAGAAAATGAATACTTTCAACGTGCAGCCTTGGGCCTGCACGTTGAAAATATTAATTGTTCTGCCGCTCACGTTCACTCTAGCAGACATTCTACTTAATGAAATTAGGACGTATCATGTTCCTGGGTCGGAAAAGCGGCCTCTCGAGTCCAAAAGGTTAGGGCCTAGTTCCAATTTTGTGAGTTTCTTGTCTTGTATGTACATGTAGAACACATCTTTCAACATACAGGTTTATGGTGGTCTTGTTGATGGATGAGGGGGTCACATGATATGGTTTTGTTAAAAAAATGTTCAACTGCTGAATTTGTATATTTTACGCGGGCGGATTTGGCCGATTCATTAGGTAAAGGGTCAGCACGAAACAAAACAAATGATGTTCTCGGGATATTCTCTACAGCCATCCACAAGAACTGAGTTTCTCCTTCTTATAGACATGACTCCATCAAAATTCGTTACAGTATTCAGGTCCATGTGTCATGTCCAGAACATAATTGAGAGAGAGAGAGAGAGAGAGAGAGAGAGAGAGAGAGAGAGAGAGAGAGAGAGAGAGAGAGAGAGAGAGAGAGCAGGTCAAGCTTACACTGTTTATAACAATGACCAACAATTATACGAGGTTGGTTTGCAAATGACGTGATGCCGCCATCGAATTTTCATACTAAACCTGGAAGAATGCTCGCTGAGCTTGTTCTAATTAAAATTAAAATCCAATGAGGGGTCACATGATATGGCTTTATTGATATTTTTTTTGAAAAAATTAAAAAAATAATATTTAAAATAATGAATTTTGACATCGTCGGTATTTGGTAAAGTGTTAAATTCATTGTACTCGGGGTGTTAGGCTCGTTAGCAACTGATTTCAGAAATTCGAATGTCTGAGCTCTCTGCATTGATATCGCCTGACGATCGAGGATTGCCAGACCCAGCCTCCCCCCCCCCACCCCATTCAATCAGCAATGGGGTGGGGTGGGGGGAGGGGGTTTTGGCACCAACACTGGTAGTTGTGGAGTTCGATGTTAGATGATACCTTCATCGTAGTTCTCCTTTACTGACCAAGACGTGCTTGTGTTATTATGATGGCCGAACAATCTGTACGGTTGATGCCATTCCATGAAGAGATGCAGCCAGAGTAGTCACAGGAACAGAAAAACAAGGCGCATAACGCCAGTCCTTCGTTAACTGCATTGGCTGTCAGGGCATCAGAGAATCCAATACAAATTATGTCTACTGGTTTTCAAATGATTGCTTGGACGTGCACCATCTTACCTCACCGAATTGTTGTATTGGTATGCACCGTTCATGGCTCTAACGTCGAGTAGTGAAATTCTGCTGGCACATCTGCTCCCACTTTGTGGAACTCTCTTCCGAAGAATATAAAAACCGTTCACGCCCTGAATTCATTTAAACGAGGTTTAAAAATACGCCTCTGTCATAGCCCAAGAACATTAGGTTTCACTAGGGAAAAAAATCGGAGAAAGCGGATTTTTTCAGGGAATGTCGAGTACATGTCACTGAACGATTAGACAAAAGTCCCCTAAAATCCCAGTTGAGCTTTTTTTCTACAGCTTTTTTTCGAAAACGCGTTTGAAAAAAATTAAAAAAAATCGCACGAACTTTGTAACCTCGAATTGATCCAACTGTATTTTTTGTTTACGCGTATTTCGAGCTACATAATGTCTAATATACATTTACCTAGAGGAAAATGTGCATTCTGCGAAAAATTATTGAAAATTCACAAAACAGTATCGGATTTACGCAAAAAATGACGATTTTCCTAACGGATTTGCCCAAAGGGTCGTAGTACAGAACGGGATGTTAGTTGGACAGACGATAAAAAATCCACCACCATTTGAAGACTTTTATCATTGCTTACAAAATAGACATTATGGAAGACCCCCTCTGCTTCTGGCCGAGTTCCCCTTTTGGCATAAAATTCGTCAGCATGAGAACTCAACTATTTTCGGGCTTGGGACCGAACAGACACGTCTGTGTCTGGCAGCATTAGATCAATAAATAATATTTACAGAATGTACAAAAATCAATAAATAATATTTACAGAATGTACAAATCAATCAACATGGATTAAGTTACATTGACTATTATCAACGCTATATACAGAAATGACATGACCTATATACATATTATTCATCGAACTCAGAAATTTCCGACAGGACAGTGTTTCTGTGGTTGTTACAAGAATCCGAACTGCAATTACACAAACCTGAGCAAGAGAGTCCTGCCTTCTTACACCCACACCTTTTTGTACAAGCACTCTTGCAACCACAACTGATCAGATTCAGTAGGTTATCGGGGGCACATGGCTTTGAGGCTGCAGTCGGTACAAGAAGTCCATTGTCTAGCGACCACCCCAATCCGTCGGAGGAAGCGAAGTGCCCAGCCATTGTTGGACCTGGAGATAACATCTGTAGACATGTTGTTGTGCAGCATCGCTGCTTGGTGGGAGTGAGGCTAGGTCGATGGGTTTATTCAGTTTAGATTTTGCTACATAACGCTTGTAAATGACATATCTATATTGGTCGAGAGAGGAAACAGTTTTACTCCCGTGTAAGATCAGGAGAAGTTGTTCCCCGGCAGCGGCTACTGCACTTGGTGTACTGTCATCCGCCAAAATTGTGTTGACATACTGTTGTGAGTCGCTAATAACATCGGAGACAATTGTACTGAATACTTTCTTCTTACCAACTCGAAAGAGTGCAGAAGTAGTGTCACAACCACTTATAGAATGTGCTACAAGGAGGTTGCTTCTATGGTCACCCATTTTGGTTGCTATTTCACTAACTGAAACTAGTAAGTTTGGGGTAATGGAATACATCATGTGAATATTACATCCCGGTTGAACTCGAGAGGTAAGAATGACTAACAAGTCTGTGTCTGTTCCCACAACGACAACATTGTTGTCATCTTGAGTGATGTCAAGTGCAGTTTCGGCGATCGGTACATCAGCATCAGCCTGCTTGGACTGAATATTGATAGCAGATAGCTCCTGCATTAGAAGATCGATCAGTTGGGTTTTGTTCTTGGCATTTGCAAGGAAATCGGATTGGGGTGTGGTGGCTGGTAACTCGGGTGAGATATTGATATCAATGGAATACCTGTCTTTAGATCTACGGGCTTGTTCCATGCCCTTTGTCGACATTGTACAAGCATAACCATCAAAAACAACCACGACGTTCGCCCCAAAATGTCTCACTAGATAATTGGAATATGATGTACATATGTCCTTATATGACGACTGTTTAGGTCATACAACTGCCCTCAATAAAAATCCACCATCTACAACAAATTGAGAATGTTCTGGGATTTTAGTTTGCTCGGAACCGTATGTTTTGAGGATCTTACCGAGCGTGCTTTTCTGTGTCTTCCTCATTCCAGCAGAATCAAACAATGCTGGTGGTTTCGGGGTGAGTTCATATTTGAGATACTCTTCCATCTCTGCTTGTGACTGAATAACACATGTGATGCGGTTGAACAGAATTGTGGGGTCAATCACTACCTTACTTCCACGGACTTTGATGCTATTTGCCATCGATGCGAAAGACTTCACAGTGTCAACACGTCGTAGTTTGATGCTGTTGAACGTTTTGCTTACAACATTCGATACGCAACATTCACCAATTTTGCGAACTTGGTCACAGTTCACAGTTTCGTCGGCCACAAGCCCGGTCGCTATAGAGACTAATTGTAGTGGATCTCTATTCTGAAAGGGGGAATGCACTCTGAGCCAGTTCAATAATTTGGTGATATCATTGGCATCAGTCAATTGTGAACTTTGACGGAGATCCCGATGTTGTTCGCCATGACCAGTGTGAACATGAACAAAATTTTCGAGAGCATTACATATCGGAAGGCAAAGAGGTAGTCCATGTACCCATTTCGCAACAGTGCTATCGGTTATTCCCCTGCCATGTGTGAGACCACCAGGGAGCTTGAACATTCTCATTAAACACTGCTCAATGGTCTGATCAGAATATATCCCGTCCCAGAATTTATCTGAGCGCCTTATGGTAAAGTAACCTTTCTCAGTGAACAACTTCAAATCATCCTGTTGCATTATTTCTGTTAGCTCATTCATCTGCTGCAAATAGAGATGAGAACCTTTTGCGTATGCAAAATGACCACCTGCGTGAAATACTGGAATCATATTGCGAACACAATATGTGTGGAGTTCCCAGTCGCCTGTGCGCTCTGCTCTCAAGAACAACTGGAGAAGACCTATTTGCTCGTAGTATTGTACCCAAAGCTTTCCTGTGCGTCCCACGGACGCATTCTGGAGCAGTTCGTGTAATTTTGACAGTAGATGGTTGACACTTTCTTGATTGACAGCGTCAGCTGTTGTACAGTCACCTCTGGCAAGTCCACAGAATATTTCATTGACTTCTGTGCAGTCTATGTTATCTAGTGTTCGGCTTTCTTCAAACACAAGTTTTGTAATGGCAATTTGTGTTAGCAAATGGGCACGAACTGCTCTTGAATATGCATGACCACTGATCAAATGATGGATTGACCCACCAGCATAAACAGTACCCCAAAGTTCATCCAAGTCGCTACCAGCCATGATCGAACCAATTGCCCCTAAATATGACATAATCATATGGAAGCCGCCGAGTCTAACGAAAACTTTTGTCAACTTATCTGACGAAGACACAATCTCCACTGCTTGTAGTGTAGGCGAACACCACATTATGTGATTTAATCGAACATGGAAATTGAAACAATGATGCTATAATACGGTATTTGAATGAGAAAAGTCGATGCCGTTTGAATTTGAGTTTAGGGGGTATGGTTAATATTTCACACGTTTCACCAGTTCGTTATGGAATAAATGACTATTGTTATATACCATTATAAAGCCACTGCTTTTCTGCAATTTTTGATATATAATTTAACTCCCAAAGTAGTCGTAGATTTGATTTAATGGACGTTGTGTAGCGTTGTGTGTATGAAAACAATAAAAAATTTTTCATAATTTTGTACATTTTCGTGAATATTTCACCATTGAGTGTGAGGATTGGTACAAAGTTGGCATTTTCTGTTGGGGATATGTATTCTCAATATAATTCAGCACGATATTTATGATTCTCACCCTACTAAGGCGAATAAGAATGAGAAATATGGAGCTGGGTCGAATTTTTTTTTAATTTTTTTTTTTCATCAAAAAAACGCTATAACTAAAAAAGCTCAACTCGGATTCGCGAGGACTTTTCACACTTTATCCGCAATGTGTGTCCCGGAAACATATAAAAAAAATCAGCTTTCTCCGATTTTTTTCTTTACTTTCTCATTTTTATGTCTAATGTGCCTGGACTATCAACGGGCATTCAATTAACAACACTCATGAATTAACATATGTTCTTGTAAAGCTAACGAATAACACTTTAGGCTTATAAATTATTATTAATTATTATAATACCAAGATTTTCTTTCTGGATGTCAGCAGTAAGCCATTTCAGCGGGAAATCATTGTGATCTGACATTACGATATACGTTTTAGCGGTTCCTCTGAATATAATGTAACTATCTATGCCTGGAGACTTCACATCAGTATTGATATTGATATATCTTTATTCGGCAGTATACTAGTACATTAACAACAACATAACATTACAAACTACAAGAACATAGCCTTGTTTATCATATGACTCGTCCGTTTTGTTCACTTTAAAACATTTGATATTTTGTTTTCATATTAATCAGTGATAAATAAAGCCTTCCATCAATTTCAGTGGTCAATTCCAAAATTAGACAATTTGATTGGCTGAACAAAATAAAACTGGGCCACATTTTCATAATTTGCATAATTAGAGTTGGGAGCTTTCATTGGTCAATTTCAAAACTGGACAATTTGATTGGCTAAACAAAATACAACTGGGTCACATTTGCATAATTTCAGTAGGAGAATTTACGTTATCTGTCCTTTTTAGGGTGGGTTATATTGTATTAATCTTTTACCTACAAGAAGAACGCCATTCATTGTTTTTATATTTTCACTTTTTGCTTCCAAAACATAGGTTAAGACCCCTCATTGGAACGAGCTCGACGAGCTCGTTCCAATGAGGGGTCATAACCTATGTTTTGGAAGCAAAAATGAAAATTTTTAGTTATACGAGGATGTTTTTTCCAAGTGCCGCCTGCAACTCAAGTTAGGTGATGGGTTAAAAAGTAATACTAAGTGGCTAATTTGTGCGTGTGTGTGTCGTATGATAAATAGAATATGAAATTAGTGTTTTTCTCAAATAATATTTATGAAACTCGTCCGAATTTTCCGTTTGGGCTCTCCAGATGCTCGCCAAAACGGAAAATTCTTAGACTCGTTTCATAAATATTATATGAGAAAAACACTCATTCCATATCCTCTATATACAGCATGGAAATGATATAGCCTAAAAGGCTGTCTTCCTGCCATTCCCGTAAAAATTGTGTCAACTCGGTTTGGCATCAGTGCAACGAAAATTCTTTTCAACGGCAGGAATACCTGATAGTTTGTTTATGAATCATGCGCCTAGATGGGATCGATAGGTCAAATGCTGGGACGAGGATGAGATACCAGAGGGTTTTGATGGCTGAAACAATCGGGACAGGCTGGGTTGTCGCACTTGAAGTTTGGGCTTGAATAAGAACTTAAAGCTTTATGAGTTAATGATTTTTTTGAACTTGGGTCTACGATATTGCTGGATTTGTCCGCTCAACTTATCGTTCAAGGATACAAAAGACCCATGACTCCAAATGATACGAGTCGGAACTCCCAGATTCACGTTCTTTAAAAACTCATCGCCGTCCCGCTTGCTAACATTGATTATGGATTTGATTCGATAAGAAGCAGCTCTGAACAGGTCACATGTTGATTTATACTCGTTGGTTTGCGCATGTATTTCCAGGAGATATGTCTATGGCGCAGAGTGAGACAATGCAGAGGAAAAATGTCAAGCACGAAACCCAACAGACTGCGTTCGTTATATACACCTGGAATTGGTGTAAGAAGGATATCTTCTTCATTAATGATATTTCAAGCCAACAAAAGTCTTTTTAAGTTTCTCTCATTTTTCAAGGAAGTACAACCTTTTACTGGCCACCAATGGGCGACCAATGTAATGCTGAAACAATTGAAAGGAGCTATAATGAATAATAAAAAAGCAACAACAATAAGATAAGAATACATTGAAAAACTAATGTTCTGATAAGACATGCCGAGTTTGGTTTATTCCACAATCTTTTTGCAGTTAACTGCATCGAGGCTCTTTGAAACGCATACAAAATGAGAAGTTTGGAACTATCGACGTTCAGCTGGCGGACCGTCTCCTTAACTGCCAGTGACAACTCTTTCCTTCAAAGTCCCCGGTACAAAATATCGCCGATTTATATTAATTCTAAAAATGGTGTCAATCAGGAGTGAATTGTCTAAATAAACAGGATTGAACTAGTTAACCCTTTACCGGCAAACGTTATTCTCAAAAATCGCCAATTACTTTTCATTATATTTTCATTTTTGTCTCAAAAACATAGGCTATGACCCCTCTTTGGAAAGCGCTCGTCGCGCGTTCCAATGAGATGTCATAACCTATATTTTTGAGACAAAAAATGAAAAAAAATTTGTTATTCAAGAATTTTGTTTGCAAGTGTCGTCTGCTTTTCATGTTAGGTAAAGAGTTGAATTTCCAGTTGTATTAGGGATAAAATTTGTCGCTTGAAGTTCAGTACTATAGCACGTATGAATCGTGCCCCATTACCCGGACTTTTGGGGGTGCAGCTAGTGTTAAATTCCCATAGGAACTGGACTTTTGGGGGTGCAACTTTGGGGGTGCAAAAGTACGGCTTCTTTCAGCTAGTTCTGACAAGTGGTGTAGGTACTGCATATATAGTATGCTATGGTATGTATAGTGATATATGTACGCATGGAGCTGTAGGTATATATTATGGGTAAGTGGTGGAAAGATGATGTGAAAATTGGGTTTTCTTGAATTTTTTTCCCGCGAAACGGTTGACGTTGCTATTGACGTCGTGACGTCATGATACGCGCGCGACGTCATAGAGATGTTGACCACTGTTATTGTCCAGTATACAATCTGACATAACGTTATTCGGGTCAGTGGATGTCGGACTTCTTGTGGGGGGGGGGTGATATGGTAGTAGTGGTATATATGCATGTAGGTCCCAAGTTAGCCCTTAGTAGTATTAATCCACCTTATGCTTCATATTATCCTATGTCTGCTATAGCTAAGTCAAGCAGTAGGGTGGGTGGGTGGTAGTGTGGTATTGCGAGATAGTCATTGGTGGTTTAGACTGGCAGTACAGGATGAATGATCTGTTGGTCTATTACCCCCCTTAGAACTATTAACCTACCGAATCCTTTGTATTATCTTATGGCTGGTATTGGTAGTTTAGTGTTAGGTCAGGCAGTATTATACTAGGTTGTTTAGAACGGGTGGCATAGGATGCATGGTATATACCCCTGTAGGTCCAGTCCTCGATATTATTAACCAGCCGATTGCTTTGTACTATTCTATGATTGGTATAGGGAGTACGTTATGGCAGGTCAAGTGGTATTGTGGAGTGGGGGTGGGGGTAATGCCTGGCAGTATAGAACAGCGGTATAGTATGGACGATATATACCTCTGTGAGCCCCTGCAGGTCCCATGTTAGCCCTTAGTACTATTAATTCACCTCATGCTTCATGTTATCCTTTGACTGGTATAGGTAGTATGCAATGCTAGGCATAGGGGTATTGGGAGTAGGGGTACTGCCTGGTAGTTTAGAACGGTAAAAACATCTGTGTTAACAATTAACCTAAATGAACTGGGTTGAGTGAATATGAACCCAAAAGAGTTCACATTCACACATCCCATTTTGTTTGGGTTGAGTTTTAACCCAACTGATTTTAGATAGATTGTGAAGACTCACCTTCACAAATTTTGTAATTTACTTTTTGTGCCTATCTGGTGACTGCAAGAAGAAATTGGTTTATTGATCAATTGGTCAATCCGTAAGCAAATGCGGGGTTAATAAATATTTGTTTACACTTACCACATGATCCAAATCATTGCGAATTGGCTGAAAAAAACAGCGATTGATGCCGTTTGTTTGTCTCTCCGTATGTAATTTCATATGCCCTTGCGATATCTCAAAGCAGCGCTGGTATGGCTGGGCAGACATACTGCTCCACAGATGTATTGTCCAGTATTGAATATCGGGTCAATAGATCAAATGTCAAGGCTGACGGGTCAATGCTTATACCTTTTCCTTTCTTCGCAGTTACAGAAAACGTACGCGTCGTTTTGAATGCGTCACTATGTCATGTATTTATTATTCAGTTCAAAATTCAACAATAAGTCACTTCTAATATCTTGCAGGCGACCAATGTGGAGTTGTTATTAGTCCGTTCATAATAGGAGGCAGACCGAGTCTACCCGGAAGATGGCCATGGCAGGTATCCCTGCAGATCGAAAGCAAAACAACGACGTGGCACAGGTGCGGCGGAGTGTTGATACATCCGTTATGGGTTCTCACAGCAGCACATTGCGTAGAAGGGTAAGTCTAATTCTTTTAATATGAATTAATTTTCTTTAATGATATCTGACTTGCTTGCATATCATTGATTAAGGTGAGTTTTCATAACGCGGTGAATAATTTTCTTATCACATGAATGTTTTTGCTTTGTCGCCGCCTATTTCCCAAAACAATTGTGGGCGTGCCTAACAGTTGAAATTAAACTGTAATTACCGTGGTTGTGATGTTAAGTTGCTGAATTCTAGGCACTATTTACATCAGAACAGTCATCCGTTATAATTATATACTTTATAAATAATCATATTTTTATTGGCTGGATCTTATGCACGTGACTGGTACTCAAAAATCCATGTACACCGATTTTCCAGTGAATATCAACTTTCTAAATATAGCTTTTGGAAATCCCCTCTCTAGTTCTATTTCAGTCGACGTAATCTCTGTAACATTGTTTATTTTTATGTTATTCTGCAAATGATAACTATTTTATTGTTAAATAAAAGTATTTCTGGTTGATATAATTGAACTTTTAATTGACAAATAGAAGATTGATTTTTTGAGGATGGTGTATATAATATAACAGTTATGGACTTTTGTGGTGGTAAATATGATGTGATATGAACCTAAAAAACTTGTATTGACCGAGGCTAACGCCTCGGTCAATAGAAGTTTTTTAGGTTCGTATAACATCATATTCACTTCCACAAAAGTCCACAATTGTATTGTGTTCAATGGAATGTGAGTCGGTGCTAAAACTTATCAAGACTACATTTATTTGAATATTGATAAATTAGTTTAAATATTAATATTCACGTGGGGTGTTCACAATTGCAGGGCATCTGAGACCGTATGTATAAGCCTTTATTACCCTTTTGAAATTTACAAGCTTCCTGATTGATCAGTAATCAATGCATGCAGTACAATACATTTAACTCCGACGGAGTGTAGAAGTTCAATGGGGTATATGAGACTATCACGTAACAGCTAAAGGGGTGTACATTATTCTATGGTACGCTTCGCCGATTTCCACTTCACCCATCGCCTCAAACATTTTTGTCAGTAATAATAGACATAACATTCAGACTCACAAACAAATTGAGAACAATATTGTTTCACGAGAATACTCCGAAAGCTTGAAATAAAACATGTGTACATACCCCCAATGTCCGATTTTACTGCAGAGAAGAGGGATTCTGTAGGAGTGTTTCTACACTACAGATACGTAGACATATTGCAACTGTACGTCATCGAGCGCGTTCCAATGAGAGGTCATAACCTATGTTTTCGAGGCAAAAAATGAAAAAAAAATAGTTATTCAAGATTTTTGTTTACAAGTGTCGTCTGTTTTTCATGTTAGCTAAAGGGTTAAATTCCCAGTTGTATTAGGGATAAAATTTGTCGCTTGAAGTTCTGATATTTTGACATCAATGTGCGGGAGTTTAAATTTCTAGAACAGTTATACTTCAATACGTTACAGTTTGTAGAAACATGCAACCTATCTCATTATATTGATTGTCTCTTCAGTGAAACTTATTAAAACATTTGTACAAGTTTGAATATAGTGTCACCGATTGTCCAAAATACACAGCGCACCGCTGTATCGAATAAAACACCTATAAAGTCAACTTGTGTCCCACAATAATAAGAACGCGTCATTTTCCAATGTCCCTTGAATTGAATTCTCCCAAATGTTTGAGTTCCATGGAAGGGAAATAACCCCAAATCGTTCTTGTTCAATAATAGAGGATGATATGTCTTTCGGATTCTCTAATTATTACATTTATCAAAGTTTTCGTTACTGGAATGTCGTTTGGGGATTATATAATAAAACAAAAGTCGACACACTGAAGGGGTCGGGTAATACATTCATCATACGGCGTTTCAGTAGGGTGTACGGGGCTGTACTACCCTTCTGTGATCGGTATTTCCTTCGGCTCAGCCTCGGGAAACACGGATCTCAGAAGGGTAGTGCAGTCCCGTACACCCTGCTGAAACACATTGTAACTAATAGTATTGGAAATACTAAAACTGTCGTCTGCATTAAAGTTGATACGACCACAATGATATAAATGGTGGAGACTTTGGCCGCGTAGCGGTACTTGATAATACAAACAATCACGCAATCACGTTGGATTAAATTATAACAATTGAAATGACTTGTCTGTCGCGTTGGCGAAGTATGAATGTAGGATGGGTGGGTTATGTTCTGCATGAAGCGCTTCGCATACGATAAAGAGACAGATAATTTATTTCAATTCTTATATAGATAAGTTTTGACACAGCACATCACGTCTCTGTTCACATATAATAGTGTACCAATTGTGCTGTTGTAACTAAAAACCGTCTTGGAAATTGCATCAGTTATTTTACCAATGGTTTTTCAACTTAACCTTTTTTTCTAAACTTCTCATCAAATCAAATCAAGTAAGAGGGTTTATTATATCACCACCACAAATAGTTACTCAACATCGCTGTAGTTAACTGTAGTTTGTTCATCGATTCTGGCTCGCCGAAAAACAAGAGTCTCAATTCTCGTATCAAACGAGACTCAGGTAACAATACTGATGTACGAAGATGTTCGAGGCGACAATTTTATAAACATGAAATAAAAGCTCGAGTACCTATGCGCTGAACTAACATCCCATAATTTCATTTTTGTGTACATTTCAGATTATTATATTTTTAATTATCCACTGTCCTATAATAAACAATTTATTACACATTCCAAGGTCCATATCCGACCAGCACCATTCACAAAATTCGCCATTCAAATTTTTATTGTGTTTTCAATTTTTAGCCCCAAAACATATCTTACAACCCATCACTGGAACGAGCTCGTTGAGCCCGTTCGAAAGAGGGAGACGTAAGCTATGTGTTGAGCAAAAATGAAAAATGTTCAGTTATCAGAGAATTTGTTTTACAAGTATCGTCTGCTATTCGTCTTAGCAAAAGGTTTAATCTGGCATACTTGGTCTCGTCAAACCGACGGAAGGGAACAGCCCAGCCCAGTGTGAAGTATTATAGAACTATTTTAGGGCCTTGTTACTGATTTCTTATAAAAAATCACGTGTTTATCGAAGGACGTATTTTCAAAGGTCTTTATATAACCCTTTATCTGACATGAAAAGCAGACGACACTTGCAAAAAAATTCTTGAATACCTAATTTTTTTCATTTTGTTGTCTCAAAAACATAGGTTATGACCCCTCATTGGAACGAGCTCGACGAGCTCGTTCCAATGAGGGGTCATAACCTATGTTTTTGAGACAAAAAATGAACAAATAATGAAAATTAATTGGCGATTTTTGAGAATAGCGCTGGCCGGTTTTTACCGTTACGTTAGGTAAAGGGTTAAGCATTGTATTTTGTTCTGTGGTTATTCTTCAACAGACATTTTACTATTCATATTGTTGGAGTCATTTGTGTATTTAGTTTATCCTGACGTCGTTCTTAGATTAGGCCGATAAAATCGTAGAACTATGCAGATCAGCAGGTTGATAGCAACCACACACCCAAATAATGTAGCATTGAGAATGGTAATGCTGAAAAGACAATAATCCAGCATGTCTCGTATTCACACAGTTACATTCCGTTATAGATTAGTCCAACAAAACTCGCTCTCTTTCTAGTAATCTCTTCTTTGATACAGTTTACTATTATTTGCTCTGCAAATTAGGGAGTTGTTTGGAAGATTAGGAGATGAAGAGCACGTGTTTGTTTATTGTTACGTTTAAGTCTGTTTGTTGACAACTTTAACCTTTCTACTAAGATATTCCGAGACAGCATGTAAGTAAACTCTGTTCTCGAAATAACCTCTGATCTTATAATTCCCTGAATTCCGTTCGAGGTGCAATTTCTTGCAGTTCAACTGAAAAAGTAATGATTTTATTGTTGTGAGGTATAGGGGATCACAAGCGCGGCTTTTAAATATTTTGAGTTCAAAGTGCATAAGAAATTTATTTCACTGATAACTGGAAATCTTCAAACTGTTGAGGCGGATTATTCAAAGACGGAAGATGGAGATGACAGAGGAAGTGATTGCATGGATTTTGAAAAACAAATCTAAACTCGAAGGATGATTTTATTCATGATAAAAGTGGGAAAATATTTAAACATACTTTTTTATTATAACTATAATTGACTGAAGAGGATAATACGTTTACCATTGCGATTTATGTTTTTTATTTTCTCATAATGGACCAACTTGACAATAATCGATGACATCTTGTAAATTGTACACAGAAAGTGAAAGTATGTGGAGTGAGCTGAATTATTTATTTATTTATTGGTGTTTATGGTCACATATTTCTGGACAATGGCTTATCATGACCACGACAGTTTTACGGGTGGAGGAAGCCGGAGTACCCGGAGCGAACCACAGAGCAACGGCGAGCGACTGCTAACTCCACACAAGCATTGGTTGAAGACAAGTGAACCATCGCCTTAGTATACAACGCTATTATACCCCCACGTGGGCAATGGGTTGAAGTGTATTGCCCAAGGATACAACGCGCTTGCCGCAGGGGGGATGCAAACCGTGGACCTCTCGGCTTGCAGCCTGTACCTCTACCTACTGAGTCAACGCGCCCCGATTGAGCTGAATAAATTAGTAGATAATACAGCCATAATATTTAAATCCGGTGCCTTCTGTTTTCGAAGAAAAAAACACGTTGTTTCAACACATAAACTGAACTCTTCTCTCCCATCGTCTTGTGTTCTGACGGAACTTTCAGACTCCCCAGCGTACTAACTACACGCAAGCAGGGTTGCGAAGATATCACACGTCAACTATAAGAATAGCGGAACGTTCTGTTTGTGAAGATTCACTTCTTGTTCCTTCCACCATTCACCATTCTTAGACACATGTCTTTATGGAAACCGGAATATTACATAGCGAGGTTCAGTTCAACGAGCTTATAAACTCATCTCGGCAGGGTGTTCCAAGTAATAACCTCTAACTATCGACATTTGCCACAAGTGTCACATTAAGAATAAAGCCCTCCGACACGATATATATGGCATTATTTTACTTCAAATCTATGTCTAAAAGGTAGGGGGGGGGGGGGGGGGGGGCTCTTTCCTCTTCGACTTTAATTAACTGCTGTCATTTATTTATATTTAATCTGAAAAGACAATAATGTAATTCAACCAAATCGTACAGAACCTTAAATATGTGCTAAAAATATTGGTGTGTTTGTGTGTGGAGGTGGGGTTTCTGGTAAGTGATGTTGGTGGGGGGTGGGGATGGGAGGGGATTCCCTCGCTACCATTCTCTACGTCATTGCGTGGAACTATTGTTATGTGACGTTTCTTTTGATCGTCCAGGGAGTATGACTGATCGATCGGTCTTAGACTGGAATCCATTGAGCGGGAGATGATAATGCAGTGGCGTAGGAATGGGGAGGTGGGCTGAGGAGGGATACATACCCCTACACCCCAATTTTACTCATCCCCTTCCAGGTGATATGGCCTAATTACTGATGCCTTTCCTAATTTATAAATTATGGACACAAATGGACTCAGAGTCAAGGAAACTGCGTTTCTTTTTGTCTCTAATTTCACATTTTTTCCCGATGACCCCCCCCCCCCCCCCCTTACTCCAGCGAGAGCGGGCCCCCCTCTTGTGCTCGCCCTCATCTCGCCGCTACGTGGCTCGGACGATGCTGCGCATCCTATTCTGTGTGCCCCCTAGTATTTCAGCGATCTGGACGTAGCGGCTACCCCCCTTCGAAGGGGGGTAGCCGCAAACGTTCAGATCGCTGCACTAGCCACCCCCCCCCCCCCTAAATATTACTCTCCCCCCCCCCCCCCCAACTTTGATATCCTGGTTACGCGCATGTGATAATATTATGGGTTACGTTATTGGAATAGGTGCGGAAGAATCTTTCCACTACCATGCCATCTTACTGCATAACAAACGTAAAGGTGAATGCCTTTTTACTCAAGAGTTCGAATCCCCAAGATACCGACATTGATATTAATACAGTTAAATCCCCAACTACATGCATCGTTTAAGGTGGCATCATGAAGGTTAACGCCCCGTTTTTTTTGACAGTCCAACGTTGCGAATTAACAATATATGATACTCTTCAGAAATACAACCTTTCACCGTTTTTAATGAGAAAGAACAAAACAAGAATTCTAATTTTAGGACAAACTTATTCACAACACTATAATATACCAGATAATCCCATAATTAATAAGATCATCAAACGTAACAATTATACCACAGAGACCAGATTTTGTATTGATCTGATCCACAGAGCTCGTTTCAATGAGGGGTCATAAGCTATGGTTAGGAGAAAAAAGGCAAATATTTCAATTATTTAAGAAATATTCCAGTTTCAACTTCTGGCCGTGTTAGGCATAGGTTATGATCCCTCGTTGGAACGAGCTCGTTCCAACGAAGGGTCATAACCTATGTTTTGGGGTAAGGGGTTTAAAGAATTAAGCACTGTACGTCATTTCAACAATTTCTCCTAACGCATCGCTATCTGCCCGGCGTTTCAACCCAATTGCTCTTCAAATTTATTTTTTAGTTTTCCTTCCAAAATATAGTATATAGTTTTCGTTATACAAATTCTGCAGTTGAAAACGACCTTTTTCAAAACATTTAAACAAAACCATATCATGTGCTGCCAGCCTTTTTTCAAATATCCGATAAATTCTTGCCTTCAAATATCCGATTAATTTATTAACTCGAAGGCGAGAATTGGAGCGTGTTTGTCAAACAGGGCTGATAAGTTTTGTTTTGTCAGCATCCCTGACTTGTTTCGTCATGAATGTCAACTTTCGATAAAGTCGCACATTGAAATTATTGGAAGAACGAGCAAGTAATTGTTAAAAAAAACACCTATGACATCAAAAGAAAATAAAACTAAGCTTACCTTTGTAACTTTTAATTAAAAAACACAACTGACATCTCTCAGTGCCCTCTGTTGTTTTCGTTTATTAAGAGTAACAAAAGGAAACGAGGGGTATATGGCAAGCTAATTTATTTATTTATTTATTGGTGTTTTAAGGTCACATATTTCTGCACAATGGCTAATCATGGCCGCGACAGTTTTATGGGTGAAGGAAGCCGGAGTACCCGGAGAGAACCACCGAGCAACGGCGAGCAACTGTCAGCTCCCCAACATACTGACTCCACTCAAGCAGGGTTAACATTGGTTGAAGACAGTTGCACCATCGACGTGCAGTACGCCTTAGTACACAACGTCACCGTGCCCCCACGTGGACAATGTGGGTGAAGTGTCTTGCCCAAGGACACAACGCGGTTGCCGCAGATGGGATTTGAACCGAGGACCTCTCGGCTTGCAGCCTGCACCTCTACCTACTGAGCCACCGCGCCCCCGGCAAGCTAATTAGAAGCAACTAGTTCACTAACCCTTTACCTAACATGAAAAGCAGACGACACTTGCAAAAATAATTCATGAATAACTAATTTTTTTCATTTTTTGTCTCAAAAACATAGGTTATGACCCCTCGTTGGAACGAGCTCGACGAGCTCGTTCCAACGAGGGGTCATAACCTATGTTTTTGAGACTAAAAATGAAAAAAATACTGAAAATTAATTGGCGATTTTTGAGAATAGCGCTGGCCGGTTTTGGCCGTTACGTTGGGTAAACACCTATCCAATTTGGCGCTTTGTTTCGCGAATATGTTTTTACAGTAATTTGCATGTTTTTATTCTTCCTGGGAAAAGAAATAGCAAAAATCTCATCTCCTAGACTTTTATGGTGATGGAAGGGGCAGTGTCTGTATTATATGTCACGATGCACACACTGTTGACGTAATAAACAAAAAAAAGTTAGAGAATATTAAAATGACGGTGAAAACGTCGTTTTCGTATTTTTAAATGGCTTTCAATAGAGAATAATAGTCAAACATTGAAACTACTTGGAAAGAAAATTGTGAAAAGTCAGCTTCTGTCATTTTATACCACTCCACGGGAATATGAATGAAGTCTGTTAACCCTTTACCTAAAATGAAAAGCAGACGACACTTGTAAACAAAATTCTTCAATAACTATTTTTTTTTCATTTTTGTCTCAAAACATAGGTTATGAACCCCTCATTGGAACGAGCTCTATGTTTTTGAGACAAAAAATGAAAAAATAATGAAAATTAATTGGCGATTTTTGTGAATAGCACTGGCCGGTTTTGACCGTTACGTTGGATAAAGGGTTAAAAGGTGCACACATCGATGCAGAAATTCGCTATAATAATATAATAATATCCGGTTATCCGTGGCCATTATTTAACCCTTTACCCAACGAATCGACAGCATACGCCCGCATAATATGCAAATTCAGCAGTTGAAAAAATATTATTTTTCAAACAATTTCAACAAAACCATATCATGTGACCCCGCGTTGGAACGAGCTCGTCGGGCTTGTTCCAACAAGGGGTCACATGATATGGTTTTGTTGAAATTCATTGAAAACATGATATTTAAAATAATAAATTTTGACATCGTCTGCGTTGGGTAAAGGGTTAACCGAATATGGGATCCAAACTATAGGAATTGGAAATCACTATTCTCAAACTATTCCACAATGTGTATACAAACGAACGTTGTCGAGTACTCGACAACGTTCGTTTGTATACATACTACGGGATAGTTTCTGCGATTACTCAGTACTCACGGAAACTGCCAATCATTAACGAAGTTCTGAACGCCAAAGTCGATCATTTCTAAATATATGCAACGCGGCTTCGGTGTGTAATCTATCACAAAGGAGAAGCGGCAGATTTATAGCGTTTTAAACGTGGAATGACGATCACTATCGATATTTCGGATAACCGGTTGACGGTTTTTCTAATCGGTTAGGTATCTAACTGGTTTCAAATCGATTGTTCGGTTAATCTTTTCAGTACTAATTGATAATAATATTCTTTGTTTGTTTATTAAAGTTCAACGACATTTTCAACAGCCAGGATCATATCGTGTCGTGCAGTTCTGCGGGTTGAGAAAGCCGGAGTAACCGAAGGGAACCACCGAGCAACGGCGAGTAGTTTAGGGAATTCCAAATTACTAACCCAGGGCAAGCAGCGTTAGCATTGACTAAAGGTATATAATGTGCAGAACGCTTTTGTTCACTTGGGGATTTGGGATTTAGTGCTTTGAATAAGGAGACGACGTAGATGACAGGATGGAGCCTACGACTACATTTCGATCTGGAGTCCAATGTTCTTACCAATGCACTACCGCGCTCCCATCATTTCAATTAACAATTAAGATAATCACACTGGTATATCCACCCGGCCCTACACACCAAATTGCGCCCCAAATTTCGAGCTCGATCCAATGAGGGGGTCACATGATATGGTTTTGTTTAAATGTTTTGAAAAAAAGTCGTTTTCAACTGCTGAATTTGCATATTAGGCGGAAGGATGCTGTCGATTTGTTAGGTTTAGGGTTAAACACATTTATTGTACAGCTGCTGGAAGCATAATTTGAAATACCATCGCCAAGATCTCGTATCATATTGTTCACCGTGTGCGTCAAGCCTTTGAGCTGATATCGCTGTTTGCATATACGCCAAAACCTCGACGTGACATCGGTATAATGCGGATTACTTTAAACTTAAATCCCATCAAAATATCTCATACCATCTCTTGTTTGATGAGATGAATATTGGTTGTAGCAGATATGCGAAAAATGTGCTGCAGTGACATTTTGAACTTGAACGCAGGCGCGGAGCCAGGATATCAAAG
Organism: Pictodentalium vernedei; assembly: GCA_031216915.1. Lineage (NCBI taxonomy): Eukaryota > Metazoa > Mollusca > Scaphopoda > Dentaliida > Dentaliidae > Pictodentalium > Pictodentalium vernedei. The sequence goes on along the minus strand of CM062291.1, from coordinate 416,530,599 downwards.
TTAGGGGGAGAGTAATATTTAGGTAGGGCTAGTTCAGCGATCTGAACGTAGCGGCTACCCCGAGGGTAGCCGCTACGTTCACATCGCTGAACTACTAGAAGGGCATACAGAATAGGATGCGCAGCATCGTCCGAGCCACGTAGCGGAACAAGAAAGGGACACCCTCTCTCGCTAGAAAGGAGAGGGATCCTCCGGGGAAAAAAATTTGAAATTCGAGACAAAAAAGAACGCAATTTCCTTGACTCTGAGTCCGTTTGTGTCCATAATTTATAAGTTGTGAAAGGCATCAATAAGTAGGCCACATCACCTGAAATTTGGGAGGGAGGGCTGATATGTAACACCTTTTTGTAAAAATGCACCTCATCCATCCCTTATTTCACAGCATACTATGAGGTTCTCTCAGAGGAAGCGTGAGTCGGCGCGAGGATCCTGATGGCCAGAACACGAAATGCTATTGAGTAGTATCCGTGATGCCTAAGTGTAGGCATGGCAACATGACGGTTCCGAGATAGAGTAAGGGTGAGGTAAGGGATTTTTATAGGGTACCAAATAATCGCATTTATAAAGAAACGAAAAACGTAACCTGATCCGGACGCTACGCGGTTAACGGATGGCAGACACGACTTGCTTATCTAGTTCTCTCGATCTCATGTAGGCAGAATGTTGTCAAGGAGGGCAAAACTGAGGAGCATCGGAGTGGTTATCCTCAGAAAATTATCGTTATACTGTTGGGGTTATTAGTATGTATATGGTAGGGGGTCGGGTGGTGGCTCAGCATCGGCCTTCAAACCGAAAGGGTCACGATTCGACCCCCATCAAGGGTAACCGCGTTGTGTCTTTAGGTAAGGCACTTAATCTCAGTTATCCACATGAGGACACGATAATGCAGTTGAGTTTGGCATACGGCACGTCAGTGGTGCACTTGCCTTCAACCAATGCTAACCTTTCTTGTGCGGAGTTAGTATGTTGGGGAATCTAACAGTTCCTCGCCGCCTCTCGGTTGTTCTCTCTCCGGCTTCCGCCATCCGAAAAACTGTCCGACGCGAGGTGGCCCTGGCTGTTGAAAGTGTCATTAAACCCCAATATGTCCGACACGAGGTGGCCCTGGCTGTTGAAAGTGTCATTAAACGACAATAACACAAAACCAAATATTGTAGGCGATGAGGGGTTATGTGATATACGCTAGTTCGTATTCTAGGGTTTGACCAGGGGCGACGAAGCCCAATAAAAGTGGAGTTGCACAAATTTTTAAGGCTACCGCAGTTCGGGTGAGTGGGAGAAAAGGTTACATTCGTTTATCGGTACATGTACCGTGACGCACTATATTGTTTCGTTAAGATGAGCAGGCCGCGGTGTGGTCACTGTCCTGCCCGTTTCTACTACTTCAGCCTCCGGGTTGGAAGATGGTCGAAGTAGAAGAAACGGACCGAAGTTGGGTTTCTTCGGCCAAATTTTGTTTGGATTTGCAAATAATATACTCTCCCAAAAAAGAAAGTGTGCATGCTAAAAAATAACACTAAAAAAAGATATATTTCATTTTCATTCATGGAAATTTTATTCAATCACAGATGAATCAATTTGTGATCAACACGACAAATTTCATTACGCTACGACGAATACTCTTGGTAAGCCGTATTCTCTCAGCCGGTTGATGACTGTTTGAGGAGGTATCCGTCTCAGTTTAGGGATGTTCCTGGCTGTCGTCGTTGCCGTTTGTTGCCGGTTCCGGAGATGGACGACACGGATATACCGATCTTGTGCAGGGGTGGTAACTCGGGGTCTCCCGGAGCGGGGTCGGTCTCGAACGCCATCATGTTGTGCATGTCGATGGACTAGCCTGTCTACAGTGTTACGGTGGCAGTTCAAATGCTGGGCAACCTCTCTGTGTGTTCTGCCAGCTCTAATCATACCCAGGGCAAGGAGACGTTGATTCATTGTCAATCTTGGCATGCTAATGTGGAGTCGTTTCAATAGCATCGTAAGTTTGAATGTGAACGATAGGAAGGCCTTACTTTAGTGTTTAAATACCCAAGGATTCACACTGCTGCATGCATTTTCAGACTCTCCACGTGCAAAACATGCCTTTTCACAAACGTGCAGCACATCTTTTAACGTTAATGCAATTTTAACGGGAAAAGCTGTTTTTGTGTTCAATATAACTTATTCATGAACAGGTTAACACTCTTTACACCTACGAAATTATTTTTATGGAGTTTGATCAATTTCTGCAATGCACACTTTTTGGGGGGGGGGGGGCGAGTATATATTACAGGAATGCCTGTATATTGGCACGTTTGCCTGCGGCCCATTTTACCTCATTGTGTAACCATGCAACATGTCTGTGGAAAAAGGTGGAGGGGCACGTGTTCTCTTTGCCCCCCCCCCCCCCCCCCCACCCCACCACCTCCTGGATCAGCCGCCTCTGGGTTTGACGTTGTTAAACTTGAGATTGTAATATGGCCGTATGATGGTCTGAGATTTGATATTAGCCACACAACTTTATGAGTTATATTTGTAATATATGTTCTTCGAAAGCTTCTACAACAACTCTTCCAAATGATACGCATACATTTCTGCGTGATTGAAAATTCGGGATTCACCATTGACAACGAAAAAAGTCTCAGAGGACTTTTGGATTAAATTAGTATTGAATCCCCCTACAAATATACAATAGAATTCGCCCAGTCAGTATAACCACTATTGTATCAATTTGTATGTGATAATCCCAATCAGGAACTCTTCGTTAAAATGGTCAAACAAGCAGTCAGTTTTTTAACTCCCTCACGTTGTCGTGTAAAGGCGGCCCCAAATGAAACAGTTTTTGCCACATGCAGCCTGTATGTTGATTTTCTTGTAGGTTGCCCACTTGACTGTATTGATGCTTTTGCCATCTTTTAATCTCTGTGGTGGTTGATATATACACCTGGAACTTAATTAAGCAACCCCTGACATGTTTCATGACAGTGAAGTTGCTGTTACTGATTATTATGCTTTAATGATGGCTATGTCTTGCAGTATATTTCATCTCGTGAAACATGATGTTTCTGGTTGACAGTGTACCCCAAACCCATCCCCTCGTCCACGTGAAGCACACTACCCACGACTGTCACAACAAACACTCACATGCAATATGTGGGTATAAAACAAGAATATTTGTCACTTCTTTTATCAGTAAATGTTGACATGGCAAGAAAGAGACTGTCAAGAGGCACTAAAATGGCAAATCGTTGGCATGCATGCAGCAGGCATGTTGGCTTTTGTCATTCTGTCATCAGCAGACTTGTCCGAAAAAATCAACAAACCAACGTCGTTAAGGACCGACCAAGGCCTGGACAACCCCGAAATACCTTTCCTCGGGAAGATCGAAGTCTGGCACGCCTCGTTAGGCGTGAACCCTTTCTTTCAAGTGGGTTTTGAAACGCCGTTGGCTCCCCAGCAGGCGTTTGTGCACCAGAACTGCCCGAAACCGTCTCAAAGCACTGGGTATGCGGTCCGGAAGGGTCATCAAGCGTCCAGCTCTGTCCGCTCAGCGTCAAAGATGACTTTTGGAGTGGTGTGTGGCACGACAACATTGAAATCTCAGGACATGGAGTGAAGGAGAGACCATTGGTCAGATGAGAGTAGGTTCCTGCTTCACGTCACAGATGGTCGCATGAGGGTGTGTAGGCATAGAAATACTGCTTATGTGCCCAGGAACATCAGAACTACTGTTCCTTATGATGGTAGATCAGTAATGATCTGGGGATGCCTCTCTCATGATTATAAACTTTATATGGTGACTGTACATGGGAATCTCAATGGTCATTAGTACACCCGAGACATTCTCAATCCGGTTGACGTGCTTCATCTTGACAACCACCCGTTGGCTACTCGCCTTGTATTCATGGGCGACAATGCAAGGCCACATCGTTTCCATGCTGTGAGAGCATTCCTTCAGAACAACGCTATTACAACACTATCTTGGCCTGCAATGAGCCCCGATATATACATGGTGCCGTCATAACGTCTGCTGGTTTTCTGTACAATCTTGGCAACCACGTCATCATCTTCTTCAACCAGTTTAAAACTTGGAACATTTCCTCCACGATTGGTAGCTAGTCCAACTTTACTCCAGCAAACTTCCCTTTTGGTACATCGGTGTATTTCTTGAACAGTGCTCCAGGGGTTTTGTTCAGATTTGGTAACTGGCACCACCCCATAGTGCCAGACACCAGAACGAGCAGAGATTGTCGTCGTATACAAAATGACAATCTTCATCTTTCACTAAGGCCACGATGAAGCGGTTATTCGAGATGTAGTGATGCTCATCTTCTGCTAACACGCCGATAGGATGATTCTTTATCTTGTTTACGTAGAGTGTAATGTTAGTCAGTTGGTGAAGGACCCACTTGGAATTGAGTCTTTACTGGCGTGCCCATTCAAGAATATCTTCTTCCTGAATAGTTTCCAGAAAGTTTTCAATGTCGGCTTCATTGCATATCATACGTGACACTTCCAATACTCGAGCGTTGTTTTGCGAAGCATGAAAATACCGCAGTTTTCCAGTTTCATTGTTACGTAGAAAACACCCGTAACTCAAGTTGATCTTGAAACGTAATTCTTGTGGCAGGAATATAGTATTGATGAATTCACAAGCCATGGTCGATATGTTCGTAGTCTGCAGTCGATAGTTATAAAAAAAACTTGAATGTTTCTGTTTGAAGTGTATTGAGTTCGTATGCTACCCCAGTTTTCACGTTATTATGCTAGTGAATTTGTTTATCCAATCAAATTAAGTTACTAAGAGACAGAGACTCCGCAATATTAGGTTCAGGATGGCTGAAAAACACCCAATATTAATTTAATATTTGGTGCCCGTCAGCCATTTTGTTATATCATTATATCCACACGCCTAAGCTTTTAATTTACTCGTACGTACGTGCTGCAGCGCAGTCGTACAGAAGACCCACCATATAAAATAGCCCCGTCGTATAAACATTGCATTCGATTGAATGAAACTGTTATAATAAAATGCCAAACCAGCCCAAAACATTGGCGGTTATAGAACAAGTCACGAGTGATTTATTAGAATGTGGAAGCAAAATTACTCCCCTTGTTGCGTATGTAAACATCGTCCGCTTTCTTTACATTTTTCGAGAAGTGCGCATCATTTAACTATTCGTTGAGTTAACTTCCCCAATGACATTTTAGCATGCCGTGCATAATAAATACGGTACAGGGCGTTTAGTTAGCAGATATGAGAGCGAAGCTTGAGTCCAATATGGAATTAACTGACACCATATATACCATATTAGGCCACCAACAAACTGTGTAACGAATATATCTTACCGACTGCTGCATCGATGCACAGAACTAATAACAACAGCGCTCAAAATTAAATGAGAGAATTCTCACTATATGTTCACGTGTCTTTGCCTTGTTACAATTTATGGGAGAGTGCCTCTCCCATAAATTGTAACAAGGCAAATTCATACATACCAAACAGTTTCATTTCGAAGGTAACATGACACACATCCACAGAATATGAAGCCTTTTAAGTTGCCAAACCTGCACTTCAGACCAAATATGGGCTTCCAACACTCAATCTTTCAACTTGAAGCGTTTATCGGCTACCGCCATTTTGAATAATCAATGAACAAAGGGGAGATTACCCATAGCTGTCAGCGTATATTGATGTTGACAGGCAGTATATGGTTTTATATGCAGTCTGCATGTGACGTCTTTGAACCAATGACATTCCCAGATACTTGTAAGAGGTAAGATATAGTGTCATATACGACTCAGAGAAAACAATACTAGGTTCGGCTTCGCCTCACCTAATATTGTTTTCTCTTCGCCGTATATGACACTGTATCTGTCAATTAAACGCCCTGTAACTTATAATACAGGGTTTTCATCTCTTCACCATCTTCGGTCAGTAAATTCTCATCGAACGCTGTAGGGTCAATATCGATAATGATGGTTGGTCTAGGAATCTTGGCTTCCCTTATTTGTACCGGATCTTCAAAATTTGTACTCGATCTTCAAATTTCCGTTTGGATGGAGGTGACCTGTGCACCACACTCTTATGCCTGTTGAAATGAATCAATTAGTTGCAATTTTTTTCCATACTCCCTACAGGTATATGTACCAAGTCTTTTGGTGGTATTCCAAATTTTCTTTTCTTGTGAAAGTCTTGCGGCAATATGGACACCCAGACTTCTTCTCTTCACTGTGTACATTCCGTACATGGCGATTACGGTTACTATGGTCCTAATAGCTCTTTCCACAGTGGTCACAGTGAAATCAAACTGGTTCCATTTTACTAACAGTTGACGAAGGCAAATGTACTATAGAAAGTTCTCTTGCGACGTGATCAGTTCGGTGGCTGGAAACAGAATGGCGAGGACGTGATTCGTCATCGTATTTATTCATCTCTGACGGTTGTTTTTAAAAATACAGCGTAAATTTGTGGGTCACACAGATTTCAGGTGTTCTGGTTGGTTGGTTTTCAATTATTATGATCGGTAATTTTGTGAAAGTTGATCCTCGGGTATTTGAAAACTTGCACCCAAGCAGCCGTATTTCGATTGTTTGGTGGATAGGAAAACACAGCGCAGCGATTGTTTAAATCACTGACACGGGCAAAACGCACTTGATTCAGCTAAAATCGTTGTCTCATTGAACTATCACAAACTGAACGATTGAATAGAGAAACCGCAATGAGAGAATCAATGTATAAAAAAAAATCCTAAACGGGTGCATACATATCATGGACTTCGCACAAAATGAGTGTTCCAAAATTTAACTTAGAAAAGAAATTCATGACGTCATTTCCGGGGCAATTAGCGGGGTCCAGAAGAACTGGGGCGATCTGACATGGTATACTACTCATATAAAATACCTACTGTTGGTGGTTTTCGGAGGGAGGGGAGGGGGCGGGGGTAAATACCACAATTACCACAATTAACTCATGATTGACAGGAAGTAAGGGGGTCGGTGGCTCATTGGGTAGAGCATTGCCCTTAGACAGAAAGCATTCGGCGCTGTGTCCTTGGGAAAGACACTTAATTCCAGTTGCGGTGATCATGTGCACTCGGTGATGTGGCTAGAGGTTGCGGGGGGGGGGGGGGGGTGTAGAGTAGTGAATTTCCAACTTCGGGAGGGGCCGGGAGGGGGACCCCCCTCCGGTCCCTCATTCTAGTTGGAAATTCACCACCGAGGAAAATTTTGAATACGAACTCATGAATGGGGGCATAAAATTGATTCTTGTAACTGAAATGCCAACACCTTTATGAGAGAATTATCAGGTTCTTATTGTTTGTTATTATTCTGGGAATTGAATATGTGCTAAACAAATGCTCAAGCTGAGAACTTTAAGCAATTCACACTGTCCTAACATTAAATCAGATCTTATGCAGGAATGATCAATTTTCGATGTTTCATCATTTTGTAACTGTGAATGATGGAATTAACTCAGATAACGATTTTACATGAAGTGATTTTCTTGAAGTGCATTTCGAGGATTTTTTTTACGATAAGTAAACGTACTATAGAAATCTCGTACCGATTTACATCATGTATACTTATGAAGCTCGATATTGAGTACACTGTTGTTGTAAATAGTAACAATTAGAATTTTTGCCGATTGGAAACCGAGTTGGAATTTAGGGAAGTAAATGAGACATCAGCATCACCAAATAAGCTCTAAAATCCAGGTAGATGGAATTTCCAACTACTCATGACTTACCCTCCGAATTTCCAACAATTAGAACTTTTGGTCAGGATTGGGGGTGACACCCCCCCCCCCCCCCCCCCTCGTCAGGTCCCTGTGTGCACTGAGGGGTACTGCACGTCGATGGCGTACTGCGTTCAACCGCTGGTAACTCTGCTTATGGCGGTTAGTCAGTTGGAGAGTCTGACAGCTGTTCACCCCGATAGGAGGTTTTCTCTGCATACTCCGTCCTCCTCCACGCGTGTCTGTCTGACATGCTGTGAGCCTTGTTGTTGAAAGTGTCGTTAAACCGCAATAAACAAATAGACTGCAAGGAAATATCAGTTTTCTCGAACCGCCGAAGGCTGCATTCATGAAGTTTCTTTATCCTACAGAATATTAATTACAATAATCTGACCGACTCCTTTCTGTCCTGGTTGGGCTGCAGGATTAAATAATTCATGGCTGACAATTTTCGTCATTAGAAGTGATTTTCAGGAATGTTAGTTCCCCTTAATTTCCTAAAGTTGCCAGTAAATTTAACGCCAAGGGTTTAGGAATTTCATATAAAAACTGAAATTTCGAAATATTATCGAATTTGTATCTTCGATGTGCGCATTTATTTATTTATTTATTTATTTATTTATTTATTTATTTATTTATTTATTCATTTATTTATTTATTTACTTGTGTCAAAGGTCACATATTTCTGCACAATGGCTAATCGTGACCACAACACGGATAAAAAGTCAAGTTCAGCCAACAGTTTATACCCATGTTGCCCATTTTAGTGGACTTCCACCGTAGGCATTGGTTTCCGGGTCCTATTTTACCAGTAAAACAAAGCTTGGTTACAACAGTAAACAAGAAATGCTTTACGTTCCGGGGATGATGTGCGCATAATTTCACAAACGTCAGGTATTGTCCCGTAAAGTAGTATAAAGATACAGAAGCTGAGTTTTTACAGATTTTTTCCCAATCAGTTTCAACGTTTGATTATTAATTTCTTTGAAACCCATTGAAAAATAAAAACAATACATTTTTTACCTCCCTTTAATGTTCTGTGACATTTTTCTGTCCACTTTATTAACAGAGTTCGCATTGTGACATATCATAGTAATTGAGACACGGTCATTTCCTTTTAATATATTAATTAAGGAGGTGAAAGTTGCTATTTTTTCCGGGAAGAAAAAAAAATTGCAAATTACTGTGAAAACGCATTCGTTAAACAAACAGCCAAAGTGGACGTTTTTGTGGGGTTTTGTTTTTTGTTTTTTTTATTTTTTTTTATTCATATGTAAGTTGAATATTTTCAGAAACAGAAAGCTTCAGCATCGCCAATTTTAAAAAAGATACAAACATACTTGGCGTCAACAAGATAGTACTTGTCAGTCTGAGACTGTTACGTTGCAAGCTTTAGTCCAGCTACAAATAATAAAGTAGTTAGATGCATAAACTGCCAGGATGTCGCTTTTCATGAAAACCTGTCCTTGGAGACTTGATCAAGTGCAGAGTAAACAATCAATGAATTCCCATTTGTTCTTATCTCATCGCATCGTTTACTGAATAAGAATAAATGGACATAAGTTCCTGATTCCTATAGTTTTTCAATTGTTCAATAAAGCCACGATACAGTACGTGGAGAGTGGATTTTAACTAAATCACCCGTGGAGTGGAGTTATCACCCTAAGTAGCACTTTCAAGTTCTGCACATGCGGACAAAAACACAAGCAATGTTTCAGCCAATGGACCTCCGGGTTTAACCCGGAGGTCCATTGGCTGGAACTTGGCGTGTGATGTTTATGCTTTGCAACAAATTTATAATTATTACACGAGTGGAATCTCCACTCTGCGGGTGATTTAGTGATAATAGTGATAGTGATTTAGTGATAATACACTCTCCACGTACTGTGTGTTGGAAAAGTATTTCCAGTTTTGCAGGAATAGATAAAAAAATTTATCCCACAAATGGACGTTTATTCGAACAATAAAAGTCTTTGATAAATTGTTGCTTTATTCACCTAGCAGCAGCTGCTAGTCGGCTGATAAATTTTCCCCGTAGGTTTAACACTGAAAGAATTTATTCCTATAGCAGAGACGAACTTGTTGACTTCTGACCTCTACCGCATTCGTGTTGTCATGACCTGTTTTACATTTGTGGGGTGGTGGGGGGGGGGGGGGCATAATGAACCAACGTTTATCAAACGTTGGTCGTCTCTGAAATGTTTAGTTTTAGAATATATGACACATTTCAACTCTGTCTAACAATAAGACGAACAACAATTAACAAAGAAAACACAAAGTAAATCAATCGAAACCAAGCGCTGAAAAGCATACAAGTTCGATTGTGAAAGGCGGGGGCATGATGAGTGATATTTCATTTTCCAAATCAGGAAAGTGTAAATAAACAAATGCACGTGTCGTTTGCTTTGTTTATAAAACTCAAGTTGAGTCGACGACGAAAAAAACAATAATAAACAAAGAACATAAGAAAGATAAACATTGTTCATTTAATAAAGTGTCTTTGCAACTTTAGCTCAAGTTTGTAGGGGAATTATTTTTAGACAGAAATGTATTACAGCGCATTGTTTATTTTTGCCAGTTTTGCTTGTCGATCGAATTGGACCAATGTGCTCCTCACTTCTCGAAGTGTTTTGCAGTGAGTAACAGCACGATTTCGCCGCGACTTCCCTGTAAATGATTTATGGGATAAACAAAATAAGCGTACAGTGGTTTCAAGTAAAAAAAATATTCTACACGTAGGATAAAGAATGAAACCGACTCACCAGAGGCTCGTCGGTTTCATTCTTAATCCTACTTGCAGAATGTTTTTTTACTTTTTATTCTATATGTAAACAGGTATGTTGAAGTTTGTTCTGGTATCAGATAAGAATATTTTGTTTGCTTTCACCTAAAATCACCAGTTTTTAGTAAGCAATAGTTGTATATGGCATTTTTCTTTTAACTCTTACCAACAAATTCAGTAAAATAGTTTTTGCAATAGAACAGTCAAACTAGAGACTCTGGAGAGCCTGAAACGCTCACCTGGACCAAGTTGTCCTAAATGCCCAAAAACAAAAACAAAATCATTTCCGGATTTTGGTCCAAAGTCCCACCCGGACCTCAAATTTTCAGTATAAAAAAAACAACAAAATTTTTTGTCTTAAAATTGACCAAAACGCATAAAAAACAAAAAACTAATTTCCGGATTTTGGTCCAAAATTTCTAAGACGGGGACCCCAAATTTTCAGCCTAAATATGAACCTGGGGACTTGGCTTGAACAAACTTGAATCTCACCCCCTAAGAATGATGCATACCAAATATCAAAAGATTCTCATTGGTAGATCTGAAGAAGAAGATTTTTAAAGAATATTCCTCATACTGCACTAATTTAAACATTTGGGCTCCCATAGAGAGCCCAAATATGGACCCAGAGAATTGATTTCAATAAACGTGTGAAACAATCTTCCAAAGATGTTATATGTGAAATTTGAAAGCTTTTTGGAGCAGTAGTTGTGGAGAAAAGTAACCTTAAATGTTTTTCCCATTACCCACAGTGTTAAAAAATGCTGACTCAGCACTTTTTCAAAGTCCCCAAAAAGTACCCCATGATAAAACTGACAGCAATTTTTTACCATTCCATTCTGTTGGTCCTATGGAAGCTTCACGCCGAATAAGAATTCTCAGTGCCGTGTAGTTTTGGAGATATGGGCGTTTTAATTTTTTTCTATTTTTAGCTCCTGAGGTTCCCACGGGGCAGCGGGAATTTTTTTTTGTTTGTTTGTTTTTTGGCATGAATCAAGTACTTAGGACCCAATAATACCTCATAGCAAATTTGGTTCAAATCGGCCTCTCGGTTCGAAAAATAGAAATTTGGGGTGGGACACAAAATGGGGATCCTGTAGCGAGCCCAAATATTGACCGAGAAAATTTCTTTGAACAAACTTGAATTTTGAGTACCAAAGGAGCTTACATACCAAGTATCACAGCATTCTGACCGGTGGTTCATAAGCTCATACGAAGAAGATTTCAGGAGAAATTGATGCTTTTTAGGCATCACTCTCACAAATTGGGAAGAGGATACTGTATGTCAAATTTGTGTGGGTCTGGGCTAGTGGTTTTGAAGGAGAAGACCGAGTTGCGAAAGTTAACGGACGACGGACGACAAGTGATGGCAAAAGCTCACACTGACTTTCAGTCAGGTGAGCTAAAAATAAATGTGGTATTGTTTCCTTTGTATTGTTATAAAAGGTACATAATTCAGTTTCAGTTTACATTGATAGAGTTTTGAATTTGTATACAAGGTTTTATGTAATATTTTAAATTGTGAACTTTGCAAATATGTGCCATCTGTCAATGTGAATTAGTTTCTGTATAGAAACTGCCAGTTGATAAGCTTTAAGCTTATATTCAGAATCTCATTCCATTTCTACTTGGGTACTGAGAGGAGATTCAGAAAACTGTTCCGAGAAATATCGGATAATATGTTCGACAAACGTTTTTGTAGATTTCAATATATCAATGTATTTGTTTGTAACTTTGGAAATCTTCGTGTGTCCTTTTATCACAGCTTTCCAAAATTTGCTTTAATTACGCCCTGATAAACTGTAAATGGGGTTTTAACCTTATACTTATTTGTGAAGTCAGTAAAGCTTAGGAAGCCTTTGTTCTCAGTCAAGAGATCGTTAAAAAAATAAATGCCGCTTCTCCACCATTATTTGTTAAAGAAGAGTTTATCATGAATTTTTATCTGGTCGTTGTTGAAGATACTTTGTCCGAACATTTTAGACGGGTTTGTGGTGTCTTTGTCATCTAAAAGAGACCAAGTCAACAAAATATCCTTCCAAAATTGATTTAATATTTTTCCTATCCTCTGTAACCGCTTCCTGTGCATATGCCAACTTTTATAATATCCAAAACTCTCAAAGTCATCTAGAATAAGTGTTTTCCATGGAGCCATTACAGATGGGTCTAATAGTTTTTTACCCATATTAACGTAAGTGCATGACTAAATGTAGAGATGTGGGGAAATTTGATTCTGCCGTTTCCTATTGAGGCAATAATTGTATCTCGCTTTATCTTTTCATTTTTGCCGGACCACAAAACAACTGAAAAACCTTGTCTGAATTTTATTTAAGATGTCTTCCGGTGGGTAGGGCAACACGATTAAACAGTGTATTAAAATAAGTAACGCTAGCGTTTTGATGACAGTAGATTTTCCAAGTAATGTTAGGTTATGGAAAGACCAGTCCTTTAGTAATTTTTCAATTTTTTTCATCTTATTTAGATAATTATTTAGAACATAGTTTTGGTTAAATAGTTTGTATTCTATTCCCAAAATCGTAAAAGAATTGGAATGATTCTAGTAAACCTGTTCACGTGTTGGCGCTTCTTCGTCGTAGCCTCGTTTTGAACCAATCCAAATTACATGAGTCTTGTCAAAGTTAATTTTTAAACCGGATATTGTTGAGAATAACATTACTATTTCCAACACATTATTTAATGAGTAACCATCGCCACTGATGAACAAAGTAGAGTCGTCTGCTTACTGACTAATTAAATATTCCGATCTGTTTATTTTGATGCCGTTAATAGTAGGGTTACATTTTAGAGCTGCACTTAAGATTTCTGCACTCAAAATAAAAAGGTACGGTGATAAAGGGTCGCCCTGTCTAACGCCCCGCTGTATATTGAACTTGTCAGATTTATTTATTTATTGGTGTTTAAGGTCACATATTTCTGCACAACGGCTAACCATGACCGTGACAGTTTTACGGGTGGAGGAAGCCGGAGTACCCGGAGAGAACCACCGAGCAACGGCGAGCAACTGTTAGCTCCCCAACATACCAACTCCACACAAGCAGGGTTAGCATTGGTTGAAGACAGGTGCACCATTGACGTGCAGTACGCCTTAGTACACAACGTCACCGTGCTCCCACGTGGGCAATGGGGGTGAAGTGGCTTGCCAAAGGACACAACGCGGTTGCCGCAGGTGGGATTCGAACCGAGGACCTCTCGGCTTGCAGCCTGCACCTCTACCAACTGAGCCACCGCGCCCCCAACTTGTCAGATAGTGACCATTATTCAACACACAGCTGAAAATATTACTATAAAAAGTTTGAAACCAGTTTATTACTGATGGGCCTAAATTTAAAATCCTCGGTGTTTTTTTCTATAAACGACCATTCTAAGAAATCAAAAGCTTTTTCAAAATCTAACAGTGTAAGTATCCCTGGAATATTTTGATTCGCGCATTTAGTGAGAAGATCAAAGGTTAACCTCGTGGATTCTCCAATATATCCACAGTACGTGAAGAGTGTATTATCACTAAATCACCCTCAGAGTGGAGATTCTACCCACGCAGTAATTGCGAATTTGTTGCAGACCATAACAATCACAAGAAAAGTTTCAGCCAATGGACCTCCGGGTTGAACCCGGAGGTCCATTGCCTGCAACATTGCTTGCGTTTTTTTGTCCATATGTACATAATTTGAAAGTGATACTTTGGGTGATAACTCCACTCCGCGGGTGATTTTGTTACAATCCACTCTCCACGCACTGTACCTTTCATAAAACCAAGTTGAGTATCCGAGATAAGTTTTAGAACAACTGCCTTTATTCGGTTAGCTATGGCTGATGATGATAAACCAATTTTTTGTGTTTACATTCATAAGTGATATTGGTCGCTAATCATTTATGTATCTCTTGGGTTTGTTTTGTTTGGATATACATGTTATGATTCCGTTTCTTTGGGTTATTGACAGTTCTTTTCTTGAGTAACCAAAATTAAGTGAATTAATCAAATAAATGCCGATGTCAGTCCAAAAGAATTTATAGAAATCTGACGTAAAGCCATCAGAACCAGGACTTTTATTGATTTTCATAGATTTCAAAACATTTAGCCCTTCCGATACTGATAATGGCCCTTCGAGAGAATTCTTTTCTTCTTCGCACAGGAAGTTTAGGAAAGGATTTTTCTTATCAAAAAACGGTTTCTAGCAAATGCTCCTTGGGTGTTTTGGACGCAAAAAGGCTTTGATAAAATTTGTTTGTTCTTTTAGAATATCTTGTATATCGGTTACTTCTGTTCCGTCGTCAGTTTCTAAAATACGAATTGATTTTTCTCTGTAGTGTTTTTTTTCCAAGTTACAAAAGTATTTTGTAGATTTTTCTCTTTCAACTTTCCATTTAGATTTTGTCTTCAATAGTCTTCCTTGTACTTTCTTGCCCTATTTTTTAGTTCATTTTGGTGGATTCCATGTCTTTGAGAACCTTTACATCTCCCCCATCAAGTGCAGTATTTGACAATCTTAATTTATTTTCTAATTCTTGCTGACTTTTATCCGGAGGCTTTTTCAAGGGAGACGAATATGCTACAGTTTTACCACGAATTATGAGTTTCAGTGTTTCCCAAAAGACTGTCATTAATCCCCTACCCAACGCAGACGATTTCAAAACTTATTATTTAAAATATCATTTTTTAAATTTTTTCAAAAAATTTCATCAAAACCATATCATGTGACCCCTCTTTGGAACGAGCTCGACGAGCTCGTTCCAAAGAGGGGGCCACATGATATGGTTTTGTTGACAATTTCCAAAAAATAATATTTTTTCAGCTGCTGAATTTGCATATCACGCGGGCGGATGTGGGGGATTCGTTGGGTAAAGGGTTAATTGTAAATAAATAAATTATTTTTATTATTATTATTTATTTATTTATTATTATTATTATTATTATTATTATTATTATTATTATTATTATTATTATTATTATTATTATTTATCATGGGAGTAGCAGCAATAGTAGTGGTAGAATATTGATCTACAGTTTTTGCAGCCACATTTTTAACTACCTTAACGTATTCTAGATCACCCAGGAGACTTTTATTGAACTCCCAGATACAATTTCCTCTAGGTTTGTTATCGACAGACAGGCTGATACTTATGGGGTTATGGTCTGAACGATATCGCGTGTGTATGTAAGCTTTTGTAAAGGAAAACTGGAGATCAGATGAGCGAAGGAAGTAATCCAGTCTTGCCATCTTGTTCGCCGGACCTCTCCATGTATAACGTCTCGTCCCCATGTTTTCCAAGCGCCAAACATAATTTCAAATCAATTGTTTTCCTCGAGGGATAATATAACGTTTTATTAGGCTTCAAGTTATTTTTTCTGCCTATAGGTGATCGTATCAATTTCATTATCCTGTGGTACATTCCAATCGCCACCTATTATTACCGCGTTATTGTCACGCGCAATGTTGGTAGGTGTGATACTGATAGATATTCTTAACGACGGATTATTTATAAACTGGTTGCGTCTAATTAGCTTCCCGTAAAAGACAAGTTTCCCTTTGTTACTTTTAATAACGAAAACGACAAACAGTTCCGAGATCTGTACGTTGTTTTCGTTTATTACAAGCAACAAAAAGAAAATTGGCTTTATTTTCTACTACTACTTTCTCATCAATTACTTGCAGCTCAATTGGTTCTTCCACACTCGTCCAGTAGTTACAGGGGAGATAATTTTACAGAACGTCGATTTTCGGGGTGGCTGTCCCTTCTATCGATTTGCCGTGTGTTTTGTTGCCTCGTCGTGGAACGACATATTTTATTTTGTGCACAAAATATAAAAATGGAGTTGAAAAAACTATTTTCGAGAACTCCAAATAACTACGGGTAGGGGGTGAGAATTCATCCGCCACGCAGATATCAGCCTTATGGTTTGTTTGTTTGTATGTTTCTTTGTTTATTGGTATTTAGCGACACTTTCTACAGCCAATGTCACATCGTGTCAGACAGGAGGCCGAAGTACGCGGAGATAACCACCGGGCAGAGGCGAGCAACTGTCGGATTCTCCAGCTTACTAACTCGGGTTGAAGGAAAGTGCACCATCGACGTGAAGTACGTAATAGTACTCAGTACTACCGCGCCCCCATGTGGGGAATCAGGATTAACCCTTTGAGACTTTAAATATTCTGACGCTCAAACGTCACTGGGAATTCAGTTTCTTCAACGTTTTTCAAAATGCGACGTCAAACGTAGGAAAGTACAAATATAGAGAATCTCTAAAAAAGACTGAATGTTGTCAGAGCTCACGTGAACAAATCTGTCAGATGACATGTTGCTTGTAAACAATGTTTTTGAATTCGTAACGTCATCACGGCTGACAGACGCCGGAACATGGACTGTCTCATTTTCTGAAATTGAACTGAGACGCTCGACTGGTAAATACACTCGGAAGACAGTTCCATCCACCTCAGCCGTGCAGAATTTTCCATTTGTCGGTTCTATGACCCTTAGAACTTTTCCGACACCAATTCCATCGATTTTAACAAGTGAATTGACTTTGAAATTTTGAACGCCGTCATCCATGTTTATGAATATTCAACGCGTAGGAAGACGCATACCAATTAAGGTGATTCGCCGGTCATTAAACTCACGTGAAAAATCTCCTGGATTTCTGACCCGTGTATAATATTCCTGTTCTCAACTTGGTTATGAGGCAGTGCTTATGTGATAAAACAAGATATTTTTCACATTGGTGATTATCTGGTTGAGAGCTAGATTATTTTTGGTGGTCTGAATTTGTTTCTCAAAATTAGTTTTATTACAAATTATTGGAGAGTGCCCACAGGCGCTCTCCAATATTTTGTAATAAAACAAATTTATATAAACGAAATATTATTTGTGTTTGACTGAATATGAAATATAAGCAAGGAAAGTGTTGGTTTTTGCTTTGGTATCCTCATTTTTTTTTTGAAAGCCCTGATAGTGGCTTCTTGCACTCAACCAGTTAAGAAGTCTTGACAGCAAGATTATATTAGTAGTCATGTTCCATATATAACATTCTTTGACTCAGTACGTCGTGGAACTATGCTTTGTATGATACACAGTCAAGTCGCTATAATTAGGTATTCTCGGTCTATCCAATATCTCTTCAATAACTGTGATCCTTATATGCTCGGTCATTTTGTAAATAATACAAAATTGCTCAACTTAAAAACTGTTTTCGAATGCACGATCTGCTGTCGAGAAATTCTTCTATTTTTACAAGGGGCGACAGGAAGACAGCTAACATTGCCATGTCGCTTCCTTGCAGTATATCAAAGTATGTTAAAATGAATTGTTTAATTTTCCTACTGTACTTTATATGTAATTTATATACTGTGAATAAAGGTGAAAAATTGAATTAGTATTTCAAGCTGCGATAACATTTTGCTCAACGGTTGTCACTGAGCATTATTCGGGTGAAAATAGGAATTGAGGTTAAAACTTTAAAAAATCGAAAAATAATAACAAAACAAATGACCACAAAGGATCAACGCGCTGTTTGATTTCGCACGTCATAAGACAAACAAAAATATCAAAGGGTTAAGTGTCTTGCCCAAGGACACATCGCAGTTACCTCTGGATAGGATCGAACCGTCGATTAAAGTCCAGAGCTCCAACCGGTGAGCCACATCTCTCCCATCAAGCTTATGGTAAACTAGGGGATTACCAGACACCTCGTAATCCCCTAGTTTACCATAAAGTTGACGAGATATGACTAACATGAAAACAATGTCATTGAAAACGGACGCCATTTCTTTTTCCAATTGATCCTTTGTGTTGACGATTTCTTTATCTTGATCTCTTGCTTCGTAATAACTTCTGTGACATTTGCTGTTTATAGAATTGCGTAGGAAAAATTCATGTACACTTTGAAATGGGTTAACAAAATTAGAAGGTGGGAAGAAATAATAACGTTATGAGGGATTGTCATCGGCTTGATATATGCTAGGAACGTCACAATGACATGGAGTGCGTAAACGCAAATCTTCACGTTATTGTTTTCATTTGCCCTTCATATAGATCGCTTACACATAGATTACGATGTCTGTATGATCCGATTGACATTGCTCAGACGCGCCAATGCAGATTATAACAGAATCTTTACTATAACATGATGGAGATATTGCACAAACATTCTTTGATGTCTCGGCCAAAACTAACTTGAACTGTCCTTTGGGTGCAAAGGTCGACCGGTTTGCTTTAGAATAGCACAAACTGTATGCAGAAGCCTTGATTCAAAGCTGTTTGCATCTCCTATTCCAATTTTCGTGTAATTAGACATTCCTCGCCCAAAGGAGTGCTTGGGCTTTCGTCTCAATCATGCTACCTTGTAGTTAGACGGTGTAATTTTTTTTATTTATTTAATTATTTATTTATTGGTATTTAAGGTCACATACTTATGCACAATGGCTAACCGTGACAGTGACAGTTTTACGTGTGGAGAAAGCCGGAGTACCCAGAGAGAAACACCGAGCATCGACGAGCAGCTGTCAGCTCCCCAACATTCTAACTCTGTTCAAGGTCCTCTCAAGCAGGGTTACAGAGGTTGAAGACATGTGCACCATCGACGTGCAGTACGCCTTAGTACACGGCGTCATCGTGCTCCCATGTAGGCAACTGGGATAAAGTGCCTAGCCCATGGACACAACGTGGGTCGCCCGGATGGGGATCGAACTCGGAACCTCTAGCATGGAAGTCCAACAGTCTACCACTGAGCCACCGCGCCCCCCAAATTTTTTTATTAACTGGTTGTGTGCTAGAAGCTATTACCAGGGCTTTAAAAAAAACTGAGGGTACCAGTGCAAAAGCCAACCTCGTGTTCCACATTCAGTCAAACGCAAATAATATTTTGTTTATATGAATTTGTTCTATTTCAAATTATTGGAGAGGGCCCACGGGCACTCTCCAATAATTTGTAATAAAATAAATTTTGAGGAACATATTCAGATCACCAAACATAATTTAGTCCTCAACCAGTTAAAATAGTCGCATTAGCAGTTACGGGGATCCCACTTTACGGCGTTTATGATTAAATACTGGAACAGGTAGGATGAACACTTTCCAGTGATGGATCATAAAGTACGTTCTGGCTTCGAGTTTTATCCTTCCATGATGGCACAAGTGCCATATCGATTAGCACATTCACACGCGTGTGTCGTTCTGTGTTTATTATAGGCCTTCACGTCTATAAAAAGCAATTATTACAAGGACACTCAGCAATTCATTTGACAATTATCAACAAAAACAACACATTTAATCGCCAATCAAATTTGCAAGGGGAACCCGTGTTACTATTTCGCACCCTGAGTTCCAATGTGTTCTATGTGCCTACTGGCACATAGAACACATTGGAACTCAAGGAACGATTTCCAGCTGTCGCTAGAGATTCAAATTGTAATTGTGGTGCACGATTTGTAGAAAATTTCAGTGAAATTTTGCTTCCATTCAAAAATAGTTCGTCAACGATTTCCATTCTGCACATGTGTGCGGAACAGATTTTCATTTTCCGCATGGTTTAACGTTGCTGCAGATGGAGATTACATAGAACAGGTGTGTAATAAAATAAGTGAAGTGAATGAGGTGGTTCCACGCTGCTGTATGAAAGTAACTTCCATCCGTTCTTCGGAGAATTGGATTTTCGGAATATCGAAACCTTATGAGTATTTGGCCTTCAGTATATCGGTACCTCAGAGTATTGGACCTTTGAAATTTAAGTACGTAACCAGTGCTGGGAAGAGGTTGGGGCCCGGAACTTTGGAGGGTCCGGGCTTGGCCCAGGAGTCCATGATTCTTGGGCAGGACTGTGCCCACACATTTCTGACTCCTGTACCAACAGTTAAGAAGGTGGCTGTATCATGAATGGAGCACTGCACTTGATCAACGGTTGTAATTTTGGACTGTTTGATTCTTGACGTAATAAAGTTATCATTTCAAGAATTGTGCAGTCAAAAGCTCTAACCCAAGGTCACTGGATACTCACTGATGAACTTCCAAACCTGAAACAAGCTGCTAAAAAAACGCCATTTAGGCGGCCAAAATACAACGTGATTTTCCATCCAAAAAGCCGCCAGAAGTCTCCATTTAAAAACTGATTTCAAAATTTTTGGGGGGGAATCCCAACTCCCCCCCCCCCCCTCCAAACCCACTTATCATTGATCGCACCTTCAGCACTTGCGGCAGATGCCTTTGGCATCAGTATCCCGACACTTTCGAAAGGGGGCCCGCCACATAATTAGCCTTCTCGCACGAATTTCCTCTCCCCGGTCCTGTACTTAACTTTTTTAGAGGCAAAGCCTCCAGACGGAACGACAATGCAGTAAAAGACTCGGAATTGGGCCTATAGATTTCGTACACATCGTAATTCAGCGGAATTGTTTTTGCCTTTTTGAATGTTGTATTTGAAGGTAAGAAATTGTTGCGCCAGCAGCTTGAATGGACGAAATTTATATATTTATCAATTAAATTACGATCGTTATCGACATAACAGATTTATTTATTTATTGGTATTTAATGTCACTTTGGGCATCTTTGGCTATATCATGACTTCAACATAGGTATGAAGCCAAGTTTAGTCAATCGTTTTTATTAATGCTGCCCACTTTAGAGGACTTCCACCGAAGGCGTTGGTCCGGATTCGGTTTTACCGGTAAAGCAGGACTTGTTTACAGCAGTAAACAAGCAGTGTTGCACTTCCCTGAGGCAGATGTAAGAGATAACCCATTGATATGTTTTCTAGTCCATTAGACTTGTAATCTTCAGCGCAGGAGCGTAGCGGAAATGGATTAGGGGAAGTGTATAAACCTGATTTGTCCCAAATGTGGGGTTCAAGTCCCGACTAATAAAATATTCCACCTACATCATCAAGGCATGCCTTCTCCGAAGACATGCCTTGGTGGCGTACTTGGAATAATTGTCAATCGGCATTATAGTTAAAAAGCTCAATACTTCTTAGAAATGTATTTGTGGATAAATAAAATATACAGGTAGTAGTCGTGAAGCAATATCTTATTTACTTAGTAGTCGTGAAGCAATATCTTATTTACTTAACGCATACTATACTCCGTGGGGGCGCGGTGGCTCGGGAGGTAGAGGTGCAGGTTGCATGTCGAGAGGTTCTCGGTTCTTACACCCACATGCGGCAACCGCGTTGTGTCCTTGAGCAAGACACTTCACCCACCATTGCCCACGTGGGGGCTGGGTGGCGTTGTGTACTAAGGTGTACTGCACGTCGATGGTGCACTTGTCTTCAACCAGTGCTAACCCTGCTCGTGTGGAGTTAGTATGTTGGGGAGCTGACAGTTGTTCGGTGGTTCTCTCCGGGTACTCCGGCTTCCTCCACCCATAAAAAACTGTTATGATCAAGATTAGCCATTGTGCAGAAATATGTGTCCTTAAACACCAATCAATAAATAAATATCATACTCTGTATTGGTCATACTGATGACCCCCCCCCCCCCCCCCCTTCCCTCCCCAATCAGCAATTGCCCAAATCGAGTATCATAGCCGTTCGTTTGTATGACCGCCTGTTTGTTTGTGACGCAAGACCAAGTATCGAAAGCAGTCTAGAAAGTGCATGATTAACCTTTTGAACCCGAGCGGCCGCTTTCCGGTCCAGAAACAAGATGTGTCATACTTTCATTTAGTAGGATGGCTGCTGAGTTAAAGTGTAAGGCTGAACGTTGAAAATATTAATTGCTCTATCCCCAAATAATAAATATGGACTCTTCCAATTGACAGGGAAGATACCATCAGGGTTCAAAGTGATTCGATGTCTAAGACTCCAGTCAAGACTAAAATGCCCCGCTGGACAATCATCGGAGGGTTGGGTGAGGGTGCCACACGCCCCCTAAACTCCATTCGCTATGCCCCTGCGTTTGTGAACTAGTAGTCAAGCTAACTCTCTCACTACACACCACTTCATTTCATAACTTATTCACTTCTTTCTTTTATTCTTTGATTTTTTTATAAATAAAATATAGTAGATTTATTAAGAAATGGGAGTCAATAGTTGAGTGCTCGTCAAGTATTTGTTAAGGCGAAGGAAAACGAATACTGCGCCGCGGGGATTTACTCCATTCGCCCAATCAAAGTTTATAGGGAACATAAGTAATCCTGTTTTCATGTTGGATGAACTTCTCACTCTTATAGTTTGACCGTCAAATATACTAAGCATACCATAACGAGGTAACAGAGCCTCTTTTTGGTACAATGATTGAATTCTGGGAGAAAAAGATGAATGGTAACTTTGTGAATGAGTCTGATCGATCTTGGAACACTTTCTTTCGCACGTCACAAACATTGTGTTTAGTGCATGTTTGAGATTGCACGAATTTAGAGCGATTTAATAAATTCTGGTCGATATTTTTTCTGCCCTGTTGCACTTAGTAATTTCTTTATCGATTTTGGAGGCTGAACAAAAATCTGATATGAATGTTCACTTTAGAATGAGCTTGCCTCACCAAAGGAAACCGTTCTGACGTCTTTTTAAAATTGCATCTCAAACAAAGCACTCTTGCTCAAATACTTTTTTCTGTTGACGTTTGATGAAACTTAAAATACGTGTTTATAGACCCATCCCTGACTTATGACGTCATGAAAATCGACTTTTGGTAAAGTTATTTTCCCTGAAATTAACACTTTTGGCGCGACAGGCAGCTGAAGTCGATAGCACGCCAACCCGCGGTAGGCAACTATAGTCGCCATTTTAGACAACTATTTATGTCCATCTCCAAGTTCTATCAATAAAACATCAACGCATTCCTTTGTTTCGTGCACGATTTTTATTCTGTCCAAGAACAGCTATATTGTCGTTGGAAAGCACAAAGGTGCCAACTGCAACGCATCTGCGTTGCAGTTGGCACCTTTACGCTTTGGAATGACTATTTCACATTGTCTCTAATAATATAGACGCTACTGTGTTATTTTGACTGCAAAAATACAGAAATCAGTAGAGAATGGCCCCATAAGATCCGACTAAAATGTACGGCAATATATACATAAAATATATAAAAAACAAATCATTATCCAGTTCTGAAAAACAAACACTCTATGAGATCCCAGGAACGCTTTTAAGAATTATAAATCTTTAATCTGATAAACCGTATTTTAGTCAAATTCCTGAAAATTATTACGCGCTGAGAATTCTGTTTCTCGGGATAATCCGCGCCAAAAGAGTTAATAGACGGCCGATGAAGGGCCTATTAAGAAGCATGTAATTGTGGGAAAACGCCTATGAAATCAGTAGAAAATAAAGTTTCCTTTTTGAAACCGAAGATGCTGAAAGTGACTTAAAACATCAATAATAAATAAATAAATCATTCAGAGGAGATTTCCTTTATTAACACTAAAAATAAGCTCTCAGGCCACTAGTCTAAAATCTATAAGGGATCCGACGCTGTTATGGGCTGGGCGCTTACTCCCACTATTCGTGGAGTTTGTGTGCGACTGATTTAATATGATACCATAATACAATACGCAACCTTTCTATAAGGGGCCCGCAGACCCCTCAACCTTTCAGGAGACTTTGGCGGCCACAGAATCTCAACGATTTCGACTGGATGTATCGGGGCTCCACCTAATCACAATTCCTAGACCCGTCACGGCTGTTGCATCGAACTCATTCAGTGTATAAACAACTAATATTAACGACAATGAACCAACCAATACAACCAAACTATCATCAATTGAAATACTTTGAGCTCGATGGTTGAGTGGTTATGGCATTGGGCTTCAAACCGAAACGTCCAGGGTTCGATCTCCACCAGGGGCAACTGCGCTGTGTTCTGGACAATGGACATAATCCCAACCACCCATGTGGGAACATGGTGGCGCTGTGTACAATGCTAACTCAGCTTGAACGGCTTTAGTGCGATGTGGAATCTGACAGTTGCTCGCCGCTGTTCGGTGGTTCTCTCCGGATACTCCGGCTTCCTCCACCCGTAAAACTGTCCGACAGAGGTGACCCTAGCTGTCAAATAAACCCCAATAAAAACTAAAATACTATGGTGTGAAGCGGGAGTGAGGATCTGTGAGGTTCTGTATGCAAAAAGATCTGAAAAAAGCTGTGTGTATGCACAGTTTGCAGACCAGTACAATCTGTGTATCAGTGTATGATGATTCTCAGACCAGTACAGTCCGTGTATTAGTGTTATGAAGATTCTCGTGAATTATCGCTGTGAGTCACTGATTGTGGATCACTGCGCATCAGTTTGTTGTTTATTTGAGTGGAACGTCGAAAGTATTTGGTTGGAGCGGTCCACCAAAAAGTAGCGAGTAAATGTAAGACGCTTCACCTTACTTTCCCGGCGTAAGCAGGGTTTGTTTCAAGGCAAGCGAACTGTCGACGTGTTGTAGATCTCAGTTTATTACACGCCTGTTCAATGAAGTACCCATCTACAGCAAGTCTATCACAACCTTTGCAACGCAATAGACAACAACATGCAAACCTGTGGCGTTTTCTGTGATATTTCCAAGGCTTTTGATAGGGTATGGCACAAAGAATTAATTTTTAAACTAAAGCAGTATGGGGTTTCTGGTCCACTCCTACGATGGTTTCATAGTTACCTTACAAACCGAAGGCAAATGGTGAAAATTAACGGCTGCAAATCGGATTATAAAGATATAGAAGCTGGAGTCCCACAAGGTTCCGTTCTTGGCCCTTTTTTATTTCTGGTGTACATTGACGACATAGCCTACTATATCGAGTCTGTTGCTCGACTGTTCGCTGATGATACTTGTCTGACAGAGTCATCTTCTGGTACTCATAGAATTCAGTCTAAAATGAACAGCGAACTCCACAAAATTGACAAATGGGTTTACACGTGGTTGGTCACATTTAATGCTAAAAAAACTAACGATATACTATTTACACTCAGCAGGAATGTTATATTTCCAAATGTTGTTTTCAACAGCGAAACACTACATTTTGTTGCTGTTCACAAACATTTGGGGTTATCTATCCAATCCAACTTAAGTTGGGAAGCCCATATAAATGATATCTGTAAAAAGGCTTGTGCAAGACTTTCTCATTTGAGAAAATTGAAGCACATTTGTAACCGACAGATCCTGGGAAAGATGAATAATTCTTTCGTACTACCAATATTAGAGTACGGTAGTCCTGTTTTGTGCGGTGCTCCGCAACATTTACTGAAGCGCCTTGAGGATATACACTGCGATGCCGCACGAATCGTATCGGGTCTGACACAATCAGTATCACACGATCGCCTCTTGTTAGAAGTTGGGTGGAATAATCTAGAAACAAGACAACACGTTCAAAAGATGTGTATCTTTTACAAAATCATACACAACGATGCGCCAGATTTTCTCTATGAACTTCTACCACCGCAGGTTTGTGACACTTCGTCTTATAACCTTCGCAATTCGTCAAATTTCATGCCTTACAGCATGCGAACTGAGCTATTTAAACGATCATTCTTTCCGTCTTGCACGAAAACGTGGATCAATTTATCCCAATCAGTGCGAAATTGCTCATCGCTTACTGAATTCAAAAAACTCACATAGCCCCCCCCCCCCCCCCCCTCCCCCCTCCATCCCGTATGCAGACCACCTGTATATTTCTCGCATGGTTCTAGAAAACACAATATCATTCACAGTAGAACTAGAACTGGTTGTAGTGAACTGAAAAGTGATAGATTCCTCAATTACATCTCTGAATGTCCATATTGTCCACATTGTATAACTGTTGTTGAGGACGCAGAACATTATTTCCTTGTCACCCATCGTATTCAAA
The DNA here is from genome assembly GCA_031216915.1 of Pictodentalium vernedei. Taxonomy (NCBI): domain Eukaryota; kingdom Metazoa; phylum Mollusca; class Scaphopoda; order Dentaliida; family Dentaliidae; genus Pictodentalium; species Pictodentalium vernedei. The sequence goes on along the minus strand of CM062291.1, from coordinate 416,504,325 downwards.
CGCTCGTAACGCTCTTATTGGTAATTTATCAAATCTTAATATTACTCTGAATTCGGTGGATAATCTATTGTACGGTGACCCGGTGTTAGAAACCAAAACTAACACTTTGATTTTTAAATTTGTGCAACAATTTATTTGTAGGACTGGGAGGTTCGACAACGACTTTCCCATCTCGTAATATTTGCAAAACAAAGCTGACTCAAGGTATCCACTTCAATATAGAATACGCATGGAGGGGACACGGAATGGACGCGTCATCGGCGTGACGTTGAGCCAGCGCATCAGTACACAGATTGTGCTTGTGGCCTGGGTCGCTGACGCGGTGTTTCCTCTACCTCTTGTGTGAACCAGCATGGATCTAATGAGACACGTCCCTAAGCTGCAGTACAGAAGGCGAAGAAATGATTATGATTATTATTATTATTATTATTATATTATTATTACTATTATTACTGTTATTATTATTATTATTATTATTTTAACACATCGTAATCAGAACAGCGCCCAAGCGACCTTTGGCTTTGAATATTAATTGATTCAAATCGAGAGAGACACAGAATGCAAAAGGGACATCAACAGTTTTTCTTTCTTTCTTTCTTTCTTCCTTTTTTCTGTCTTTGTTTACTGCTACATATTCATATTTATTTATACACATACACGCATATATATATAAACCCAATCAAATAGTTTATTTTACATTTATGAATTTCAAAAACTTGTTTGTTTCGCCATTGTAACATTTTCTGTATTCATGTTATGGAAGCGGAGATTTTTACTAAGTGGAAAGCACTTGTCCTCCTATCCCTTTTTGCTCATTAGTTATGGCAAATAAAAATATGTTTAAATTAACAGCAACACTAAACCATGCGGAAAATGAAAATCCGTTCCGTACATATGCGCCGAACAGAAATTATTGACGAACTATTTTTAAATAGAAGCGAAATTTTACTGGAATTTTCTACAAATCCTGCACTGCAATTACAATTTGAATCGCTAGCGGTAGCTAAAATAGTAACACGGGTTCCCTTCGCAAATTTGTTTGGAGATAAAATGTGTTCTTTTTGTTGATAGTTCGTCCCTAAGTTCCAATGTGGTCTATGTGCCTACTGGCAGCCTACTGGCACATAGGCCACATTGGAACTCAGGGCACGAGTTTTCAAATGAATTGCTGAGTGTCCTTCTAATAATTGTTTTTATAGACGTGAAGGCGTGTAATAAACACCGAACGACATATGCGGTCGAATGGGTTGATCGATATTGCCCTCGTGCCATCGCGAAAGGATAGAACTCGAAACCTGCAGCCTCTCGTTTTATACTTCCGCGCTGGCACTCGTGCCATATCGATTAACTCATTCACACGCGTGTGTCGTTCTATGTATACACGGCACCACCGTGCTTCTACTTGGGCAGTCGAGATAAGTGCTTTTCCCAAAGACAACATTGATGACTCGCGTCACAATCGAACCGGCAAGCTCTCTTGATGGATTGCGGCATTATCACACTGAACGCGATGTATTTATAGAGGATCTCTAATGATTCACGATTCCATATGAACATTCTAAACCGAGTTCATTAAGATCGACCTGAACCGAGGCTCAGAAATTCCATGTCAAATCGTGACGAATTTGATATTCTTTTTATCACATAATGTGTAATTTAACCTTTAACTTGAGGACTAAACTGCCCAGCGCTATTCACAAAAATCGCCAAACAATTTAATTATTTTTTTAACATTTACCTTGAATGCATAGCTTATGACCCTCATTGGAACGTGCTCGTCATTTCCGTGGCAAAAATGGAAATGTTTACTTATTTAAGAAATGTTTTTTTTGTGCAGTTGTCGTCTGCTCTTTGCATTAGGTAAACAGTTAATAAAATATTTTTAAAAACTATTAATTCAATTCCACTTCCGAAACTAACTCACTTACGATGTCGAAGTTGACCTCTGACGTCATTAATATATTAGACGTGTTGTGAACGATATTTTTCGCATTGAACAATTTAGTAGTAATTATGGGATAAATTGTTCCTAATGTCCAGAGTGAAACACAGTGGCGGCTCCAAGGTGGGGGCGGGGGGGGCTGTATAGGGGGTACTTACCCCACCACTTTTTTCGCCAAGCGTAGTAAAAAAATACTATCATTTTAATTTTTGTGTTGAACGTTGCGGTGTAATGATGGCTATGCTTAATTCAATATTCCCAAGTGCCCTAAATCAGAGAAGTTTTTAAATTATGTTTGTGTGTGCTCCCCCCCCCCCCCCCCCCTCACACACACACACACCAGCTGCAAACAACAAACAAGAGTCGAGGGCCCAACCAAATTGCTACAAGGCGTGCCGCGTTCAAACGGTCTGAAACATACCGCTTAAGAGTATTCGAGGAATGCTAGAATCGAGAGCGTGCAACGCATCCGTTTGGAATGCAGCCTACTTTCATTTTCGATTTGAGTGTCGTTTGGTGCTTTGTGCTTGCACTTTACAACAGCGTTCTTCCGTTAAAATGTCACAATGTATGACATTTTCTATAACTGAAATACCTAACCAATAAGTTTCAAAAGGATAAAACTGTTTTAATTTGTCTGAGAATGCTCCAGGGAGCACCATTTACAACGTTAGTTTTAAAAATTTTCTCAACTTCGGCAGGGGACATCCCTCCCGAAACCCATCCCGGCTCGGCAGGTAGCCGAGCCGGGGTGGGTTTCGGGAGGGGTGTCCCCTGTGCGGCGGGCAATACCCAACTGTACCTCCTCACTTCTGTAACTCTGGCGCCGCCACCGCTGAAACATACATAACATAAACTCACAAACCATAATTTTGTCGCAGCGATTCATTGCGACAAAATTGTCATTAGTGACTTGGTGTTTCATTTTGCACCTCGGTATCAGTGTAGCTAATACAATACAGTTGTCACCCTTGTGCTGGTGACAGATGGGCCTTATTTCCACGCTCGAGTCACGCCATGTTTTCAAAGTGCTTGAACCCATGTGTAACGTGGCATGTCGAGAGCGTGGTGGAGAAAAAAACTTCATGTCTTGGTGCGCAGAAGCAACAAATCTTTCATTATACCAAACGACCAGCCATGTAGCATGTGCCATTATTTATATTTATTTATTGGTGTTTAAGGTCACATACTTGTGCACAATGGCTAATCATGACCGTGACAGTTTTACGGGTGGAGGAAGCCGGAATACCCGGAGAGAACCACCGAGCAACGACGAGCAGCTGCCAGCTCCCCAACATCGTAACCCCGCACTGCAGCACAGGCATGGTCAGATTGGCCGTAAAACTATCCGACACATTAGCGTTCAATCAAGAAAAGGACAAGTACAGAATAGTCAAATTACCTTGCCCGTGGTTTCTAGTCAAGTCTTGGCTGCCTCTAGAGGCAGCCAACACTTGGCTAGAAATCACAGCTTACCCCATGGCTGACGATTTTCGTTATTGGAAGAGATTTACGGCAACGTTAGCTCCCCTTGTTGTCCTAAAGTTGTCAGTAACTTTAACTCTAATGGAATTCGATATAAAAATTGAAATTTTGAAATGTTAGAGAATTTGTATCATCGATGTGCGTATCATTTCACAAACTTCAGAGAGTTACATGAAGAGTACTATAAAAAATACAGAAATACAGAAGCTTTTGTCCCAATCGGTTTTTTCTCTGTTAAAATCCAATTTAAAATAGGAAAACGGCGTTTTCACCATCTTTTGAGGGAGCTCTCTGTTGTTTTCATTTATTGAAAATAGCAAAAGGAAACCTGAATTTATTTTCTACTGATGTCACAGATGTTTTTCTCAAAAATTGCTTGTTTCGTAATTGGACCTTCCCCGCTCATCTAATAATTCCATGTGAGATAACGTTATCGAAAGTCGATTTACATGACGATAAAAGTCAGGGATTCACAAGGTGAGGTTTGTAGTAAAATTGCTGGACAATTTCCAAGAAACTTTTGGGTTAAAACCTATTCTGTATATTTCTATTACATTTATTGTTCGAGCACGTCTTATAGAATCTCTTAGTTTATCAAGATTTTTCTAGATGGGTATTTGTCGCTATTCTTATTTTCAAATCAGGCGAGCGATAGAGAGCGAAGTCGATTGTTTGCCCCAGAACTACAGGTTTGGTACAGCAAGCAATAATGCGTCATCTAAATTCAAACAACTGCTTCAAAACGCGGATTCCAAACACAAAGAACAAGACACAGTCAGAAATTAAATACACACACATTATGTATGAAAATGAAGGTTATCATGTATAGAACTCGCAAACGATATGCAACCAACTCGCAGAATTGACAGCAGGCATCAGTGGTTCCCGGAAGACTGCTAGCGTTTTCGTACCAGAACAGATAATTAAATAATACTTCGCGAGAACAACCCGTGGCTGAATATGCTGCAGACATCCAACAAAGCTAGGAAATCAAAATTCTTCAAAACGTAGCGACAAAGCTGCGTGAGGGTAAATTCCTAAATTCTTGGCTTTGTTTTGTTTTCTGTTTTCAAGGCCGAAAGGCCCTCTACAACAACGTTAAAAAATTTAACCAAGTTAATAACGTTTAACTTTGAAGATTATAATTGTATAATATGTAGCATTGCGTCGTTATCTTGTGTTAACCCAATCCAGATCGTGCGTGCCGATGACGTCGAATTTTGCGCCATTTGACGAAATTGAAAAACACGAATAATTTAGATGTTCGTCAATTATAGACGACCCATTGATTTGGTGGAGATACCACGAAGCCCTCCAACCAAAGTTGGCGAAGTTGGCCCGCCGATATTTGGCGATACAGCAATATCAGCTTCATCCGAATGCCTATTTTCCATGTAAGGACCGGCATTCGAGAAACGGCGGTTGTCTCTAAGTATATGACAGAAGCCATTGTATTCTTAAATGAAAACATCGCTGAATGTTAGAATTTACGATAACCTGAGGGAACTACATTAACTAGTTGTCCCTGGGTTTCAATGTGTTCTATGTGCCATTAGGCTGCCAGTAGGTACATAGAACACATTGGAAGTCAAGAGACGAACTGTACGTAAGTTCAATCATATTCAAATTCAAATCAATAAAAATGGGCGAAGTTATTAAAATTTTGTTCATTTTAACATTTAACTTCATTTAACTCGTTAACGCGGAATTATTTAACACGCTAACGTGTGAAGGAAAATTTTAATTTCTCCCAGCCCTGATAATGAGACTGGTCGCCTTCACAGTACACATTAGTATTTTATGGAGACTGCACAGTTGTCATATTACTTCCAAGGTATCATGACACCTTTTTGAATTTCATAGAATTATGCGATTATTTTTCGATTAAAATTCGTGATATAACGTGACATACACATGTCCGTCGGCCATGGATTCTTTCTTCAATAACAATGCAGACAGCCTTGACCTTTTCTCAAATGCAGACCTGTCGCCGCATCTTAAAGTGTTTTGAATTCCTAGCTTTCTTCTTGGATATTTGAAGCACATTTGGCCATGAGTTGTTCTCCCGATATTCATTAATATCAGCTCTGGTACGAATATGGTAGCAGACGTTCAGGAATCATTAGTACCTTCTGTGAAACCTATGAGTTAATTGCATATATTTTTCGTGTTCTACATATCACAACCTTTATTTTAATGTGTAAGTGGTGAATATTTAATCTGAATTTATGGAATATGAGCAGTAACGATTTAACACTGAAATCTCCATAGACATTGGTTCGCCAGAGCAAATTTTCGTCGAGAAGAAATATGGCGTAAAATTTTAACACTAACAATTCCCATGGATATTTTTTTCGCCAGAGTGCCATCGGCCGATGGCACTCTGGCAAAAAAAGATGTCTATGTGAATTTTCAGTGTTAATTTTTATGCTATATTCCTTTTTCGCCAATTTTTAGGCCAAATTCAAGACCCTATGGGACTTTTCAGTGTTAAAATTTGACGCCATATTCCTTCTAGACGAAAATTTTCGATTGTGAACCAATGCCTATGGAGATTTCAGTGTTAAATCGTTACGCCATACTGCCTTCTCTTACTACTAATATGAGAGGTGGCAATTTCAAAGAAAACTAATTTTCCTGACTTATGTTGCACCTTAAATGGACACCGTGACACTAATGCGCATGGTTATACAGAAATATCCAATTTCTTCGTCATACCAAGTAAAGAATTGTTTTCAGTTTTTTGTGACTACATTACTGTAGTGTGTTTTCTTGTGCAACTTTTGCCACACTTTTGGGGAACATTTAGACATTTTGTTTTGCCCTGTGCTGGAAAGTTTGAGAGAAATCAAAGACACAATTTCTGATGAGATGTAATTTTTCGTTTATCAATATTCCTCACATGGTATCATTCTATCACAATTATAGATGACACATGAGCCATTTCTTTAAAATAAAATAGTTGTAGCCCCTTAAAATTTATCAATTTATCTCTGAAAATAAAAAAACCCAAAACATTCAGCCATTTTTGTCAAGTAACCATCACCTTAACAGTAACAAAATATAGCGTTTTGAAATCACCAGACTTTTTTGTCGATGTATGTTGTCCATTAAATAACAGATCGGCATTTTGCATGACGGTTCGATCCGTGTCAGGGGTAACTGCGTTGTGTCTTTAGGCAAGGCACTTAATCCCGATTGCCCACGTAGCGGGGGTACAGTGGCGCTGTGTACTGGGGCGTACTGCACGTCGATGGTGCGCCTGTCTTTAACAAATGCTAACCCTGCTTGTGTGGAGTTAGTACGTTGGGGAGTCTGACAGTTGCTCGGTGGTTCTCTCCGGGTACTCCGGATTCCTCGTAACACTGTCCGACACAAGGTGATCCGGACTGTCGAAAGTGTCGTTAAGATGCTATATAAGAAACAGACATTTGTTTACTTTGAAATTGCCATCTCTGATATTCCATGAATTCAAATTAAATATACGCAAGCAAATTATACATCAAAATGAAGGTAGGTGGGGGGAAAAGAACACGAAAAATATATACATTCAGGTCACAGAGTTGACAGCAGGCATCAGTGGTTCCTGAACGTCTGCTACCGTATTCGTACCAGAACTGATAATAAAATAATATTTCAGGCAAACAACTCGTAGCCAAATGTGCTTCAGATATCCAAGAACAAAGCTCGGACATCAAAATTCTTCAAAACGCAGCGACAGAGCTGAGAGAGGGTAAATTCCAAAACTGTAGGCTTTGTTTACATTGTAGATTCATTTCGATTTCCGGTCAAGGTCATCGGACGGAAAAATCATCGATATAGAATGTTGTCTAAAATCAAATAATGAGAAAGATCGCCTTAATACAGCATACAATTATTATAGAGACTTTACAGTTGTCATATTCTATGCAACGTATCATCGTGACACCTGGTGAAATTTCCTAGAATTACGACTTTGATTTTCTGGTACGAATATGGTAGCAGACTTCCAGGAACCACTCGTGCCTGCTGTCAACCGTGTGAGTTGAATACATATACTTTTCAGTTCTATGCGTCAGAACCTTCATTTTGGTGTTAATTTGTGTATATTTAGTTTGAATTTAAGGAATGTCAGAGGTGAGAATCTCAAAGTAAATATATTTCTCTTACTTATATAGCACCTTAAACTCCAATAAATAAACAAATAAATAAATTGTATTGGCCTATACAGGGGAAAGTGACTGCCGACAAATTAGAATATTCTTTCTAACGTTAGTGCAAACAAACTTTGCCATTGTCTTCACTCTTTGCTAGGTAAATTAAAAAACCTTGATTATAAATCTTCTCTCAGGACGGATTTCCTCCTCTAACTCGTGAATAATATCCACTATAACCAGCTATAACAGAGAATTTCTATGATCTTTCAATAAGTGTAATCTGTCGAGAACATGATCTTCAATCCCCTCTTTATGTTTGCTGCGTGTGCGTGTATAAATAACATACAAACAAAACAATTGTCAAACACTTCGGTGTTAATACTCACACACATGGAGATGTTACGCCTTCTTGGAGCATGCCATTCAGACAGTATGTCATTGTTCAGAATCATCTCCTTAAAACCTTTACTCAACGCACACGATATCAAAATGTATTATTTTAAATATTATTTTTTTCAAATTTTTCTCAACATTTCAACAAGACCATATCATGTGACCATTCATTGGAGCGAGCTCGACGAGTTCGTTCCAACGAGGGGTCACGTGTACGGCTGCACGATATTCAAAACTGAATACCGGTGTCGGTATTCAAAAAAAAAATATCGCGGTATACCGGTATATCGAAAACTGTTCAGATATATGAACACAAGTACCACAATCGACACTCAAGGCATCACAGTCGGAACGAATTAGCATGCCTTGAAGATGCGGTTCGAAAAACCTTTACCCAACGCAGACGATATCCAAATTTATTATTTTCAAAATTAGTTGATGAGATTTCCCCCAAAGATTTCAACAAAACTATATCATGTGACCCCTCATTGGAACGAGCTCAACGAGCTCGTTCCAATGAGGCGTCACATGATATAGTTTTGTTGAAATTTTTTAAAATTAGTTTTTCAACTGCTGAATTTGTATATTACGAGGGCACAAGGAGGCGATTCCTTGGATAAAGGGACAGTATTATTCATTCGGGGCTACAGTTAAAACTAAAGACATCTGGGTAAATAAATAATGACGATAAACCGATAATTTTGTAATTACACCGGTATTCAATCGATATTGGTTTGAATACGGGTATATATCGGTTTATCGATATACAGTGCAGCCCTAACTGCACATCAAGGCTAGGGAGACATCAAAACGTTTGAGTGGTGATTGTTTATCCCCTGTTCAACCGCGATTCTTATGCCCCAAAATTACTATTGGTGTAATAATTCAGCAGTGTGAGCAATGCATAGGAAAATGTCAAATGCTGCTTCATTCAGGTGGATTAGTCTCAGATTCTGCGCAGCCTTTCTCGACATTTTCATACTGACGTTGGAGATTAGCATGACGTGACATTACCGATAGATCAGGCGCGTAGCCAGGATTCTATAAGTTGCGCCCTAGCCGGTTTTGTTTTGTTTTTATTTTTGTTTTTTAGTTTGTTTTTTTTTGGGGGGGGAGGGGGGGCATTATATTCGGAAGGCCATTGTTGGGGGTCGCCATTAGTTCTAACTAGGACCCTTCGGTTTTGGGAGGGAGTCAGAAAATTTTAGAGGGGGCTACGCCACCGGATGGAATAAATTGACTTAGTGCACTTTACATGTTGCCGATTTTTGTATCTAGAACGGTCCCTGGGATTATGAGAACTTTACGTGGAAAGGCTTGCTTCAGAGTGTTGCACGCGGAACTGCCCATTTAGTTTACATGCTATTAGCCATTTCTCGAAAAATTAACAAGCCCCCTTGATTAGATTGTGTTTTGTAATCAAAAGAATTGCTTACGAACCTCTGGGGGTACGGTGGCGTTGCGGTAACCGGTTCTCGTCAGATCACCGAAGTTAAGCAACGTCGGGCCCGGTTTGTACTCGGATGGGTGACCGTCTGAGCGATCGACTCTGACTCTCACGTTGTGTCCTTGGGCAAGGCACTTAACGCCGATTGTCCACATGGGGGCACGATGACGCCGTGTACTAAGGCGTACCGTACGTCGATGGTGCGCATGTCTTCAACCAATCTAGCCCTGCCTTTGTTGTAGTGTGGAGTTACGATGTTGGGGAGCTGGCAGCTGCTCGTCGTTGCTCGGTGGTTCTCTCCGGATACTCCGGGTACTCCGGCTTCCTCCACCCGTAAAACTGTCACGGTCATGATTAGCCATTGTGCATAAGTATGTGACCTTAAACCCCAATAAATAAATAATAAATAACAACTTGTCAAGTTCTTGATCGGTATTGTTCAACTCCATTACCCCAAACATTCAACTCGGCATATCGTCGCCTGAGTGCTAGGATGTCCTACGTCCCCTACGGGACTATATATTATTTCCTCTAAGGGGCATAGGCCATTCTAGTACTCAGGCGACGATATGTGTACTTTCAGTTCATCATATTCTCCCTGAATATTATAAAACGGCAAAACATGTAATGCCCATTTCTGTGATTAGATCTTTAATTCTATTATTTTCTCTTCCGACAAGCACACTATATAACATGGTAACATTCCCTCGGATTTGGTTAAGTTACCCTTGGTCCCGCAATAGCTAAGTATACAATAGCAATAAGTGGAATATGATATCCTTCCATCATTACCTAAAACAGTATCGCGTGTCTAAGGTACAGGGAGAAACGCCGATCACAGACGCATCTCATCACCCACCTATTTTGAACATATTTTCGGGCGTTTGTTTGTGCGATTGATTCCAATTTCGTCGGATGCGCCATCATAATATCAAATTACAACACGGTAGCGACATCCCTTGGGGCATGGTTTGCTACTAAGATTCTTCAGTCTGTGTTCACGTTTCAAAATTTGCGCAATATATGATCACTAAAACTCCAGTGCTGGACAGCTTTTTCGAACAGACGTATGTCTATGAATTGTAAAGCAATCCTCGGTCAATGATAAAACGATAATCGGTTGTCGAGAACTGACGGGGAGTGCAATATTCGGTTGTATCTTTCTTAAACGCACGTTTTCCCTTGTTGGACGTTATACAACTCGTAAAACACCGGATCGTCAATAAAGTCTATTGTCGGGGCAATTCTGGCAGAATCGCTTTTTTGAATTGCGCATTTGCCGGAGAAGTGAGGCGATTGTTAGCTCTCCCTGGGGACCTTATCGACTTCTCAAAAGCTACTCAGCGGAAGATTCTAATTTACAGTGCATGTTCCTTATCATATACCAATTCATATTTATTCAACTAAGATTGCCACCCCAACATAGGACTCCATAAGGGCCATAACTTTGTTAGTACCCACAATTTATTTAAAGAATCTTCTTCGCCCCAACCATCAATCAGATGTTTTGATATTTAGTTTTCAGCATCCTCAATGAGGTCAAAGGGAGCACGTTGATTCAGTGGTTAGAGTATCGGTGAGGTGCACGGTTCGATCCTGACTAGGGGTAAATGCGTCGCGTCCCTAGGCAATGTACAATGATCCCGTTGCCCACATGGGGACATGGAGGAGCTGTGTACTTAGGCGTACTAGGCGCCGATGATGCAATTACTTGTCTTCTAACAATATAACCTTCCACGCTCCTCAGTTGTTCTCTCCGGTAACTCTTGCTTTCTACACGAGTAAAACTGCCCGACACGAGGTATTCTGGCTGCAGCGGCGGCGGAACCAGGGGAGACACAGGGGAGACGTGCCCCTCCACTTTTTTCCAGACATGTCGAGTGGTTACACAATGAGTTAAAATGGGCGCATGTAAATGTGTCAATATACAGGCATTCCTGTAATATATTATTTGCAAATCCAAACAACATTTGACCAATGAATCCCACCTTCGGTCGATTCAGTCCGTTTCTTCTTCTTCTACCATCTTCCAACCCGAAGGCTAGCCTTCATATCTACAGTACAGTAAGGCAAGCACTTCATATCTACAGTATAGTAAGGCTAGCCTTCATATCTACAGTACAGTAAGGCAAGCCTTCATATCTACAGTACAGTAAGGCTAGCCTTCGGGTTGGAAGATGATTGAAGTGGGAGAAATGGACAGAACAGCGGCATGCTCATCTAAACGAGACACTATAGTGTGTCACGGTATATTTACCGATATACGATTGTAACTTTTCCTCCCATTTGAGTGAACAATGGTAGCCTTGAAAATGTGTGCCCTTCCACATTTATCGAGCTTCCGCCGAGTCTGCCTGGCTGTCGAAAGTGTCATGAAGCCCCAATAAAACACGGATTCCAATTTGTTCACATAAAGTCCCTGGGTTCATATTTGGACTCTCCATGTGAGCTCAAATTTTAACTTAGTGACAAAATATTCTTTAAAAATTTTCTTCTTCAGGTCCGTCAGTCAGAATTCTTTGATATTCAGTATACATATGGGTCAGATTCATGCTTGTTCAAATCAAGTGTCTGGTTTCATATTTGCGCTCCAGGTTGGAGTCCGAATTACAACTCTATATAAACCTTCTCCTCCAGATCCACAGTTTATAATTTTATGATATTTGGTATTCGGCATTCTTAGGGGTCAGATCCAAGTTTGGTCAAATCAAGTCCCTGTGTTAACATTTAGGCCTATGGAAGCCCAAATTTTAACTTACCTCAATGTGTGGAAAATTCTATAAAAATCTTTTTATTCAGATCCACCAGTCAGAAGCTTTCCATATTTGGTATTCGGCATCCTGAAGGGATAAGATTCAACTTTGTTCAAAGCAAGTCCCCGAATTCATATTTAAGCTTCTTGTAGATGCCCGAATTTTAGCCCACAAATTCTTTAAAAATCATCTTTGGATCCATCAGTGAGAATAATTTGATATTAGGTATACAACACTACTAGGACTCCCATATTAAAGATTGTCTTAGGCCTTACTCTTAAATAATTTGGGGTGAGGGAGGGTGAGGGGCACAGAGGGGTTTAGAATTTAAATTTAACGTTGAACTCTGTGGAGAATTTATTATTCATTTGTTAAAAGGATTCTGCTCACGAGTGCGATGGCCAATTGTGGTCAAATTCATTAAGATGTACAGTACGTGGAGAGTGTATTATCAGTAAATCAAACCCGGAGGTCCATTGGCTGAAACATTGCTTGTATTTTTTGTCGATTTGTACAAAATTTGAAAGTTATAGCTTGGGTGATAACTCCACTCTGCGGGTGATTTAGTTACAATCCACTCTCCACGTACTGTATATATGGATGCATGAGGTCCTTAAGAGTGGTGTGAGATTGATCGGGTGATTTTTTTTTTTTTTGTTGATTTTTTGATTTTTTGTTTTGTTTTGCCTAATCTTGAAATTCTTCAATACTCATTGTATAGCAAAAGAAGAAAACAGTCGGGTTACTGGAAACAAATCTAACTAGTCGTAAATGTTGAATGTGATCTCTAATCCTTCTTTTACAATTTCTCAAATGAGCACCCCAACCCCCACCCCCACCCCCACCACTGTGTCGAAAATTCATTGGAGTTGGGAGGTTTTGATTTTCCGTCTCGGTTTTGGCTCGGTTTCAGTGAAAACCCCACGGTTTCGGTTCGTTTTTTCTGTGTGTTAAGAACATTTAGTAAATAACACTTCAGGCTCCTTAACTTGGAAAAAGTCTGCAGTAGTTTGTACGATACCCATCCACATCAAACAACTAAGAGAGAGATATGAAATGGCACTTAACCTCATGAAGGTAGTTGGTAGCACTGATTGGGCTGCAGATTAAAAAACACCACTCCCCCTGTATAGATCATTGTTAGATCAAAATTAGATTACGGTTGTGTGGTTTACGGTTCTACGAGAAAGGGGTACCTTAAACCACTTCTCGTAATTCATAACAGATGTATTAGAATTAGCCTGGACGCTTTTAGAATATCACCATTAGATTCGATGCTCGTTAGGGCAGAGGAAAGTTCTTCTCCCGAGAATCGCAGAATTACCCCTTTACCCAACGTAACGGCCAAAACCGACCAGCGCTATTCACAAAAATCGCCAATTACTTTTCATTATTTTTCATTTTTTGTCTCAAAAACATAGGTTATGACCCCTCTTTGGAACGAGCTCGTTCCAATGAGGGGTCATAACCTATGTTTTTGAGACAAAATTTTTTTTTTTTAATTATTTTTTCCACTGCTGAATTTGTATATTACGAGGACACAAGCAGGCGATTCCTTGGATAAAGGGATGGTATTATTCATTCGGGGCTACAGTTAAAAAACTAAAGACATCTGGGTAAATAAATAATGACGATAAACCGATATTTTTGTAATTACACCGGTATTCGATCGATATTGGTTTGAATACCGGTATATATCGGTTTATCGATATACCGTGCAGTCCTAGTCACGTGATATGATTTTGCTGCAATCTTTTGAAAATAATTCCTTTCAACTTGTAAATAATTTGTAAATTACGCCGACTCAATAGCTAAAGGGTTAACCAATTAGTAACAATAACTACGAGCGTCTGTTACAAAATTATACTTGTAACATAGCCTGAGCGTAGTGTGTGATGTGGAAGAGCGAGGGTTTGTTATGGGGCTCTATGCTGTATAGCACTACGCACTACATCGAAAATATCAGTTCTTTAGGAAGACTTCCAGGTTCATATCAACCACGTATAACCATGGAAACCAAAATGACGGCTCCAGTATACAAAATGACGACGGGAACATGTATCACCCTAAGAACACGCGCTGCGCATGTGCACCGGCGCCACGTGCCACAATATGGCCGCTCACGTGGGCTACCATGACAACCAAACATGCCGCCACTGGGCCACGTGAAATAACGTCACTTCCGGGGCCTCTGCGGGGTCAACCCCCGACCCCCCGACCCAGATGTTCCAATTTAGCTATCACGCAACGTATACTAGCTTGACACAAAACACAAAATTGTATCACAATGCCTTGTCTTGTTTTATACTACTGTTACTGTCAGTGAGGAATACATTGCTGGTATCTTATGATCAGCATAAATCATGCGCATTTCAGCTCATCTGCTCAGAGAATTTTTGTGAACTGCACATGCGGCTGCACGATATTCAAAACTGAATACCGGTATCGGTATTCAAAAAAATATCGCGGTACACCGGTATATCGAAAACTGTTCAGATATATGAACACAAGTACCACAATCGACACTCCAGGCATCACAGTCGGGACGAATTAGCATGCCTTGATGATGCGATTCGAAAAATCTTTACCCAACGCAGACGATATCAAAATTTATTATTTTCAAAATTAGTTTATGAGATTTCCCCCAAAGATTTCAACAAAACTATATCATGTAACCCCTCATTGGAACGTACTCAACGAGTTCGTTCCAACGAGGGGCCACATGATATAGTTTTGTTGAATTTTTTTAAAATTATTTTTTCAACTGCTGAATTTGTATATTACGAGGGCACAAACAGGCGATTCCTAGGATAAAGGGACAATATTATTCATTCGGGGCTATAGTTGAAAAACTAAAGACATCTGGGCAAATAAATAATGACGATAAACCGATATTTTTGTAATTACACCGGGATTCAATCGATATTGGTTTGAATACCGGTATATATCGGTTTATCGATATACCGTGCAACCTTAGTGCACATCAAGGCTAGAGAGACATCGAAACGTTTGAGTGGTGATTGTTTATCCCTTGTTCAACGATTGTTTATCCCTTGTTCAACCGCGATTCGTATGCCCTAGCATTACTATTGGTGTAATAATTCAGCAGTGTGAGCAATACATAGGAAAATGTGAAAGGCTGCTTCATTCAGTGGATTTGTCTCAGATTCTGCGCAGCCTTTCTCGACATTTTCATACTGACGTTGGAGATTAGCAAGACGTGACATTACCGATAGTTCAGGCGCGTAGCCAAGATTCTATACGTTGCGCCCTAGCCGGTTTTGTTTTGTTTTTGTTTTTGTTTTTTTTTTTTTTGGGGGGGGGGGCATTATATTCGGAAGGCCATTGTTGGGGGTCGCCACTAGTTCTAACTAGGACCCTTCGGTCGTTATATGTTCTCCGATTTCCTTCAGGGGAGTGTATACTCTACAAATCTGGGGGTATTTGTAGAGTATATAGCCCTCGATTGGAAACCATTTTGGGGGCTTCGTTATGTGAACCTTGCATAAGTCCAATCCAGTTTTGGGAGGGAGTCAGGGTCTCGCGTGTCATGGCCAATAGTGGTCAAATTCAGTAAGATGTATATGTGGATGCATCAGGTCCTTACGGGTGCTGTGAGATTCATCGGGTGATTTTGTTTTTTGTTTTGTTTTTTTATTTCTTGTTTTGTTTTGCTTCATCTTGAAATCCTACAATACTCATTTTACAGCAAAAAAGGAAACAGTCGGGTTACTGGAAACAAATCTAACTAGTCGTAGATGTTGAATGTGATCTCTAATCCTTCTTTTACAATTTTCGCAAATGAGAGCCTCATCCCCCACCCTCACCACTGTGTCGAAAGTTCATTGGAGTTAGGAGGTTTTGATTTTCCGCTTCAGTTTCGGCTTGGTTTCAGTGAAAACCCCACGGTTTCGGTTCGTTTTTTCTGTGTGTTAAAACATTTAGTAAATAACACTTCAGGCTCCTTAACTTGGAAAAAAATCTGCAATAGTTTGTACGATACCCCTCCTTATCAAACAACTAAGAGAGAGATATGAAGTGGCACTTAACCTCCTGAAGGTAGTTGGTAGCACTGATTGGGCTGCAGATCAAAAAACATTACTCCATCTGTATAGATCACTTGTCAGATCAAAATTAGATTACGGCTGTGTGGTTTACAGTTCTACGAGAAAGTCGTGCCTTAAACCACTTCTCGTAATTAATAACAGAGGTTTTAGAATTAGCCTGGGCGCTTTTAGAATATCACCATTAGATTCGATGCTCGTTAGGGCAGAAGAAACTTCTCCCGAGAATAGCAGAAATACCCCTTTACCCAACGTAACGGCCAAAACCGGCCAGCGCTGTTCACAAAAATCGCCAATTACTTTTCATTATTTTTTCATTTTTTGTCTCAAAAACATAGGTTATGACCCCCTCTTTGGAACGAGCTCGAGACAAAAATGGAAAAGAAAGTGTCAATGACACTGTAGCTCAACTTGACAAACTTGCACTTGATAAGTTATAAATGAAATGGCAAAATTGAAGATCATTGGTACCAATGTTATTTGATGAAATTTCAACATAACAGCACTCTGTGTACACAAAGTCAGAGTAATCCATGCATTTTTAAATGTAAACTGTAACACTGGCCAAAGGAAGAATGTTGATACACAAATGCAGTATGTACAGGGGTTATTGTAAATGGCAACTTTTTTCACAGAAATGAATGCTAATCAATAGCTCTTATCTAAATGTCTTGCCTAACGAGCACACTAAGTTCAAAAACAATCCTATGATAAATGTGGCCTGTAGGCCATGTCAAAGAATGTTGATGCACAAATGCAATAAATTCAAAGATTGCTGCTAACAGCAACAGATTTTGATGGAAATGAAATGAAAATCAAAACACCTAAGTTTGTCACCCTACATAAGCATACAAAGTTGCAAAACAACCTGATAATGAATGTGCCCTCTGAGGCATGCCAAAGGAAGATGTTAATGCACAAATGCAAAAGTAGAAGGTCATTACTTGTGCAATGGTTTGTTTTTGTTTTTTATGGAAATTCATAAATATACCCTGCTGAGAGTGCAAAAGGGATAAGCTGATGCACAAATGCAGTAAGTTCAAAGGCTTGTGATAACAACAATAATTTTTTATGGAAATAGAAAAAAGAAATAGCTCACATCTAGAGGTCACCCCGAACACACATACCAAGTTTCAAAGTGATCCGATCATAAATGTGCCCTGAAGGGAGTGTTAAAGGGAAATATTGAGGTTTGACTAAACTAAGTTCAAAGGTCAGCGGCAACATGTTTGGCCAGAAATGGAATAAAATCAACAGCTCCTATTTAGATGTCACACCCCACAAACATACCAAGTTTGCAAGCGATCCAATCATAAATGTGCCCTGCAGGGTGTGTCAAAGGGAAATATTGTTGCTTAACTGACTGAACCAAGTTCATCGAAGGGCATTGTCAGTAGCAACATTTTTTGATGGAAATCGAAGAACATCGATAGCTCCCATCTACAGGTAACCCCAAACAAGCACAGAACGTTTCAAACCGATCTAATCATAAATGTGCGGCATACCAAAGGAATATATTGATGCCTAATTAAACTAAGTTCAAAGATCGTTGCCAGCAGCAACATTCTTTGACGAACGGAAATGGAAAAAAATCGACAGCTCCCATCTAGAGGTCACCCTAAACAAGCGTGCCAGATTCCAAAGCAATCTGATCATAAACGTGCCCTGTAGGGTGTGCCAAAGGGAAATATTGAGGTCTGACTAAACTAAGTTCTAAGAACGTTGGCCGCGGCAACATTTTTTGACGGAAATGGCAGAAAATCGATACCTCCCGTCTATAGGTCACCCCAAACAAGCATGCCAGGTTTCGAAGCAATCCGATCATAAATGTGCTCTGTAGGGTGTGCCAAAGGGAAATATTGAGGTCTGACTAAACTAAGTTCTAAGAATGTTGGCCGTGGCAACATTTTTTGACGGAAATGGAAGAAAATCGATAGCACCCATCTAGAGGTCACCCCCAAACAAGCATGCCAGGTTCCAAAGCTATCTGATCATAAATGTGCCCTGTAGGATGTGCCAAAGGGAAATATTGAGGTCGAACTAAACTAAGTTCTAAGAACGTTGGCTGCGGCAACATTTCATTTTTTGATGGAAATGGAAGAAAATCGATAACTCCCATCTAGAGGTCACCCCAAAGAAGCGTTCCAGGTTTCAAAGCAATCCGATCATAAATGTGCTCTGTAGGGTGTGCCAAAGGGAAATATTGAGGTCTGACTAAACTAAGTTCTAAGAACGTTGGCCGTGGCAACATTTTTTGACGGAAATGGACGAAAATCGATAGCTCCCATCTAGAGGTCACTCCAAACAAGCATGCCAGGTTTCAAAGCAATCCGATCATATATGTGTCCTGTTGGGTGTGCCAAAGGGAATATTGAGGTCTGACTAAACTAAGTTCTAAGAACGATGGCCGTGGCAACATTTTTTGACGAAAATTGAAGAAAATCGATAGCTCCCATCTAGAGGTTACCCCAAACAAGCATACCAATTTTCAAAGCGATCTGATCATAAATTCGACCTGTGGGGTGTGCCACAGGAAATTGTGTACGTACGTAGCGGGACTTCGTCAAGTTGAGCTAAAAAAAGTTATTCAAGAAATTTGTTTGCAAGTGTCGTCTTCTTTTCATGTTAGGTAAAGGGTTAAACGATCACTTCAATATGTTTCTAAACTGTTGGCTGATCCATCCAGCCCTGCTTATAATTGTGTCGCCGACCACCAAAATGTTGAATTTTTTAATAGGCACCAGAAACATATTCCTCCATTAGGAGTTCGAAACCCCATATGGAGTCCGCCACTTGATTCTAATGCGATAAAAGAGAACCGTGAGTCACATATTTCTCCTTAGCATCTGAGAAAACCTATTTTGGACCTTGGTTCTTCCAAAAAGTCCGAGACAAATTCTTTGCAGTTCAAACAAAAAAATGCCGAAATTAAATCAAACCATAGTACATGTAAAATGATCTATACAAATGGATCTAAAGATGGTGACAAATTATCAATCAACAGCCGTTCTTATTGATGATCAGGTGATCTCAATCCGAATACCAAATAAAAGTTCGATTTTTACAGCTGAGATTAAAGGTTTTAAATTTGCACTTGAACACATCGATAATGCGTAGGAATGGAAGTCGATTATCTTTTCCGACTGTCCTCTTTACTAGTTTTACCCAACGCCAAGTTGAAGAATTCTCTCATTTTGGAACTTCGTGAGACGTTGAATACTCTCATGTCTGACCGAGGTAATAACGTTTTTTTTTGCTGGTTACCTGGACATGTTGATATCTCCAGTAACACCAGGACAAACAGTGCAGCAAAACAGGCTTTAAACAATCCTCGCACTGATCTTAAAATTCCTTTCTGTGATTTTAAACCGCATATCAATAAGTACATCAAATCTGTGTTGCAGGCGGAATGGGATGGTGTGACAAATAATAATAAGCCCCATAGCTTCTGAACTTTAATTACTGATAAGTACATGTAAGTATCCGTCTAGTAAATTTTGTGGAAAAGATTACGTTATTCTGACACGATGTCATATTGGTTTCACAGGAATTACACATTCCTTTTTTGTTACATGGTAACATGCAACCAGAATGTGTTCGTTGTCAGCAGGGGTTGACAGTGGAGCACATTCTTTTGCACTGTACTGATTTCAATCTCGTCCAATAGCAGTATTTTTATGTTGTGTCTCTTCGAAGCCTATTTTAGAACACAAATTCTCATAATTTTGTCGTTTCTCAAAGAAATCAACATTTTTAATGAATTTTTAAATTGTTCTTATTCTTTTAAACTCTTATCTATTCATTTTTTATTCCACGAGTTGATGAACAAAGTATTCTTTAACCCTTTACCTAACATGAAAAGCAGACGACACATTCAAACAAAATTCTTGAATAACTAATTATTTTCATTTTTTGTCTCAAAAACATCGGTTTTGACCCCTCATTGGAACGAGCTCGACGATCTCGTTCCAAAGAGAGGTCATAACCGATGTTTTTGAGACAGAAAAAATAAAAAATAATGAAAATTAATTGGCGATTTTAGTGAATAACGCTAGCCGGTTTTGGCCGTCAAGTTGGGTAAAGGGTTAAACCACTAGTCTCATTTCTTATTGCTGTATTCACCAATTATTTGGTATTCTTAAAATGCAGGAGGGCTAAAATAGCTTCCCTCGCATGGCCTTGGGGAGCGATTAGCCTCACGCTTACAAAGGTTAAAAGAGGCAAAATGAAGTTACACTATTAATGAATTCTGCCTTGCGGGTTTTGTACATTTTATCTGGTGCTATTAATGAATTCTGCCCTGCGGGTTTTGTACATTTTATCTGGTGCTGCTATCAAGGTAGTCTCTGTGAGACGGCTACACTGCCCCTCCCACACCTCCGGGCCTCGTCAAGGCCCGGAGGTGTGTGAGGGGCATTGTGGCCGTCTTACAGAGACCATTAACATAGCAGAGATCTGAAAAGGTATGGGTTTTTAGAAATAGGCTGTTATGGTAATCATTATTTTCTAAGGTCAGGAGGGCTAGTTTTCGCCCTCTTTAATTCTTTAAGGCGAGCAGTAGGCGAGCGAATAAATTGCTCTCCTGAAAATGCCAGGCCTGTATTCCTCATGCTCTTTCCAGGTTTCATCAACTTTTTTTAAGTTCGTGGAAGATAATGATCTCTTTTGACATTCATATTTTTTATCGCCACGATATGATAAATAAATAAATAAATAAATAAATAAATAAATAAATAAATAAATAAATAAATAAATAAATAAATAAATAGCACCACAAAAAGCCCTGTGTGTAAGTATCTCCATTGGGTTCAGCCTAACGTCCCATTGTTCATTCTTAGGAGGTCCAAAGGATCAATTGCTAAACCCACCGGGTCAGAAAATAAACACAAATTGCAGAAATATGTGACCTTAAACACAAATAAATAAATAAATAAATAAATAAATAAATAAATAAATAAATAAATAAATAAATAAATAAATAAATAAATAAACACAAATTAGAACATTATAAGATGGTGAAAACGCCGCTCTCATATAGAGAATAACAGTCCAACGTTCAAACTGATTGAGGATGCAGTTGCAAAAAGACAGCTTCTGCATTTTTATATCACCCTACTGGAAAATCGTCTGGAGTTTGTGGAATGATGCCCACATCGATGATACAAATTCGCTAACATTTCGAAATTTCATCTTTTAGATTTAATTCCCATACCCTTAGTGTTAAAATTACTGACACCTTTAGGAAATTAAGGGGAGGTGCTAACTTTCCCGTACACCTTTTTAATGCCGAAAATTGTCTACTACGATTTTCGTAATCATAGAACATCATAGAACAGTAGTGCTCGTGCCATAATTGGGTTTCCCCTTCCCTGGGAAAAGTTGTAAAATGGAAGGGCATTGTAACACTTATTTATAACGACTAAGAGAATACCAGCGTAGAGGCTATAGCTGTATGCAGAGGAACACGGATTATTCACGAGGACCTCCGGTATTTGATGTTCATGTGTTTTTGCTGAAAATACCTTGTCGCCTTACCTCGTTCACTGAGTTGGAAGAAATTGTGGGAGGTGTCGGATACGCCCCTCTCCCCCAGGATGAGTCAATTACTTGCACCTGGCACTCATCCATGGTCAACTATCAGAGATGCGTTACCAGTGTCAGATGCAGGTATTACTGACTTGGAATATATGTATGGGGAATTGTTTAATGGTATCTATACATACATTAGAGTAGGGCCCTGCGAAGCTTCGAGATTCCATTCGAACCCAACGGAGACGATATCAAAATTTATTATTTTAAATATAATGTTTTTAAATTTTTAAAAAAAATTCAACAAAACCATATCATGTGACCCCTCATTGGAACGAGCTCAATGAGCTCGTTCCAATGAGGGGTCACATGATATGGTTTTGTTGAAATATTTTGAAAATTGTTTTCAGCTGCTCAATTTGCATATTACGCGGGCGGATGCGGGCGATTCGTTAGGTAAAGGGTTAAGTTGGTATTCAGTTCGATTCCAAATCGGCTGCTCCATTCGTTTTCCTTTGAATGTTTTCACTGGAATTTCGTTTGGTATCGGTCATCCTACTCGTCTCACAAAATGTATAGCTGAGACAGAAATTATGCATAAATAATGTTGAAACTAAAGACTTGGTGTAATTTCCGCTATACAAACATAAAAAGCACCTGGACCCATGCCACCATCCATGCTGATTCCAGTTCCACTAGTCACTACCACTGCTGAAAGCAAATTTAAAGTTCCCTAGTAATATCGACGATGAGCTCACAGTTGCTAGCGACAAGACCCGTGAAGTGTCCAGTACAGAATTTCTGTTTTTCAACAATCCTTCCTGGGTAATATTCCAGCTACATCATCAAGGCATATTTAGATTTCGAATAATAAACTCGATTCGATTCGGGATTCGATTCGAATTAAAAATGTGTGATTCGCTGAGCGCTACATTAGAGATTATCAAACAAAACCAGGCAAAGATCCAGGAAAATGCTGGAACATCATCCCAGAAGAGTCCTCGGAACTCCTGGAATGTTTTCTCTCAGGAAAGTACGAAGCCTGGAGTACCACGCGCCAATATGTGCGCGGTATTGGTCAACACGGCGGTATTTGAACTGAAACAAAAATACAAAGATTCTCAAAGAGAACATTACTGGCTGAAAAACACATCAAGATTGGAAGCTTTTTTCTTACACCAACTTCATTTACATATCATATTTATTTATTTATTTATTTATTTATTTATTTATTTATTTATTTATTTATTTATTTATTAAGGTTTAACGACACTTTAACAGGCAGGGGAACATCGTGTCGGTGACAGTTTTACGGGTGGAGGAAACCGGAGTGCCCGGAGAGAACCACCGAACAACGACGAGCAGCTGTCAGCTCCCCAGCATCATAGCCCCGCACTGCAGCACAAGCAGGGTTAGATTGGTTGAAGACATGCGCACCATCGACGTGCAGTAAGCCTTAGCACACGTCGTCATCGTGCCCCCATGTGGGGTTAAGTGCCTGGCCCAATGACACCACTTGGGAGTCCGAATCGGTCGCTCAGATGGTCACCCATCCAAGGACAAACCGGGCTAGACGTTGCTTAAGTTCGGTAATCTGACGAGAACCACATATCATATTCACCTGGCTTGTTTCATTAAAAATGCCAGAACAGAAACGGTTAACCGATTAATCAATTACCCAATGATCAACATCTCGATTGATCAAAAAGGTAATTGATCGGTTAACAGTTACTTTTGAACTACTGTTTTTTATGGGTTAACAAAGGAACAAACTTGAGGCAAACATTGTCACACCGACTCACATCAATTATACAGTACGTGGAGAGTGGATTGTAACTAAATCACCCGCGGAGTGAGGTTATCACACAAACTATAACTTTTGTATTTTGTATATACCGTCTAAAAACACAAGCAATGTTTCAGCCAATGGACCTCCGGGTTTAACCCGGAGGTCCATTGGCTGAAACTTTGCTTGTGCTTGTTATGCTTTGCAACAAATTTGCAATTATTGCTTGGGTGGAACTTCCACTCTGCGGGCGATTTAGTGATAATACACTCTCCACGTACTGTATGAGACAGAGTACAGCATGCAAGTTACTTGCTGACATACTTTTTCACTAGCATGATCATTATACTGTTTTAGTAGCTTGAAATGGACATTCGTAACCCTTTCCCAAACCGGATAGCAGACGATACTTGCAAATTCAATTCTTGAATTACTAAAAAAAAAAAAAATTAAGACAAAAATTGAAAACATAATCAAATTTGAATGGAACTTTTTGTTTTCAGCGCTGGCTGGTTTTGTACTTTACGTTGGGTTATGGGTTAATGCTGTTAATCACCAACGGTACGGCATTTATTCGACTACCTATTAGGGCAAGTGATTACTCGGTTATCAAGGTTAATCCATGTGATCAATCGATCAAGAAAACCCTTTAACCGTTTCAGCTCGAAAAAATACAGAACCGTTTTATTGTCTCTGTCAGTTGTGTTTCCACACAATATCAACAGTTCAGGCTATGAGCCAGTATATGCTCACGCCCCCCCCCCCCCCCCCTCCCCACCAATAGTGAACTTTCCAGACTGTGTTTTTCTGAAAGTCCATAAATTAAGAAACATTTTAAGACATGTTTGCCATCTGGCGACTGGGGCGTTTAAAAGCTAGAAGCCACAGACATTTGGTGGATCAGCTTATAAAAGCGTGTGTACAAAATTTCGTGAAATCGCCTTTGAGGTATCATGAACAACTCACTCCATTCAGCCTGCATCCCACCCCACCCAACACTACCTCACTCACCCTCCCCATCAGCATTAACGAATTTTCAAAAATCATGTTTTTTAAAGTCCAACATTCAAGAAATGTTTTAAATCACGTTTTCCAGCTGGTGACTGCAGCTTTTATAATTTACAAGCATTTTGTTTGCCTGATTATAAAACCACGTGTAAAGTTTTCTTTAAAATTACGTGCAAGCTTTTATAAGCATGCTGGCGATTTGAATTCGTTAAAATTGACCATACCACCAAGGCTATGGGCCACTATATTTTAAGGGCCCAATTCCTACCTTCTCGAACCTCAACCACTGCAAAACACCTCACAAACACACACACACACACACACACACACACACACACACACACACACACACACACACACACACACACAACTGTGTTACGAACGGGCTCAGATACCAGTTGGTTAACAACCGGGCTCACGCTGACGAGTACACTTGATGGGTTGAATGTCTGGTGTGTGTGCCCGATCGTAGATGTCTACAAATCCACACACAGAGACACAGATACACACATACACTTTTCCAGAAAACGTTCAACAGGGCTCCCCTCAAACTTCGATTTTTTTTTTGATAATTGGGGCCTGGTTATGCCTGTTGTGGTGTTATTACAACCGGGCTCACCCCATTTGTTGGGCCGAGCCCGGTTAGTAGGTAAAATGTCTGGTGTGTGTGCCCGATCGGTAGGTCCGTACTAACACACGCACGCACGCACAGTCTTGTTTTCCCTACATACCGAGGTACCCCATTGTCTGTCCTTCGTGTGGACTAACGGTTTCAACCTCGTTTTGCCGGTACAGTTCTGGGAAAACAACCGAGGTAAAGGGTTTCTTTTGTCTTTTGTACCTCGGTAAGGCGAAACACGCAAACTCTTTTGTCTAGTTACCTCGTCAAGTTGGTAAGACAAACGCGCACGCACGCACGCACGCACGCACGCACGCACGCACGCACGCACGCACGCACGCACGCACGCACGCACGCACGCACGCACGCACGCACGCACGCACGCACGAACGCACGCACGCACGCACGCACGCACGCACGCGCAAACACGACCCACCCCACACCATACAGCATCCCTTTTTTCGTTGCATGTGCTGCATGTGTTGTGCGCACATTGTGCATTAGCACATAAGCACATATTGGCACATCCAGCATGTGATGCGTACACATTGTGCACTACCACACAAGCTCATTCCATCAACCAACAGACCCACGTTTTGTGGAAACCCTTTCTAGTATCTGACTATACTTCTAGGATCCTCTTTTCATTGTTTGTGTCCATGTGCTGCATGTTTTGTGCACACATTGTGCATAAACACACAAGCATATAATGTCACACCCGGTGTGTGCCAAGGTACTCCATGCAACGTGTACACATTGTGACACAATGTGTATTAACACATAAGCACATCTCGGTACGATCAACATACAGTTTCTTATATGTAAGGTACCCTAGCTTGCACGAGGCTTACGCGTTGTATAGACTGAGAAGGCTTAGATGAATGGAGCAATCTGTAAAAGATCTCATCTAGGGCAGAGTCTAGACAGAGTCAGGCATATCTAGGAAAACAATTAAGAGGGCAATTTTTTGGAGATTATGAGATTATGGCGTCACATAAGATTCACCACATGAGATCCATAAAATGAAGTCGAAACGAAATATTAATAGGAACGCGCCTATTATTGGGAAAAAATAGCATATCATGTACCCGGACAACCCCCATCTTATGGGTTTCATCTGGTTATCGCATGTAACGTCATATCACAAGACCCAGTGGCGCCATGTTGTGTTGCCATTGTCAAAACACCCATAATTCAATAATTCATATACGAACCAAAGTCAAATTTAGCATTGTAACAGTTAAATTTGTTAAGCCGCGGTCGTGGTATTTACATGCGCATTACTCAGAAATGCCCCAACCCCTAATGACAAACATTGGTGCAAATTGTACATTTCGAATAAGGTTTCAAAAACTTGTAACCTTTAAAAGTCTCTAATGGGGAGAACAGAGTCTATGAGCAGCTCATGAACATAGTTCGTTGCCTGGAGAATTCTCTGAAATGTGATTGCAATGACGTGTTGGTAAAGATAATTATGTTGACATATACTCTCTCTCTCTCTCTCTCTCTCTCTCTCTCTCTCTCTCTCTCTCTCTCTCTCTCTCTCAACTATTTCTGGAAAAAGAAACATGGAAGGGGAAGACACACATTGGAACTCAGGGGACGACATGCCTCATCGGTTCCTGTGTCCCTGATTGTTACCCATCATTCCACTTGGCCACTTTCTGCATTTGATTCCCATTATATTCACCACACGCGGGCATTCATTGTACACCGTTTTCTTTGTTGATGGAATTCTAACAGTTTGTATAAAACTTTTAAATATTTGGGAGTCTTCAGTGCACATCGGGTTACATAACTTCCTTCTATGTGTACAATCTTCAATATTTTGTCGACAACATGGGGAAAATAATTTTATTTCTCGTGTTGAATGAAGCTAACTTCTTTTGGCAAATAACAACATCGAGTAAAAACATAACAGAAATAAAATCGTTGTTTACATTCGAGTGGCTTGGATAACTTCTTGAAGAAGATGAACAACTCTCGCGACACCAGAGGTCGGGGCCCATCCATATGAAATCTTTACGATTGTGTTTCCAGATTTTTATCGTACAACTTGCATATATATTCGCCAGTATTAGTAAAAAGTCTATAGCCTTAATACAAATCTGTATTGCGAGTAGTAAGAATATTCCATGCACGTGTGAAATGAGAAAAGTTCTTCAGGTTGATTCTCGTTCGTGAAAGTACCCGAGTACTTCAGTGTGTACACATGTTGATGTCAGTGTTTGGGGTAATACTATTTAACTGGTACATTGCTGAAAGCCCATATTTGGGCTTTATTCGGAAGAGCACGTACAACAAATCAAAGGCTTCTTACTGTATGGGTGCGCTTCATATTTTCTCCCCCCACTGCATATGTAACACACGTCTGTCCAGGGTGAGATAGCAGGGAGAGACAGATGTATCCCACCCCACCCACGTGACGTTATACATTACAACGTTATTATGAGGTTATGCATATCGTATCAGTTTCTTGCTATCAACTAATTCATATTGACGTCATCGGAATGCAGTGTGATCAAAGTTCGATGCTCTAAAACTCTTCAACCCTCAATCTGCCACCGTTCCTAATCGATTTCGTGGTATATACCTTTGGTATATACATAACTTTTGCATGCTCTTTCCGGTGGTGTCATTACTTTTTCAAAACAACGAATACGAAATGAGTTGATTATATCAGCACGTGACCGCCGATTACCTCTGGCTAACGTAACCACTTTATGGTGGGGGAGAAAAATAATGCCTGATGGGTACGGGTGTGGGATTGGAAAATCTTACCCTCGGGGCAAGATATTTGGTCCAGACACTCGGCAAGCCTCGCGTCTGGCCCAAATATTTTGCCCTCGGGTGAGATTTTCCCATCCCACACCCGTACCCATCAGGGATTATAATAATCTTTGAAGTGAAATTGTTTTAACTGCATTGATTTTACCTTGTTGTAGTTTATGGGAGAGTGCCGTTTGGCACTCTCCCATAAATTACAACATGGCAAAGAGTGGTGAATAAATTTTGATGACCAGAAATAATATTAGCT